>CM062297.1:704007258-704550755 GCA_031216915.1 Pictodentalium vernedei
CCCCAGACACAGATGAATAAATAACAGGATGAAGGACTATTATGATCCCCGATGAGTCTGGAGGTTGGATGGGGAAATCTCACTCGAGGGGCAAGATATCTGAACCAGACCCGAGGCTTACCGAGGGTCTGGTTCAAAATATCTTGCCCCGAGGGTGAGATTTCCGCCATTCCCACCTTCAGACTCATCGAGGAAAGTTTCTTCTTCCCCCCCCCCCCCCCCCCCCCCCCCCCACTTATTACAATTACGTTAGCCAGAGATAATCGGGAGTCACTTACTGATTCAATCAACTCATTTTGTATTCGTTGTTTTGAGAAACTTATTGACACCGTCGGAAAGAGCATGCACACGTTATGTATATACCAAAGATATATACCACGAAATCGATTAGGAACGATGGCAGATTGAGGGTTGAACAGTTTTAGAGCATCGAACTTTGATCACACTGCATTCCGATGACGTCAATATGAATTTGTTGGTAGCAAGAAACTGATACGATATGCATAACGTCATAATAACGTTATAAATGTATAACGTCACGTGGGTGAGGTGGGATACATCTTTCTCCACCCACTGCATGTGTAACATACGTGTGTCCCGGGTGAGATAGCAGGGAGAGACAGATGTATCCCACCCCACCCACGTGACGTTGTACATTTATAGCGCGCGCAAAAGCAGCCCAAAGGGCTGCTTTGAAGCAAGCCTAATAGACAACGTGTACGTGAAATTGGAAAAACCAAGGAATGCTATGTCATCCAATCTAAACCGGAAACCGGAAGTAAAAACATGGGGAACCCCCAGCTCTCGTTTTCAGAAGCGAACAAATCGAATGACGCCCCCTACAAAGCGAACGGTGTACGAGATTTTCTCCTTAGATCATTCCATGCAGACTGTGAATAATTTATTGAACATGCTTTTCAAAATTAAAGTTTTTCCAAACAAACTCAACTGTCGTTTGCTTTGCTGACTAAATGACAGAAATTGTCGAAAAGCTAAATGTTCCCATATATGCACATTGGATTTCATCGTCTGCTGGCTGGCTGTTAGGATCCCGCTGTTGTTCGATTCTGCGGAGTATTCTGTCACGTGATTTATCTGTTTTGCATTTGCAAGTGCAAAACGCTGTTCACTTCAAACCAACACTGCGTGTTATTGGAACAAAGTTTACCAAATGAAAAGCATCAACAACACGTCCGTTGTTGTAACTTAAAAGTACACAATGACACAGGTCGGATTGTGGCAAAGGTCGTTTTCATTCAGTTATACGAACCTAAGATGTCGAAGTGACATACTGTCTGACAAACGTCCATGAATTACCATTTCCAAAACAGAAGTTCCGTTCCACAAGGTATGAACCCCAGCGAAACAAAAATTTTCGACAATACGTTTCGAGGCCAATTTTTATATTGTAGGGGCTAATATGTTTTTAGGGCGAAATAAATCTACAAGACAGCATGTACATGCATTAGTTCACAACGCAAAATGTTTTGTTGGACGACCCCTTAAACACTGTTTTAAATTTTGTTAAGTTTATGTCATTATAATTTGAAAAACACTGTGAGTTGCGCGCGCTTCTTGGTTTTACCAAAGCATATTAACGTTATTATGACGTTATGCATATCGTATCAGTTTCTTGCTTCCAACTAATTCATATTGACGTCATTAAAATGCCGTGTGATCAAAGTTTGATGCTCTAAAATTCTTTAGACCCCAAGATGCCACCGTTCCTAATTGATTTCGTGGTATATACCTTTGGTATATACATAATCTTTGCATGCTCTTTCCGATGGTGTCATTAGTTTTTCAAAACAACGAATACCAAATGAGTTGATTATATCAGCACTTGACCGCCGATTACCTCTGCTAACGTAACAGCTGTATGGTGGTGGGGGGGGGGGGGGGGGAGAGAAAAATATCCCTGATGGGTACGGGTGTGGGATGGGAAAATCTCACCCTCGGAACAAGATATTTGGTCCAGACACTCGGCAAGCCTTCGTGTCTGGCCCCAAATATCTTGCCCTCGGGTGAGATTTTCCATCCCACACCCGTACCCATCAGGGATTATAATAGTCCTCTCCGTGTGCTATCTCGCCCGGGACACACGTATGTTAAACATGCAGTGGGGGGGGGGGGGGGGGAATAAGAGGGCTAGGACAGAGTTAAAAGCAAGCTTGTAAAAGTAGCTCCAGGAAGAAAAGAAACTATGAGATTAGAGAAAATAATGAATAACAGTCTATCAGAGGCGGACTGGCCGTATGGTCTACCGGGAAATTTCCCAGTACCACCTATCGGGTCTCCCAAAATCGATGCAGTCCAACACCTATTGGTGCATGAAATTTTGTGGGAAAATGACCAAAAGACGAATGGATCTAACTGCAAAGACTACCTGTATATTAAAATGCTCTCTTTGCGGACTGTCATTGGCAGTCTACATGGAGGACTTTTGGATACACCAGCCATCTGATATGTCATCGATCGCTCAGATGCAAGGAAACAACTCGAAACATCAAATGTGTTTCCCATTGGTCCGAACTATGGTCGGTCCGGTGGATCCAGGTCTCTTTGTTGCAACCCTTTGAACCTAATAAGTGTTGAAACTGATGCAGCCCTCAATGTGGACTGCCATTGACCTCTCAGATGATAGGATGCGGAGTTCGAAAAATCTAAATTTTATCCGGGTCCTGTGCCTCTTTGGTGCATTACCTGTAACATTTTTTTTCATCCAGCCCGCGTCTGTAACCTACCACTGTCAACATTAATTAACTAACATTTGGTAGATGTAGATTGTCTCAGTGCAATTGTGGTGTGAACTCAACGTTAAGTTTATCATTGCATTGGCAGTTGTTTCTTGGCAAGTCTCAGCTGCTCTGTATAGGCAGCAGAAACTTGCCCACAAACAACAGTAAAGCCAGGGGGTTTAGACTGTCACTGAGTACCAAAAATGTATACATATATCCAGACATTTGCGGGTGAAATCCTTTAAAGAAAAATGGTCAAGAAAGCACGAAAAACAGCCCATGCCATGTGTTATGCCCTCTAATTTGGGCACATTGCTGCAATTTGAGCACACTGGCTACCGCAGGGGGACCGATGGAGGGAGTAGTAGGAGATACATGGATCGGGCCTGTTTGGCTGGATCTCATGGGGGACCCCGCAGGGGGATCGATGAAGAGAGTAGTAGGAGATGTGGAGATCCGGTTGTAGAAACCACAGGTTTTTACGACAATTAGCCTGCCAGTACCCACCAGTCCCAAATAGTCCCCACCGGACCCTGCTAGTTCCCACCAGTCCTCAAATCACCAAAAACGACTATATTTGATATGGATTCTTCAAGAATACTTTGCAGCACGTAGTGCTATAGGACCGCCATACCTTTCACATAGCCCTCATGGCCTCATACGACTAAAAAAGCCAAACGTTTTCCAAAAAAGGGGTGCTGAAATTGGGGTCCCAGGGGTGGGGTTATGGCTGATAAATACCGAGATGAGGCCCAGGGGGATAGAAAATTAGGCCTCACTGAGGGATTTTATCATGGCCCTCATGCCCTCAAACGAAATGGCGGTAAGAGGGATAGTATATTAGTCCTCATTGAGGGCTTTTCTCATGGCCCTCGTGGCCTCATACGACAAAAAAGGGATTCTCTAGAAGATATCCTTGATAGGTATCCTCAAATAATACAATACCAGGCCATATGTATTCACAAATACCGAAATGAGGCTAAGAGGGGTAGTAAATTAGGCCTCATTGAGGGATTTTTTCATGGCCCTCGTGCCTCAAAAGAAAATGAGGTTAAGAGGGATAGTAAATTAGACCTCATTAAGGGCTTTTCTCATGACCCTCATGGCCTTATATGACAAACAAGGGGTTCTCCAGAAGGTATCCTTGATAGGTATCCTCAAATAATGCAATACCAGGCCATAGGTATTCACAAATACCGAAATGAGGCTAAGAGGGGTAGTAAATTAGGCCTCATCGAGGGATTTTTTTCATGGCCCTCATGGCCTCAAAAGAAATGAGGTTAAGAGGGAAAGTAAACTAGACCTCACTGAGGGATTTTCTCATGGCCCTCATGGCTTCATACGACAAAAATGGGATTCTCCAGAAAATATCCTCTATAGGTATCCTCAAATAATACAATAGCAGGCCATCGGTATCCCAAAAAACCGAGAAGAGGCTAAGAGGGATAGTAAATTAGGCCTCACTGAGAGATTTTTTCATGGCTCTCGTAGCCTCAAAAGAAATGAGGTTAAGAAGGATAGTAAATTAGACCTCATTGAGGGATTTTCTCATTTCCCTCATTGCCTCATACGACTGAAAAGGGTACTCCCCAGAAAATATCCTGTATAGGTATCCTCAAATAATACAATACCAGGCCATAGGTATCCTCAAATACCGAAATGAGGCTAAGAGGGGTAGTAAATTAGGGCTCTTTGAGAGATTTTTTCATGACCCTCATGCCCTCAAAAGAAATGAGGTTAAGAGGGATAGTAAATTAGACCTAACTGAGGAATTTTTTCATGGCCCTCATGGCCTCAAAAGAAATGATGTTAAGAAGGATAGCAAATTAGACCTCATTGAGGGCTTTTCTCATGGCCAGCATGGCCTCATACGACAAAAAAGGGATTCTCCATAAAATATCCTCGATAGGTATCCTCAAATAATACAATACCCTGTCATAGGTATCCTCAAATACCGAAATGAGTCGAAGAGTCGTATGTCCGAGTCACTCGAACGAGCATTTGCTCTATAGCTCACTTGCTCGATGGGATTCGAGTCATTTGAGCAATATGTGCGAGTCTCTCGAGGTAAGACGGAATCCCAATTATGGAATCCCTTTTTTGAAAACGCCCGTGGCTATGGAATCCCGTTTTACCTGGAATGAGACTAAGTGTCGTATGTGCGAGTCACTCGAATGAGCAATTGCTCGATAGCTCATTTGCTCGATGGGATTCGAGTCATTCGAGCAGAATGTGCGAGTCACTCGAGGTAAGACGGAATCCCACTTATGGAATCCCTTTTGTGGAATCCCATTTGTGGAACCCCTTTCTCGAAAACGCCTGTGGCTATGGAATCCCTTTTTTCTGAAATGAGTCGAAGAGTCGTATGTCCGAGTCACTCGAATGAGCAATTACTCGTTAGCTCATTTGATCGATGGGATTCGAGTCGTTCGAGCAATATGTGCGAGTCACTCGATCGAGCAATTGCTCTTAAGCTCAGTTGCTCGATGGACTTCGAGTCGTTCGAGCAATGACTTTTTAGTAACAGCTCGATAGCTTATTGGCTTTGGGAATGATATAGGCTTTTGTTATACAGAAGGGAGATAACTCTGCACACAGATTATAGGAAAATCAAGCACTGGTGATTATAAGACTTGGACGAGAGAACCAGAGATAGTTTGGATTGGACAGACTCTTAGTGTTAGAGTAGCATATGCAATTGGCATTGAAAAAATGGGATGCTGGGAAAATCAGGTCCAGTACCCCTATTAAATAGAACATACCCCCAGGAGATATCTCGGTCCTATAGCATTACGTGTTATTTTTATATGCCCAAAATGGGGCTTCACATGTCCGTTTTGGTGGTTTGGTGTAGATTTTGGTGGTTTGTAAGGGCTGTCCGGTCTATTTGGGTAATTAGATATACTCTTGTTCAACCAAACTTACCCTTGGGGCCCTCCTCTGTACTATAGAACAAAGTGCTACTATTAAAATCTGCGGCATGGCGGTCCAACATAGGATTCTTGAAGAATCCGTAGTAAACAAAGTCGTTTTTGGTGATTTGGAGGGATTGTCGGGTTGTTTGTGGTAATTCGCGAGACTCCGATTCAACCGAACACACCCTCCGAACATACCCCTGTCCTATTATAAGCCTTTGGGTCACATAGCAACGACGTGCTACCATAGAAACCAAGATGGCTGCCTCCAGTATACAAAATGGACGACGGAAATACGTATCATCCTAACAACACGCGCTGCGCATGCGCACTAACACCACGTATCACTATGGAGATGACGTCACAAGATGGCCGCTCACGCGGGTTACCATGCCAACCAAACATAGCGCCGCTGGGTCACGTGACATGACGTCACTCCCCCTCCCCATTCCCTCCCCCAACCAGGCCCGATCCATACATCTCCTACTACTCCCTTCATCGGTCCCCCTGCGGGGTCCCCAATGAGATCCTGCCAAACAGACCCGATCCATACATCTCCTACTACTCCCTTCATAGGTCCCCCTGCGGGGTCCCCCGTGAGATCCTGCCAAACAGGCCTACTACGATACATCTCCTACTACTCCCTTCATCGGTCCCCCTGCGGGGTCCTGCCCGTGGTCCTGCCAATGAGGCACGATCCATACATCTCCTACTACTCCCTTTATCGCCCCCCCCCCCCCCCTGCGGGGTCCTGCCAATGAGGCACAATCCATGCACCTCCTACTACTTATGTACAATAACTCTTAACTGATTGAGTGCTAAATTATTTTTGGTCGTTATAATTTCTTTGTGCATATTTGCCCTGTTGCAATTTATGGGAGATTAACACGGCAAACCTAACAGATAAAATAATGTCACTTCAAAGATAATATGAAGCACATCCGCAGAATATGAAGCCTTTAAATTGCAGTGCCATCACTAAAGAATAAAGCCCAAATAAGGGCATCCAGCACTCTACCCGTTAAATCTTTGGACAATCTACAGGAAATGAACGTTAACTCTTAAATCTTTGGACACTATAATCTGGTGGTCAAGCTAGTCAGCAGTGATTTTTAGTGGAGTCTTTCGGGATGCCAATATTGGCAGCCAAGTCTTAACAAGAAAACACTGCCTGTGTAACCTTATCTTTGTTCAGAGGTGGTGCTTACATCACTGGTTCAAACTCACCACAAATTCAACAGCTCCCACTACAGCAGCAATATACTCAAATCCAACAAGTCTGCCAAGCATATCAATTCCCTTAGTCTGTTTGAGGTAAAGGTTTGAGGCTACATGATGTTGTTCATAGCTTCCATCATCAACAGGAACCAAACTGCCATATGATTTCATTGGTATAGCTGTGAGAAAGAATACAAGATTTATCAAAGTCTATGAACATAAATTAAATATTAGACAATACCCTGTAGGATATAAATTACGACGTTAGGGCTAGTTTTTGAAAAAAAATAAATGAACAAGCCCAACAGACAAAATTGCTATTTTGTACAATGTAAGGGTAAAAGCTCATGGTAAAAAATATATGAACTAACAAAGCGGCGCATGTTTCTGAAAGAGTTCACCATTCTGAACACCTGAATAAAATTCCATCAATATCCAGGCACTAAGGTTCAAGTTATGACCTGAACAGATATCGGACAGAAAACTTAAAAAAATTTCTTTCATCCAAAAAGGGGGATAACTCTAGAAAGTGAAAGGTAAGAAACATTATTTGAGACTTATTTGGAAGCCTTTCCCAAAAGCAATCTTCATGCAAACTTTCATTGAGATCCGACAGACCAAACCCAAAAGACAAGGCGAACAGACAAAAATGGCTATTTCGTACACTCACAGGGCCATGCCTCGTGGAAAGAAATGTGGACAGCAAACTGGCTTAGGTTTCCGGAAAAGCTCTTGACACTGAACACCTGTATGCAATGTCATCAAAATCCGAGCACAAATCTTCAAGGTGTGATCTGAACAGACATCGGACTGATGTACGGAAGATAAACGGACAGATACAAAACAGTATACTCCACTTCTTCTTTTTTTTTAAAAAGTGGGGGTATAAAAGGTAGGCCCCTACATTGCGACCCTCTTGGCTATTTACTGTTTTAAATACAAAACCATTTACCATCCTTTTAGTACAAGTCTGGTTTGTTTTTGTATTTAAGTTTTTAAGAAAATCCCCGTTAAATCTGGCTGAATGAATAAAAAGTAATGTGATTAATCAGCAATTTTTTTTCTTACAGCCACTGATTTCCCCAGCCTTTTAAACCTCGTTGATCTCAGTACTTTTGATATATGAATTTAATCTCAAGGCTTATTAAAACTGATACAAGAATCAGATTCGAATCCCACAAATGATTCTTGCAAGGAATATGACACAAAACAACTTTGATTCTCGCAAAAAGTTCATTGATTCTCGTAATAAATTTTAAAAGTATCGTTAGAGTCCTGGAGAGTTTCACCTATTTTTGCCCACGTGTGATAAAGTAACACTTTGACGTAGCAGTGGTGTCTCGTGAAGTCTTGGCTGCCTGTATAGGCAGCCAAGACTTCACTAGAAACCATTGCTAAGGTACTGTAACTTCCATCAGAGACACCTCCATTTATGGAGAAAGCCGAAGTGCCGGGAGACAACACCCGAGCAATGACAAGCAACTGCCAGAGTCCTCAGCTTACTAACGCCAGACTCCTCAGCTTACTAACTCCACACACGCAGTGTTAGCATTGATTGACAAGTGCATCATCGATGAGCAGTGCGCCCCAGTACACAGCGGCAACGTGCCCCAACGCGGGCAACCGGGATTAAGTGCCTTGTCCAAGGACACAACGCACCTATCTCTGGTAGGGATCTAACCTTGGACCTTTCGATTTAGAGTTCAATGCCGTAACAACCAAGCCAAGCTCCCCAAGAACCTTCAATAGGCCTGTATGTTGCAAGATGTATTCTACATACAAAACCAGTAGCTCACAGAAGCTAGGCCCTTAAGGGTTAAACAGTAATTATATAAATATGAGGCTAGTATTTTGGCAAGGGACAATGAACGGAATTGGTTAGCCTCACAAGTGCAATGCTATAACAATATCTCTCCCAACGGGAACCCCGGGAAGTGAAGCAGGCCCCAGTCACCAATGCTTGGGAGGTGCAAACCCCATCTAAACTGCGCAACACGGCTTATTAACGCTCACCTCTGGTCTTGAGTTGATACTCATGTTGTGGTCATGATTCACCATTGTGCAAAAATATGTGACATTAAACACCAATAAATAAATAAATAAATAAATAAATAAATAAATAAATAAATAATTATTAAATAAATAAATAAATAACGATATCTCAAATTAAAAGTTAAGAAATGAAACTTGATTCTCTCTGCAGGAGTTCACGAGAATCAAAATGATGCTCTTGCTTTAGCACGAATTTTATGACCTGAATCTCCGGTATCATCCCTTGAAAGCATAATAAAGTTTTTGACACATAATGTGTAATTTATCCTTTAGCCAATGCAAGGACCAAAACTGAAGAGCTCTATTCACAAACATCAACATCACCAACAAATTTTTTTTCAATTTTGGCCTCCAAAACATAGCACATGCCCCCCTCCCCCATTGGAACTTGTCATGAACTTGTTCCAGTGAGAGGTTACAACAAGCTACATATGTTTGTTTTCTAGCCAAAAATATTATTTTTTTATTCTAGTGATATTTTTGAAAATGTTATCTTCAAGTCTTGTTAGGGAAACGTTAAAATAAATAACTTCATAAATAATTAAGATTCATTCAATTCGATTCCACTCGTAACTGTTATAAATCCTATGGAAAACTTCATAATTGTTAAACCACTGAACAACAATGAAGAATATATGTTATCGACATCAGTGAGGATCAACTCGTCTCCTTTTTGATGTCGCCCGGTGGGTTATATCCGTCTCTTAAAATCAAAGTGAGGGAGCATCTGAAAGTTAAAGTGAGTGAAGGGATTTTTCTGTTTCTGAAAATTAAAGTAAGGGGATTTCTTACTTTCTTTGTGATTCTCAATGGCTCAAGGTTCTCACAGCAACATCTACAGTTGGAATATAAACAATTTCGTTGGACAGCAGTGGCGTAGCCGGGGGGGGGGGGGGGGCTCAGGGGGGGGGGGGGCACATGTATGTCCCGCCAATAGCCATGCCCCCATGTTAACCCATATAGGGAACATCAGGAAGGAAATTTTAATATCTAGGGATTTCCTTGATTCTGAGTTCGTTTGTGTCCATAATTTATAAGTTGTGGAAGGCATCAATAATTTGGCCACAGTGTGTCCTACTTATTGATGTCTTCCACAACTTATTAATTATGGACACAAACAGACTCAGAATCAAGGAAATTGCGTTTTTGTCTCGAGTTTCAAAATTTTTTCCAGGGGGGTGGAGGCAGACCCCCTCCGACAAGAGGGGGCACCTCCTCTTTTGCTCGCTCCCATTTTGCCAAAGCGGGGCTTGGATGATGCAGCAAATCATACTCTGTATGTCCCCCTAGATATTATTCTTGCCCATCCCCTAACTTTGATATCCTGGCTACGCGCCTGTTGGATAGTGAATGGGATATTCATAGGAGGGAAAATAATCAAGCCACTGATCTTGGATAGAACTCTGATGATTGTGTGACCCATGCTGGTTGAACAGATCTGTTTTCGGGCAAAGGTCAATGTGCTCGTGATTTGTCACAATGTTCCTCGAGTTCCAGAGGCCATGGATCCCAACAAACAATTATGAATCGAAGGAACCACATAACCCACATAAATTTCGAGGACTTTTTCGTACATAGCGTCTTTGATATTGTGAATAGTGGTAAAGGAAAAGGGCATTGCAAATTTGCTACCTTGCCACATCAGGGCAAAAGAAACAATTCCCCCGTACTCAGCGATTAGTATAAACTGAAAGCCACCATAAGCACAGGCCTTTGAGTGCTGAGATTTGCTTACACAAAGAAGTTCAGATGGGTAGTGACATTCAAAGACCTACCAGTCCTTCAAGACATTGGCAAAGCTGAAAGAACTTGAAAAACTTTCAGTTAAGTTACCAAAGGGCAAAAAGAAAAGACTTTATGGAGAAAATGTTGATAACAAACATACCAGTATTCCTGCAGGCGTCCTTTAAGGGTCCGTTTTAGGGCCATACATATTGAATAATACATGTTTAATATGAGACTATATGTCGATGACACCACATTCACATTATACCTTAAAACTGAGCATAACCCCTTCAGTTAAAATAATAAATGACGACCTAAAAAGAATTGCTGAATGGTCAAATGGCAAGTTCTGTTCAATCCCCCTAAAACCGAAACCACAATTGAATATCTCATGTAAAACAAGAATAACACCCCAACCTCCAATTTACTTGCTTAATCAACAAGTACAAGAAATAAAATGAACAAACATCTGGGTTTGATATTTTCTTAAACAGGTTTCTGGAAGATACACATTGAAAATTGAACTAATTGAATGAGCCCCATGATCAACTGTCTCGGAAGTTTGAAATATAGGTTATCGAGATTAGCCTTAGAAAATCTGTTTAAATATTCTCTTCCCCCTTTATTTGATTATTCGGATGTCATATGGGATAATTGTACTGGGCACAATGCTACACTACTTGAAAATCTTCACCTTGAGTACAATTATAGGTGTACCGAGGGGCACAAGTCACAGCAATCGATTGGAACCACCTGGACGAAACAGCTGCAGCAGCTACCACTGTAGAGAGTTTCAAATCTGCTCTAACATCTACTCTCGCTCTCTCTCGTCAGCCCAACATGGACTATATGACGTCATACAGACAGAGACACAGAACTCATTTATAACGATTCTTCATCATGTTACGTTGAAAGAAAGCAGAAAATGTCACAAACTCTATTATCCTTAATCTTCACATTCGACACCCTCTTTCCTCGCTTTTTTCCGATTCATCCACCCCCGAGTAACTTTGATGTCACTTTCAACAACAAAGACCATCCGCCCCTCCCAAAAAAAAAACAAAAAAAAACAAAAACAAAACAAACAAACAAAAAAAAAACAAAAACAAAAAAACACCGCTCCATCGAGGTGCTCCTCAACAGCTGACGCATATTTTTTGTTTAAACCGTCCAAAGAGTTCTTGGCCCTAACTCTAGCTTGCCAGTTTCTTTTGCACTCATTGAGAACCCTTTCTCTTGTAAAACTACTCTCTACTTCCCTCCACCTTCTAGATCTTCCGTCTCAATGAAATTATTTCCCATTAACTCCATCACATGCCTCGTCGATCCTGTTGGGATTCCACACATATTTAAATGCCGTCTCACATCAACTGCTGTTTGGAAGATTTGCAGGGTAATTCAAATAACAGTTTTCCCATATCTATTTTATTTTTAAAAGGCATCCAACCAAGTTCCCATCTAACCGCTTCCAGGGCGGTTGCGTTACTTGATCTGGTTATCCAACGACCCGCATCGTTTTGCAGTCTCCAACTCTCTCATTACTGCGTGCTTCAAAGGAATAACATCCGTTCCATAGGTTATACTTGGTAATCCCAACCTCACCCAAATAGATTTTTTCCAACGAACACCTTGATGAAGCTATTACTTGCCGTAAATTGTAACTGGTTGAGTTTTCTTTTCCCTGTTGTATTCAGGTTGTTGGTGTGGCTTCTGTATATGCCTCTACCCGAGACAGATAGATTCACCCCAAAATATTCATATTCTCTTGTTTCCCACAGTGTTATAACCAAACCAAGTTGATATGAAATTTTTTAGGGGAATAGCAGGAAGACAGCCTTTTAGGCTATGCTATTTTCATGCTGTGTACAAGGTTATGTTCTTGTAAATTGTAATGTTGTGTTGTTAATGTACTAGTATACTGCAGAATAAAGATATATTATTATTATTACAACCTTACTTTCCCCTTTACCAACAGAAAACTTACCCACCCTCCAATTTAGGACTCATCCACCCTACGGCCCACCGGTGTTACCTTACTTTTGTTTTCGTTCAATTCAAGTTCCTACCATGGTTAGCAGTTGTTGTAGTCCCTATTTTCTCTCAGCCAATAAAACCATATTATCTGAAAAAATAACCCTGGGATTTTGGCTCTCCAACTTTGACCCCTTCTATACCTGACGTCGATTCTTCCCCTAAATCTTTTATGTACAATGCAAACAGAATCGAGGACAAGATACACCCCTGCATAAGAAATATCACCATTGGGACCATTTTTATGGTGTTTCCCAAGTTGAGGGAACTCTACATCTACACAGAATGTCATAAACGTTTTGTTCTTCTTATGACTTGTGTTGATTCTATTAGTTGCGAAAGAATAAATAAGTGGTGAGCGACCTTTTTCTTTTCCAGAACCCATTTTGGATTTTCTCTACGAATTCCCTCTCTTCCACATCTCCAGCAAGCCTTCTATACAGAAGCTTGCAGAATAACTTACCAATATTGCTGCTAACGGATGTTACCCCTTTAATTATCTAAAAATTCCATGTCTCTCTTTTTATGAATAAGGGTTACCTGGCTTTCCTTCCTCTCACCGAGAGTCTCTTGCTTTCTAATAGCCATGTTAAATAATGCTGTAAGATACTTCTATAATGGGTCCCCATCATCCCCTCCTCTTTTTAAAAGCTCACGTGGAATTTCATTAGTACCTGCTGCTTTGGCATTTTTTATCATCCATTTCGTACATCTCCTATCTCCTTTTCATTGTACACCAATTCGAATAAGTTTTGTGTACTTCCCATCTCACATTCTGGAGGAACCCCTTCGCCCATCTCCTATCATTTACCCTCTTCCAATGCGTGACCATTTCTGGTGTATAGTCCCGGTCATCGGTGCTATTGCCATTCACCTTAATAATCTGTGAGGAACCGTATAGCCTTTGTTATTTTTATTTACCAATTTCTAGAATACATTGGAACTTGATCCCCATGTTTTCCTTATTGTCTTAATTAGATTATTGCTCCACTGTTTCCCATTTTTGTCCTTAATTACATTAATTAACTCTTTTTCTTGCCTCTTCATATAATAATAATAATAATAATAATAATAATAATAATAATAATTGATTTTCTAGGGAATTCCACAATCTGGGACCCACGATGGGGAACACACGATCATGAGTCTGATGAGATCTGCTAAAAGGCACAACTAGTTGAATTTGGTTTTTAGATCAAAGACTGCACGTTGGTTTATATACAGTGAGGAGCTCTTGCAGGTAAACTGGAGCCAGTTTGTGCATACATTTGAATACTAAGATCAATATTTTGAAATCAATCCTCTGTTTAACTGGAAGCCAAGGTGTTATGTGTTCAGAGCGTTTGGTACCAGTAATTATCCTAGCAGCAGTATTCTGAACTTTTTGAAGCTTCGGAATCAGGCACTGGGACAGCCCAACTAACACTGAATTACAAGAGTCTAGTTGTGAGGTGATGAAGGAGTGCACAAGTTGTTCGAGTGCTGACTGGTTAAGATAAGGTCGCAGTCTTTCAACATTACGAAGCTGCCAGTAGCATTTTTGACATATTTTATTGATATGGATGTCTAGTTTTAAATTTGAGTCCATAATCAGTCCAATATTCCTGACCGATTCACTTTTCATAGTGATGTTGTTTCCAACCAGAATTGATGTAACAGAGGGTGTAGGCATGCGAACCCCGGATATCACTAAGAATTCAGTCTTAGAGTCATTCATTTTCAGTTTAAAGTCTATCATCCATTCCCGCACAAGATTTGTGCAAGTTTCCATGTTATTGGCTGCGGTGAAGGAGTCACTTGGAATAGATGGACTGAATGTGATATACAGTTGGGTATCGTCTGCATACAGATGATATGATATGCCATGCTTTTTAAAAAGGCGACCGAGAGAAGAAGTGTACAGAGTAAACAAGAGTGGGCCAAGAACTGAGCCCTGAGGAACACCACACTTTAACGTCCTACTTTCTGATCCGATCTTATTGATGTATATTTGTTGACTGCGACCTTCTAAATATGATGTAAACCACGATAAGACAGTTCCACAAATGCCATGCTGTGTCAATGTCTGCATGAGAATACCATGGTCGACAGTGTCGAATGCTGCTGACAAACCCAAGAGAACAAGCAGTACAGCCTTACTCTCAGACACTGATTTAACAATGTCATTGTTGACTCGTAGTAAGGCTGTTTCTGTACTGTGGTTGGCTTTATATGCAGACCGGAAGGGCTCTAAAAGATCATTTTCATGCAGATGATTTTTGAGTTGTAAAGCAACAACCCTTTCCAACAATTTAGACAGGAAAGATAGGTTCGATACTGGTCGATAATTCTTCAGGTTGTGAGGATCAAGAGATGGTTTCGTGATGAGTGGAGTAACAAGTGCTTTTTTCAATGCATTTGGAACAAACCCCTCATGTAGGGATGCAGATATAATAGATGTTATGGCTGGCAGAAGATAATCAATTGTCTCTTTTAAAAGGAATGTTGGAATTTGATCTAGATCATTGGATTTATTGGATGATGATAAAATCATTTTTCGAATGTCGTCTTCTGAGACAGAGTGAAAATAAGAAAAATCACTTTTTATGTCAAGATGATCAAACTCTGGTGGTTCACGTGATGGTATACTATCCAGAATTACTTGAATTTTAGTTATGAAATGGTCGCTGAATTTTTCCAGAACTTCTTCAGTATTTAGATGATCTGGGAGAATGACTTTTTGTTCTTTACCAAGGAGACTATTCGTCCCCTGAGTTCCAATGTGTTCTATGTGCCAGTAGGCACATAGAACACATTGGAACTTAGGGGGCGTATTGGTTAGCGAGAACAGCACCCTTGTATTAGATGACTCCTCTATAAGAGAATTGTAGTACTCCCTATTCGCCCTTTTCATGATCTTATTAGTTTCTTTGGTAGCAGAACATTTGCCGGTGAACCTCAAGCTTCGTTTTATTGTAAAGACGCTCAAGTCTGCGGCGCTGTTGTTTAGCAGCCCTAACATCTTCTGAAAACCACACCACTTTTCCCTATTAGTTATAATTTTTGACTTGGGTGATGCATGTTCAGCCATGATGCCCTTAAGAGTTTCTTCAAATAAAGATAGCAATTGCTCAGGTGATGTATGACTACAACAAGAATAGTTCGAACACAGAATTGATGAACTGATATCCATTTTCAAGGCATCAATGTTTATGGATTTATATTTTCGACAAGTAATTTTCTTGGGAGGGATTTTTGAAGTTGCTAGTGTCAATTCGGCCAAGACCGCATATAGTGATCAGACAATGCTGGATCTCTGACATGGGCATTTTGTACTGACGTGCTATTACTTTGACGAACAAGAATTAGATCCAAGGTGTGTCCTCTCTTGTGGGTAGGTTTTGAGACCAGTTGTGAATAGCCAAATGATTCAAACAAATTTATGAATTGCTTGGCAAAAGTGTCATGTAAATTGTCAACATGGATGTTGAAATCACCGGCAATAGCTATATCACATCCATACAAGGCATAGAAGGACAGACATTCAGAAAATTCATTTAGAAACTGTGCTGATGTAAGTTTGTTCCTTTTTGATGGTGGCGGTCGGTAAACTACGAGTAATCGAAGTGAACGTTTGCTCGACACGAGGCAGTCAATCATTTCAAAAGATGGCGGAGATTTGTATAAATCCGGATGCTGTTTTATGTTTAAGGCATCACTGTGGATGACAGCTACACCGCCACCTCGACTGCCCCGTGAGTTGTGTAAGATAGAGAAGCCCAGTGGTAATAGTTGTCCAATTGAAAAACTGTCACTATCATTTTCTTTCAACCACGTTTCAGTCAGAGCCAAAACACTGAGATTGTTATCTAGTATGAGGTCCTTTAGATCGTGTTCCTTCCCAGAAACAGATCTTATATTAAGTAATCCAAAGTTCAAATTAGGTACTTTATTCCTCACAGATCTGGCATTGACCGTTGAAAATATTATATTGGAGGCAGTTTTGTAATCAGCTGTATCTTTGTGGATTAAACTAATGTTACTGAAATTCACACCAGAATTTGTGTGTTTTTTGACAGCCTGTCTGTGTTTTAATTTGACAGTTTCTATTTGGTATGCTTTGTGTGATCTGTTGATGGGATTACAGAACTCTGGTTTCAATATCCTTTCTTTTTTCAAGGTTTTAAAAACACTGGCTTTGGGTCTAAGCTTAATATGGTTCATTGTTTATATTTATTAGGCATTTCTAATGGCTGTATCCACCCCTCTTGAGTTTATTGCTTCTAAAAGCAGCACATTTTCTTCCACGCTTATTGCATTTTTCTCCCACCACTAAGGTACTGAGACATATATAAAGTCGTGTGTGACAGCTGGTAGAGATGTGCCTGTCTCACCCCACCCACGTGACCAACCCATTTGCATATTTAATCAGCGCCGGAACTACTAAGCCTCGCGAGTGTCTGGCCCAAATATCTTGCCCTCGAGATTTCCCCATCTCACACCCACCCCACCAGGGATAATAATAATCATCGCACGTTCTTCTGTAAACAAACAACATGGCGTCACATGTCGAAAATATTAGCAGACGAACGTTTGTCGAAGAAAATAGAAATAAAAACACAGACCGCAAAACCAAAGGATACTTGACTCTTTTATATGAATTTTTGGGTAAACGCCATTATGAGTGGAGACAGTTGTACGAAATTCCCGTCGAAAAGTTATGCGAATACACTTCAAAATCCATAATAACTGTTTGCACAGAAGACGACCGGGGCTATGAGTCACACTACCTTTGTGGCAAAAAAGGATGTTTCGACTGACATTTGAAGGTACATAAATATGGAAAGCAAATAATGTCAAATGACTATGCAGAATTGCCATCTATCGATTAATGCACGCGCCCCGTCTGACGTCATCGGAATGTGTCAATGTACATTTCGCTACAAATCTTTAACCCCTGCCTTGCCGGTGTTGGTATTTAATTTCGTGGTATATACCTGTGGTATACAGAAGTTTTGTGCGCGCTTTCCGATAAGCAAATAAGTTTTTTTCAGAAATGGACAACAAAATTGTTCGATATAGCTGCACGTACCCCTGAATTACATTTGATGATGGGGAGTGGGGGGGGGGGGGGGGTGATTATCCCTGATGGGGGTGGGGGTGAGATGGGGAAATCTCACCTTCGGAACAAGATCTTTGGTCCAAACAGGAGGCAAGCCTCGTTTCTTGCCTAAATAGCTTGCCCTCGGGTGAGATTACCCCATCTCATACCCACCCCATCAGGGATAATAATATTCTCTACATTTTTTAACTCATTATTTACTTTATATCCCAATTACTTTGTCGATACTCTAATACTCCACATGCTTTCCCTTCCAGCATCTCGTCCCCTGAGTTGCAATGTGTTCTATGTGCCCATAGGGACATCTGATAGACTTTTCACTATTTATTGTGTCAGCCAATTCCTGAACGTTATCCCCAGTTGACACATTTTCTAGCTTTGATCTTGAATTCTTCTCCAAAGAGCACACAGTCTGCGTCACTACCCATTTTCTAGATGTCCTTGAAGGTCGCTCGAGGTTTTATTATTCTTTTGACCTTTACCTTCACTGTTTCCAGGTTGTGATCACTGTTTAATTCAGAAATTCCTTCGTCATCGATTTCCATGTCAATTACCTCCCTCAACAGGTTTGGTCAATGAGTACATAGTCAGTAATTGCCTTTCTGTCGTTCCTTTCCAGGGTCAATTTACCCTTACACTTTGCATCCCTATTCAATATTGTGAGACCCACTTCGTTTGTAACTTCCAAGAGTTTCCCCAATTAGGATTAATGTTCTTGTCACGACCCACGATACCCACTACACTAACTTTAATGTGTCTATTAAATCCACCATTAGTCCAATATAAAGCTCCCTGTTTCCAGTTTCGTAACATTGGTTCCTTCAGTCGCTAACTATACAACCCCTACTGCAATGCTTGTGCTTTTTCAACATGATTTTGGCCCCATACTATACTAGTCAAGGTTTGCTAAGCACCAAGTATATCCAACTACCTGTTTTACGTTTTAGTAGAAATATTGTGATGAGAAGTGTATATATTTTTTATTTAATTATATTTAATCTATAATGATTTAAGCACAGAAATTAAGATTTTATTTGTGTTTGACATTATTTTTTAGCTTTTGAATACGATAACCATGGAAAATGGATATTATTGGTAAAAGATGAAATTTTTCAAATTACCAAAAAGTTGACGGAGCGAACTGGTATGGGTTCAATATCGAGTATGAGACCCATTACCGTTAATTACAGCTTAACAAAGCCTTCTCATGCTCCCAATCAGATTCCTGGTGGTCCTTTGTGGGATGTTGTCCCATTCTTGGACCAGCATGGCACCAAACTCTCGGATTCTTCTTGGCTGGACTGGACGGGCTGAAATTGCAAGCAGCAGCTCATTCCAGACATGTTCGATTGGATTGAGGTCAGGGGATCTTGCTGGAAAGTCCATACGCTCAATCACCTACCTCTGTCGGTACTCCCGACAGCATGGGCAACACGAGGACTGGCATTATTATTATTAACAGAATGAATCTATCACCCATGAATGAATCTGCACCTGCATACAATCTGACGTGGACATCCAGGATCTAATCAATATGCCACTGTGCAGTCAATATACCACGTTCAAGGACACAGAGCTCTGTACGTCCATCCCTGCTGATGCCGCCCCAGACCATGACTGACCCTCCACCACAGCAGCCATGCTCAGCAATGTTGGCTGCATGGAATCGCTCCCCTGGTCGTCTTCTCCATACCCTAGAACGCCTATCTGTGTGGTCTAGGCACTACATTGACTCATCTGTAAAAAGGACAGGTCGCCAATCTTCTCTGGTCCATCCAACGTGGCCCATATCCCGCCATTCATATCGTGCCTGGCGGTAGTACTGGGACAGCGGAAAGCGAATACATGGTCTTCTCGATCGGAGACAACCTTCGTGCAACCTTGCCCGGATAGTCTGCGTCGAAACATTCACTCCGGGTGCATTCTGAAGGTCACTGCGAAGCTAGTTTGCTGTGGAAAAGCGGTTCCTACGACCCTGAATGAGCAAAAACCGGTCTTCAGCTGCAGATTTTGCCCTGTCTCTGCCACCACGGTGTCGTCTTACCGGTGTGTCATACCGCTGAAATCTTGCCCAAGTTCTGGTGATTACTGTATGGTGCACGCCAAGGGCTTCACCAACCTGACGATGGGTAGCCCCTTGCTCCACCATTCCTACAGCCCGCCACATTTCTGCTTCATACAAATGTCTTCTTACATTTGCATTTGCCATATTCAATCATTAAATCAGAAGGGTTTGTGTTGAAATGAAGATTTGAATACCCTGCACATGTCATGCACATGTAGACAGTACACGAAAACATCATGAAAATCAAGGGGTACATGCTTTCCATGACTGTCACGAAAAGTCTGCCTGTCAAGAGAGCTAATGTAAACAAAGGAGACCATCTCAATACATTCCTTAATCATATCCACCAAAAATATCGCAAATACGTCACAAGCAAATTTCACAATGATGTGTCAAATTTGGTGCTTTGCAAACTTTGAGTAGTATATTTCGCTTTCCACTTGGGTTGTTGTATTTACTTTTGATAAGTCTGTGGTGGTCAGAGGGGCTGACTCCTCCCTGATGTATATATCAACTCCCTCATCTTTTCTGATCTTCTTATCGATTGCTCCAGTGCGCTTGCTCTTTGATCTGGTCAACCCTGACACCCTGGCTGATCCATGTCTCATTGAGGCCTATTATATCAAGATTCTCTTCTGCCACAATAGGTGTAATTTTACTGCATTTCCTGTGAAGCCCCCAAATATTCACACTGCCCAATCGGTTCTCGAATTTTATGAGCAATCAGAGGATTCTCTGTTGATGTTCGTAAGCTTCTATGTTGAAATCGCGTCTTTTCACCCAGCAGATACGATAGTAAGGTATGTATAATGGAGTGTTCCAGCTCACCTCAATCTTGTAGGCTGGAAAAGTTAGATGGGCTGGAAAAGTTGAGTTATTTAGCATCATTGAATTTGAAAGGTGTTACATACATGAAAAAAGATGAATGCACTGGTCATTTGTTCGACAGAAAGAGAATGGATGAAAGATTTACGGCAGTGACAAAAACTCGAATCGTGAAAAATAAGAAGGCAGCGACAAAACAACGTCGATAAACGACTGCAGAAACTAAGAAGAAGGCTGTTAAAAAAACGAAAAGTGAAGCGGCAGGTTTCGAAAGAGAATAAAAAATGAAAAGTGATATAGTTCGAGATGACGATTCGTTACAAAAAAAAACGATGGACGCACTCGTGAGAGCACTGAATGAAAAAAAGGGATTCGATGCTATAAAGGAAATCATAATCAGAGCGTTAGAGTCATCATTGATTCCGATAGAACGAGATGTTACCATTAAAGAATTTTTTAAAACTTTCGACGCGATCCCGAATCGTTCATAGAACGGGCGAAGGGTGGAGTGTTGGAAGTATTTCAAAACCATCTAGTTATGGGTCTAAAAATAAAAATGATCTTGCATTGTCTGATGAAAAGGGTCGACGCGAACACAGGTGAGAGCGTGGTGCAAGAAGCCTATTTCCAATCTAAAATCGAGACTGTATTTAACCCTTTACCTAACATGAAAAGCAGACGACACTTTCAAAAAAAATTCTTGATAACTAATTTTTTTCATTTTTTGTCTCCAAAACATAGGTTATGACCCCTCGTTGGAACGAGCTCGACGAGCTCGTTCCAACGAGGGGTCATAACCTATGTTTTGGAGACAAAAAATGAAAACATAATGAAAATCAATTGGCGATTTTTGAGAATAGCGCTGGCCGGTTTTGGCCGTTACGTTGGGTAAAGGGTTAAAGACGACGAATTATCCGATCTTTACGAAGTGATGAAAGACAAGATGTTGGAATCTATGGCCATTTATTAAGACAAGGGAAGTGGTTGGACGTTCGAGAAGGTATTGAATCTCGAGATTCACGTGGACAGACACGACCCTTTGAGAATGTATTCCTATATAAAATTGCCTTATTTCGTATTTAATAAAAATGCTGTGATTAACGTGAAAAATGAAGATGATAACGAGTGTTTCAAATGGGCGATCACATCGGCCTTATATTCCATAAAAAAGCATGCTGATAGAGTTTCCAAGTACGCGGAGACTTGTAAGAATCTCGATTGGACGGGAGTGCCATTCCCGACGCAGTTGGAAGACATCGAGCGTTTTAAAAATCTAAATCCCACCATGGCTGTGAACGTCTTCGGATACGACGAAAACTATAAAGAAGAAATTGTCTATCCTCTCAGACTGACTTCGCACACAGAGAGAAAAAAGATTGTTAATTTGTTATTAATTTCCAAGAGTGAGAAGCAACATTATTGCTGGATTAAAAATATTAGTCGATTGCTGTCGAAGCAGACTACTAAACATAAGGGCGAGAGATTGTTCTGTCTCAACTGCATGAATTCGTTCCGATGTCAAGAATCGTTGTCACATCATCCGGAATATTGCAATGAAAAGTGAAGTGTTGCCGTCGAAATGCCCAAACCTAACACTTACATGGACTTTTGCAACCACAGTAGAAGATTAGAACCGCCATTCGCCGTCTATGCCGAATTTGAATGTTTCACCACAAAAATGAATTCTTGACAACCCGACGAGCGTAGGAGTTATGCCAAAAAATATCAGAAGCAGGTACCTTCGGGCTATTGTTATTATGTGAAATGTTCTTTCGACGATCGAGAATCGTCAGGTCCATTCGTCTACTCTAAACATTCTGAATGCGACGACGTGACTCAAAAATTTGTGGAAGAGTTAGAATCGAAAATTCAAGAATTACACAAAAATTTAAAAACCCAAAGTCATAATCACCACGCCAGAGCAACAGCAAGAATACAATGAAACCACTGAATGCCACATCTGTAGACAATCATTCGATAATGAGTCTGAAAATAATAAAAAAGTTAGAGATCACGATCACTACCCAGGTCTGTTTCGTGGCATGGCTCACAACAAATGTAATTTAAGATTTTGAGACGCTCAATTCTATCCGGTGATATTTCACAGTCTCTCGGGCTACGACAGTCATCTGTTCATGAAAAATTTGGGTCTCATCGACGGACAGTTGAGCTGCATCGCGCACAGCGACGAAAAATACATTTCCTTCACTAAATGGAAGGTTGTTGATAAAAAGAAAGTCTTCAATGGACTGACTCAGAAAACGATTCCCATCCATAGCGTGATGCGTTCCATCGACAGTTATAAATTCGTGTCGACCAGTCTGGAAAAATTAGTCGACGGTTTGAATAGGGAGAAATTTAAAATCACAAGTAAACATTTTCATTGACGACAATTGGTGGATGTCATGTTGAGGAAAGGCGTCTACCCTTACGATTACATGAGTGGTCTCGAGAAAATCGACGACGCCACTGTACCTCCTAAAGGAGATTTTTATTCAAAATTATACCAGTCCGACCTTTCCGACGACGATTACGAACACGCACAAAATGTATAGAAATTATTTGACATGAAATCCATCAGAGATTATCACGACCTCTATCTGAAAACCGATGTGCTTCTCTTGGCTGACGTGTTCGAAAATTTTCAACGAGTGTGTCGTCGATATTACAAACTAAATCCGGCTTAGTATTTCATGGCACCTGGACTTGCCTTGAATACTCTTTTGAAGACAACCGAAGTCCAAATGGAATTATTAACGGACATCGACATGTTGCTCATGTTTGAAAAGGCCGTGAGGGGTGACGTCTCCATGATTTCCACCAGATATGTTAAAGCTAATAATTCTCACATGGAAAAAGACCTCAATTCAGAAAAACTAAGTAAATACATACAGTATTGGGATGCTAATAATTTGTATGGTTGGGCCTTGATTCATCCTTTACCGATCGAAAATTTCAAATGGGTCAAAACGTCGGAAGAAAAATGGAGACACTATTCTTGTATTCTAGAAGTCGATTTGGACTATCTGAAAATGTTACACGATCTACACAACGACTATCTGCTGACTCCCGAACGAATGGAAGTGAACATCGAAACACTCATTTCCAATTTAAATCACAAATGCAAGTATGTGGTCTATTGCAAAAATCTGAAATATTACATCGATAGTGGGATGAGATTAATCGACGTGCATCAAATCATTGGATTCGATGAGGAGACTTGGATGGAAAAATACATCGATCTCAACACGAATTTAAGAATGCAGGCTGAGTGCGACTTCGAAAAAGATTTCTTCAAACTCATGAACAATTGTGTGTACGGGAAATCTATGGAAAACATTAGGAATAGCACTGACGTTCAACCCATCACGTCTGAAGAGAGATCAAGAAAATTATTCTCGAAACCCAATTATAAACATAGAACCATATTCGATGAAAATCTAGTGCCCGTGTACATGCAAAAGATGCATCTGACGTTAGCAAGCAGTTGATGTACGAGATTCACTACGATTTCGAAATTCGATTCGAAAGCCAAACTGTTGTTCACCGACACAGACAGTCTGGTTTACGAGATAAAGACATCTACGAGGACATAACGCCAGATATCAATGAATGGTTCGACACGAGTAATTATCCCGATGATCACCCATCTAAGAATCCAATGGGTGTCAATAAAAAGGTGTTGGGTAAATTCAAAGACGAGAGTGGCGGAAGACAGATCACCGTCTTCGTGGGCTTGAAACCAAAATTGTTTGCTTATCTCCTCAACAGTGAAGGGATCAAGAGATGTAACGGTGTACAAGTGTGTGTGATGAATAAAAACATCACTTTTGACGAGTATAAAGAGTGTGTTTTCAAAGGTTCGATGGTGTATTAAAAGATGACTGCAATTCGAAGCGAAAAGCATGAGATGTACACCAAAGAAATCAATAAGATTGCATTGACGGCCGACGATGATAAGAGAATTATATCTGAGAATAAAATACGAACTTTCACACTGGACATTATTCCACGATAATTCAACAAAATCGAGAGGATAAATGCAGTTCGACTGAAGACATCAAAATGTTGTAAGTTTAAAAAACTCGCAGGTTATAAATTAAAAAAAGAATAAAAAAAAATTAAAAAATTATGAATAAGAAAATAAAACACAAATCTGTAGCAGATGTCATCTTACCCACCAGACCCCTACCCAACATTCATCTGTCGAAGGTGGTGAAAGATTTAAAGCTCAAACATTTTCGAGGTGTGTTTTCTAGAGATGCCTTACCGAGGAGAAAATACAATTCGGAATGTGGAATTTTAAATCTGGATGATATTGGAGGTGAGGGCACACATTTGGTCACGTGATTTTCGAACAGGAATAAAAATTATTATTTCGATAGCTACGGAATCTCGCCACCAATAGAAATAAGGAACTATTTAACATCAGTTATTTGCAATACCGAAAGAGCGCAAGCGCCTGTTCGAGTGTTTTGTCTCTACATTCTCAAGAGATGGTCGGAAGGAGATCACTTTCAGGATATTCTCAATGATTTACATTAAAGGAGAAAAAAATTGAAAACAAACATGCCAGTCGACAAATTTGGTCGCATTAACGATAATGAAGGTCCCTTTAGAAGGAAAAGAAAAATGGTCGAAGGTGACAGTGACATTGCCAACTTGGATGAATGATACATCCGGAGATACGAACCTCAAGAAGAACCTTTAAACTTAAACAATAAGAATCTTCCCGAATCAATCGATCTGGCAGATGCTGCGACTAAAAATTACGTCGATAGAGGAGATGAAAATTTCCGGCAGAACATAAGAGATAATTACCTAGATAAAGACATGACGGACGTTCTCGACTTGAAATCTAAATGATAAACGAGTGGTGAATCTAGTGGATCCTAGTGATTCGACCGATGCCGCCACTAAAAGATATGCAGACGATGCTCACGCGAGAATCAGTAAACATCTGAGAGATCGCTACATTTCTAAAGTGATGTAGTGTGAATTGAATGCAAATTCTAACAAGATAACCAACGTGTTCATTCCCACGAATCCCAACGAAGTGTCGACGAAACAATACATAGACTTGGAACTAAGAAAGAATAATGACGAGCTAGAAATGAAACCAGATCTGGATGCGGGATTCAATAAGATATTGAATCTGCCCCAGATCGACGATACGGATGAAGACTCGACGGCGGTCAACAAAGGCTATGTAGATTCTGCCCTACAGGATTCTCATTCCTATCTGGAATCTCAAGTCGATGAATTGTATCTGAACAAAAAATCCGGAGGAACCATGGAGGCCGGCATCGACATGGATGCTTACAATCTATTAGGTCTCGACGATGAACCGGAATTCACTTCCAGCGCGGTCAGCAAACAGTACTTGGACAAACATACGGAGAAATGGTGATATCATGGAAGGCAAACTGGACATGGGAGGACACGCACTCACGAATCTGGCAGATCCAGTGCACATGTTGGATGCCTGCACTCTGATCTCCATCGTGGAAAAGATAAAATACGCCAGATAATTGATCACCGTTTGGGCCGAGGAGTGCGGCACATTAGAAGAGGAAAAAACTGAATGTTCCTTTGGAAATGGACCGATGCATGGTCAGATAGGATATCCCATGCCGGTGGGAGTCGAGGTTATTCGAATGAATGAGTCTGACTTCATCGGACTTGAACAATAGAGTGGTAGTCAATCTCATTGTGAACGGTGTGGAAACCGACAAGAGGTACAGAGTCGAAAAGATGAAGGATCAACACTCAAACACCAGCATCTTTGGTACGCATCTCAAGGTGCAGATGGGGGATAGGATTAATTTCAAGATGAAAACAAATAATCCCGAAGCACCACTTCTGCGGTCTCTCTGTTGATCGAACTCGATCCTCTGAACAAACAATTGAAAAAAAAGAAAGAATTATATACATAATCACTTTTGTGATGCAGGAAAGACAACTCAAAATAAAAAAATAAAATAAATGTAATTGGATTTTGAGAGATTGAGTATTCAATCCTTCAAAATCCAATTACTTTTTTGGGGGGTATTTTTAATTATTTATCTATTACTTTTTGTTGGTATTTTAATTTTTTTTAATTATTATTATTTTTCATCAAACGATGGACATTTTTTGTCCATCCGATTTGAATTCTAACTCTCTATCCAACAGGACTAGAGCGAAAGCCTCGGTTCTCTTCGGCATGTTCCTCATGAATTGCATCTTGATCTGAATGTCTAAGATGCTACTTTTGAGTTGCTCGCTCTGTTTACTAACGTTGAATACGAACAGGGGATACAGCAATTTGTATTCGGTGGGAGTGATGTTAGGATTACCCATCAATTCGTCTAGTCGATGATATGTCTTTCTGAAATCAGCGGCATTACCGTATAGCCTGCAAAAATCGTTCTGATCGAAAGGGGCATTATAGTCGATGGCTGTATATCTCGTGGCATTTAGAAATACCTGCATGTTTTTCAAGGTACATTGATCGAACAGGGAAGGATTTTCCTCTTGAGACCCATCCCTATCAGTCTGAAATGCCACTATGATGAATCGTGGTCTTTCCAAAGCAGATTTCACGGTCAATTTCCAATCGAAGTGATTGGACGACGGAATACCAGCCGTGTCGCACTGTCTCATTCTAAATCCCTCTGGTAATTTACTCTTAGATTCTATGATCTTGTAGAGACGTGTTTTCTCTGTAATTGAAGGCAGCATGTGTGGTACGAACCAAGATATCTTGTTCAGATGTATCTTACCCGCATCGGTTGCAGCGAGTCTCGTGATGGCTTCATCATTTCCTTTTCGAATCAACGTCAGATTGTGTTTGAATCCATAGAAAATCTTATTGTAATCTTCTGCGAATCCAAATATGTGTTTCAGATGTATCCTGCATGAAAATGTTCCTTTGGGTCTCGATGTCTTGACGACGTAGTTGAATCTCATGGCGGCATTGGCATTAGCTGCACCCATGTTGGCGATGGCGTCTTTCACCCACAATTGATTGAGTCATTTAGATTTCGAAAAATCGTCCGGATACGTCAAGATATCACTATGGAACTTTTGCAAGGGTGGACGAACAGATCTTGAGTCTCAACGTTGATTCTTATCTCTCCAGATTTGTTCAGACTGGTTCCAGTCACGGGTTTGTACTCATGAACTTCGTATTCTTGAATGCTTTCGTCTCTCAAAGACATTCAGTTAGATCTAATATATTTGTCAAGTTCTTTTTTTTTGTTAATTCGTTTGCTTTTTTATGATAAATTGCTTCTTTTTTTTTAATTATTATTTTATTTATTTATTTTTTTTTGCTTACTATATATGTGTAAAAAAAAAGTGAAGGTTTTTTTTTTTAAAATGACGTCTTCTGCAATTCTTGTCATAAAATGTTCCAATGATTTCTCTGCTGCCATCTTTGTCATCCTTTAATGCTTCTATTTCGTAAGTCACTGGATCTGTCTGAAATATTCTGACGATCATAAAGATTACCTCGTCCATCGAGGAGTGTAACCTTTCACGAAGAGTGAGTTATAAGAAGTGATTGTCACTCGATCGCCGACTGCAAATTTTGGTGGTCTGGACTCCTTCTTGATCTTAATCCTTTCGGGACAGAGATTTGCAAAGATGCATCTTTCGTTTCAAGGATCGCTAGCTTCCGCGGGCATCATCTTGATCGATCTGTGTCGCATGTTATTGTATTCTTTCACCAGTTCTTCCAGGACGTCGATATATTTCTTGGTTGAATTGGCCGTGAAATATTTGTGCATTTTTTCCTTCATGGTTCTATTCCAACATTCGATCACATCAGCTTTCCCTTCGTTTTTGATGGAATAGAAATTGACCAACGGACGAACATGACCATTGTAAAATTCCTTCCCCTTGTCCACCCACAATTTTCAAGAAGATGATGCCAATGTGCTCTTCAGAGCCTCGGCCACACAAGCTTCTGATTTATTCTTCAGAGTTCTCACCCATCCGTATTTCAAAACCACGTCGATGACCGTCAGGCAGTATGTATTTAATGCCCTCGTTCTCTCTCAAAACCGATTTCATTGTCGACCAGATCGGCTGACCAGATCTGATCCAGACCCTTCACGAACACCCTTCTCATTCAAAATTTATGCATGACGGGCTTGTGTAGTTCGTCCGCCAATTCATTTGTTTATAATTTTGTCTGGACACTTTTTTATGACCCCATCCGAATCGACGTTTGGTACCGATCACTTTACTGACCAGTGAACGTTTGACTATCTCTCTCTCCAAGTGGGATTCAATATATTTTTCATTCTCATCAACATGTTTTTATCACAGATTCGATTATGAGTCTCGACATCGGGATGTTTAGTGTAACACAGATCGTGATCATAAGTGGCTGAATCCACTCTATTAATGCATTTGCTCCAAGATTTAGGAGTCAGATCTCGATTCAATCTCTTTTTTAATTTTGTGCCGGGTTCCGTGAATTGATGTCCTGGCAGATGCATTTCGAAGGGTAGATTATTAATCATTTTATTCGTCAGACCAGCACCACGTTTTACGAATTGCATCAAACCATACACTTTACCCATTCTGTGAAGCATGGGTCTGTTATTTTTTGTCAGTACTTTTTTAGCATTAACCGTATTGGTAACTCTCTTGCATTTGATGCAATACATTTGTTTTTCGTATATATTTAATTATTTATTTTCGTATTTTTTTTAATTTATATATATAATTTCTTTTTTTTTCTTTTTTTTCTTTTATATATATATTTTTTTTTTTCAGTTGACTGCTTCTGAAATCTTTTTTGGGATCCAACAATTTACGACACAATCGTCTCACTTCTTCCCTACCTTTTTCCACAAGAGAATCCTTCAATTGTTCCTTCATGATCTGACAACTCTTGACTCTTATATTCGCTTTCATGACTTCGTATTTGTGTTTTTCGTTCAATATGTCGACATATTTGCCATCCGAAATCCTACCATCTTTCAATGCCAGGGAGATCTTATCCGACATGGTGTCGATCTTTGCATCGGCCAAAATACTGATGTTTTCATGCTTCCTGGACTTTACAGATAATTTCTTAGTGAATAATTTTCCGATCGTACTAACGAATCCGGTAGTCAAAGCCAATCATTCTATGGCCAGTACGACCGGAAGAGAAATGACGGCGGTTGACAATAGACTGATTCTGGCAACATTCAAACCCATAGAGGCTGTGATGAGAGTCAAATTCACACCATTCACAAATTTCTCTAATCTCGAATATTTCTTATTGGGCGAACAACGAGAATCTCTCTCTTGCATCAAATACGATTGAATTCTATTGATTTGTTTGATTTGATACCTCTGTGCCACATCACACATCATCTCTTTCTCCTCATTCTAGCGGTGGTGGTAGAAAATGTGCTGTGGGCTCAACACTCGACTTCTCTAATGGTGGATACATTATTTTACTTTGAGTTTTAATTTTAAATTTCTTTTTTTTTATTTATTTATATCTATTTTTTATGTATTTGTTTTTATTTTATTTTCATCCCTTATTATTTAACGAAAAATGTTTTTAGTGGTCTCCTCCCTTCTCAACAATAATTCCAAAATGCGTCCCCTGTCTTCGGTGGTGAGACCTCGATGCACTAACTTAAACTCTTCTGAATTAATGGGCTTGGGTTCTATGATGCAAGACACAAATTGCTTCCAACATTTGATCATGTCGTCGCGTTGGACGTATTCCAATGCGGGCATGAAATATGTGGTGATGATCTCTTCTCATTCCATCGTAAGACACGAATGATTAACATGGTTAAAATCTCTCTCCTCCCGACAGCCGAGGCATCTTTCATGCAAGTTGCGAGGAAGTTGTCCATTCACACAGATCGTGTAAGCTCTACTCAGTGCCCTTCGAAGAAACCAAGCCCTTGATTCAGCGGAATTGTTCGTTTCACTCATAATTATTATATATAAAAAAATTTATTCTAAGTCCTAAAAAATAATTTTTATAATTTTTTTTATATTATTTTTTTTTGTATTATTTTTTTTTAATTTTCTTTTTATATATATATTACGTTTTTTATAACAACACATTCTTTTCATCACATCATCAACTGAATGAATAAACACCTGTCATCTATTATGATCACGCATATTATAGGAAAGAGATGACATTTTTTTTGAAAGAAGGATTTTATGCTTTTTTATCGTCATTGTCGTCGTTAGAATAATATGGGTAATAATTGATAACGATTTTTAACCTTTTAACAAATTTGATCCACAATCTATTTGACACGAACGAGTGTAATCTGCAAATAAATTCAAAACACGCGTAAATGTTTTTTTCAATATTTTCATCACCACCACGATCGAATATATTAACTATGTTTTTCGTGCAATAAATAATGTAATCATATTTCGTGTAATTGTAACATTCTACAAGTTTCACTTCGTATTTTAAACGATCTAGGATATATATAATCATGTGATAATCTTGGTAAGACACATTTTTTTCGTTCGAACACTTCATCGTTTTGATATTTTCGAAATAGCTTTGATTTAGGAATATGAATAACAAAATTAACAAAAACAATATTCCGTACACGTTTAAACAAACGTCGCGTACGATTTGTTCCAATTGAATTCTGTCTAATATATACTCGGGTAAATGTTTAGAAAAAACTAAAAGCTTTTCGTAAAACGAACGGTTTGTTAACACATCTGTTGGAAGATGGTTTTTTTCTCTCCTTTCGCTTCATTTTTTTATTAATTTGAGGGGTTTTTTTTTGTTTTTTTTTTATAATAACAAACCCAAAAGGGGTATATTCTTAATGGCGAATTTGGACCCAACAACAAACCTTCACCGATCGGTTCCACATTGTCTCCGGTCTTCAGATAGAGACCGTCTCTGTCGAAAGCATCACCACCATCCTTTCTCACAGGTCCTAGATCCTTTACCTTTGATGTCTATGCGACACGTGGCTCCTCCTTTTTTCAAAAACAGTCTGTTTCCCCTCTTCTTCAAAAACAGTCCTCTACCCATTAATTTGTCGACTCCCGAACTAGCGAGTCCCGAGAGAGCTCCCACGCCCAGAGCTGGCAACATTGTCTTCGTGAGAATGGGTTATGCTTTGGCGGCGAGTCCTGATAATAGCGGTGAGAAACCGCCTTTCATTCTCAGTTTATATCTCAATTGAGCTGGACTCAGTCTCACCATCATTCCCATTCGATTACGAATCACTTTCTCCATCCTTTTGCTTTGACCACTCTCTAGATCTTGAAGACTGAATTTAGATCTAACGGCCTTGCCTCGATTTCTCAACGCTCTGTGAAGTTTAGCTTTCTGTCCTTCAGATATGTTCACGTTTTTAATTACGTATCGAGCCATTTTTTTTTTGATTTGATTATATTTTTTTAAAATTATTAATATTATAAGTTTCTTTTTTATTTCTTATATAATGTATGAATAAAACCTAAAACTTCTTTAAATAATAAAAAAAATATATATACTTTTTTTCTTGATATTATTTTTGAATTATTTATTATTATTATTTTTTTTTCATATCTCTCTGATGTGAAATAGTATAGTCACTCTCTCTCTCTCTCTGCAAAGATCTAAAAGATCGCTGTTCTGATCCATCAACATGGTGTCGATGCTATACAACGTGTCCAGAATCACAGGTAGACAAGATTTTGATGTCGCTCCACGATCTTGTAACCCGGCGAAATGTCTGGAAAGAACGAGTAGATCGTAGGCTGAGCACTGCCGTCGACTAACTTCCCGCGATCACATTCACATTCACTAAAATGTTATTGACCGCGAGAATGTTGATCATATTTTTGGACTCGGCGCGACCTCGATACATCTTTCGATCGAATCCCAACGTCTCGCCGATCAAATCTTCTGCACTAAAATCCACTCGAAAATTATCTCCCAAGTCTAATATCATCTGTACAGTACTCGTATTGGGAACGAGTCTTATCATCTTGCTTCCGTGACCGTCGGTCTTCAGTCTCGTCTGCAAACGCAAGTGTTGAGGATTAGCTCTTTTCGGGAAAATGATCAAGTTTTATGAAAGGAAAATGGTACCGTTCGAATGATCCGCCGCGATGTCGGGCGATTTGAATTAAATTTAATTCGTGACATTAAATATGTCATTCAAAGAAAGTGCTGATTGTTTCTGTTGTAGGAAACATGTTATTATCGTACATGTAACAACATACATATGTGCACGCGTTTAGTTTATCCTTCGTGTGAGAAAACCATTCACTTGTTGCTTTATTTTGACTGCGCCTGTTCGGCATACGTCTAACAAAAAAAACCCCAAAAACGAATCTTATTTTTTTTCATAAAATCCAATGCATGTTTGGTATTTTGGGAAGACGAGGGTGTATAGGGTTTGTTGTACAGGGTTAGCTCACGTTCACGCCCCCCCCCCCCCCCCCCCCCCCCGCCGATATCACATATTCAAAGGAGTTCAAGAGTAAAGTCGGACTTCGAAAAAGAACTGACGACTGTTTTTGTTTCTTTTTTCCCCTCTTGGTGTGTGTCTGCTATTTCATCGCCTCGGAACGAGCAATTCCCTGCCTTTTCGCACTTCGTAACACGGAGTTTCATTTACAACTGAATAAAGCTTTACCACCCTACTAGTTATCACTCGGAGAATCAATGAATAAAGGCTTAAAGTTAATAGCCTAGGTTTGGACTCCCTCATTGTATGGATCTCAGTTCAAACGACAGAAAACACAGCGGACTGAGTATTAGGATATTTAATTGCCATAATATTGCTAAACACGAAAATTTAGGCCTAAAGTTTTACTTGGAAGTCAAAACACAGCCTACAAAATCAACAATGACCGACTAAAACAAGGATTGTGCCCATCGCAGCATTTTCAATTGCAAGACATTTCGTCCCTATTCAGTTCGACCCAGACAATAGGCAGACATTCATAGCACTGACCCGTGCCGATGCGTATGACTGCAATTGACATGTTGGAGGCTTGAAGTTCATATTACGGGAAAAGAAGATTATTACTAAACCACCGAGGAGGGGGTTTTTCCACCCAACAATTACACGCTAAAAACTAAAGTGTTAAAAACTACACCTGAAGTGCTGTATTTAACACTTACTAAGTGCTGAACTAGCACTTTGTTCAAGTGTAGTTATCCCAGAACTTGACATGTGTTACAATAATACCACTTGACAAGTGTAATGTCGCGACACTTAAAAGGAAACAACACCGATGACGCGGATCAGGCTCGAACTCTCGAGCCTGATGCGCGTCATCTGCGTTGTGTCCTTTTAATTATGTACCCACCAAGCGCAAATCAAATTATGGACTATTCTGGAAGAACCACCAATGCTAGACAAATGGGAAGTGCCATGCATTCAAGTTTCAGATGTCTGACGATTGTAATGTCTAAGTGCTTAAAGCAATGCACTTTGAGTGTTAAAAATCAAACCCTAAGAGTTAGAATGGGTTTTAACACCTTGAAAGTGTCAGTTTTAACACTTTAGTTTTTAGTGTGTATTTACAAGTTTAAAGGATTAGCAGAATACATGGATATTGGACGGATTTGGAAACACCCACCCAGTGTAAATTCCACACAGATAATAACCTGTGTTGCGGATAGCTGCGCAAACAACACTAACGAAATACCCAAGAGGTAGTAAGGGTTGGGGTGGCACTGGAAGTCTCAATTTTGTAGGGCAAGGATCGAAGGCGCTGGGTTGGGGCACCCAAGCGCCACGGAGATGGGATGGAGGCTGCGAGTCACAAAAGGGTTGGGAAATTTTCCATTTTGTTTGGGAAGGGGGGGTACCAACCCACTTACGTAATTTCTATGCCACTGGTTGCGGGGTACATTTCACACCGGACGTATTCTGATAATCCCTTAAACTTGTAAATAATTGTTGGGTGGAAACCCCCGCCACGGGGTTTAATAATGATCTTATTTTCCCATAGTATGAACTCCAACTCTCCAACATGTCAATTGCAGTCACACGCATCGGCACGTGTCAGTGATGTGAATGTTCTTCACGCTAGCACGACTAAATATTGTCTGGGTCGAATTGAATAGGGACAAAATGACTTGCAATTGAAATGACGCAACCAGTGGCGTAGAAATCGCGTAATTGGGCTGTACCCCCCGTCCCCCCAATACAAAATGGAAAATTCCCAAACCCTATTGTGTCTCGCAGCCTCCATCCCATCTCCGTGACGCTTGGGTGCCCCAACCCAGCGCACTTCGATCCTTGCCCTATAAAAATTGAATTTTTTAGTGCCGCCCCTCCCCGACCCTTACTGGCTTTTGGGTATTTTGTTAGTGTTATTTGCGCATTATCACCGAACACGAGTTATTATCTGGATGGATTTTACACTGAGTGGGTGGGTGTTTCAAATTCGCCCAATATCCGTGTACTGTTTGTGAGTCTGTACCAGGCTTCTGAAGAATCTCAAGCAAAGAATAGATTACTCCGCATATAAAATAATGTTTGATTCGACTCATTATAATAGGTCGATCTGCAATGGAGCGAAACTTCAAGCCAAAAATGCCTGACTCATTGAAATTTGTGAAAAACTTGGCCCACGTGAAAAAACACATAGGCTTCCAAATGTCATTGTTGAATAAATAGTTGAAACGCGCTTTCATTGTTTTATGTCATCTGAATACATTTTCCTTAATCCATTTACCCGACAAACAATGAGGGGGTTCAAAATTTATACTATTACATTTAAGCCTTTATTCGCTGATTCTCCGAGTGATAAGAAGTGGGAGGGTGGTGAGTCACTGATCGGGCTCAAAAGCTTTATTCAGTGGTAAATGACACCCCGAGTAACAAAGTGCGAAAGGGCAAAGGTACCTCCAGCTCCTAGCAGTATTTTTCTAATTCCCCATTAAACCCCCCAAATCATAGAATTTCGTTCATTCCGTCCATTCATTACAGGGAGCAGCCCCTACACAAGTACATTCCAGTTCCTACTTAGTAATTTAGTTACCAACTTATGCAGTATTTTTCTGGTGCGAATTCCCCGTTGGTACTATCAGCAAACTCAGTCAAGTCAGATACTGAATGCCGAAACGATCCCACGTTATCTCCCCCCACCCCCCCCCCCCCCCCCCCCCCTCTAAAAATACCTTAGCCAATAGCGAACACAAAATTCCAATTCCGCCCATCTCTACCTGGAGCCATTAAGGATTAACAAAACGAACATAGAAATATAGAAAACCAGTCACCTTCTTCACGAAAATGGACATTTCAACTGCTTCAAGCCTGAACAAGGCCTTTTAACCCTTTACCACGCGCGAAAAGCAGACGACACTTGCAAAGAAAATTCTTGAATAACTAATTTTTTTTATTTTTTGTCTCAAAAACATAGGCTATGACAACCTCGTTGGAACGAGCTCGTTCCAACGAGGGGTCATAACCTATGTTTTTGAGCCAAAAATGAAAAAAAAAAACAATGAAAATTAATTGGCTATTTTTGAGAATAGCGCTGGCCGGATTTCAATAGCCAATGATTGGCTCTTTTCGGTATCCCATAAAATTGGTATTGGTTCAGTTTTCGGTATAATATCCATCTACATCAATAACTATGGAAACAAACCTGGCATGGTTGCTGTGAAATGTAGAACAGATTCAACGAACCACTTGATCTGGAGGTTTGTACCATACCATGCGTATAAAGTACATTGGCCTTTTTCATATGTGGCGAATTCATTGGGGCACGTCAATTCAAGATCAGATGCATAACCATACGCAAAAAATCCAGTCGCCGCATATTTTGGCTATAAAACAAAATAAAAAAAACAGGTTAATATTCAGAGTTTGGTATATAAATTTCTTTTGCAATGTATATTTTTACTTCAGAAGACAGTGGCAGATTCAGAATTCTTGATCGCGAGATGCGTTGTGATTCGACGCATTATCGGGTATCGACGAGTTGGGTGTTAACACGGCAAAAGAGTTTTCCACGCTCGTCCACAGGCTCCGGGAAATCAGAAAGTCAGTATGACCCTCGTGCCCTGGTAAGGGAAGTCAATTTATAAGGGCGCACAGGAGATCCGCACCGAAATTATATAACTGACTGCATGTATGCATGGGGTACGTTATAATTCACGATAACACATGGATATTCAGGGGATGTCCATATGTGATCCCAGATATGCAGCTGTGTCCCCTGGCCTCCGTACGAAAAAACATAGTTAAAAAAATACTAGGGGGGGGGGGGTCGGGAACGTCCGTTGTCTGATCCGTCTCGGACGCGACAACCGTTACTTATTCCCCGTCCCTTATCAGACATTCGTTACCTATTTATTGATTTATTTATTTGGATTTAACGACACTTTTGTTTACCGGTGGATGAAGCCAGGAAAACCGGCGAGAACCACCAAGCAACAGCGAGCAACTGCCAGACTCCCAACGTACTAACTTCACACAAGCAGGGTAATATATATGTAGCATTAGTTTAAGACAAGTGATCCGTCGAAGTGCCGCACGCCTTAGTACACAACGCCACCGTGCCCCCACGTGGGCAAGCGGGATTAAGTGCCTTGCCCAATGACACAACGCATTTATCTCTGGCGGGGATCGAACCGTGAACCTTTCGATGTGAAGTTCAATGCCATAACCACTGAGCCCCCGCACTCCCGACATTCGTTATCAACCGATAAGGAACTGGGGAACAAGTCCCTCTATACGCCATTGAATGGAAAATTTTTATGTATCTTATCCAATTAGTAGATACCTACTGTTTTTGAGTAGTTGAGTATGTGCACAAACAGTCAGTTTTTTTCCAACAGAAAAACCTGGACTTTTGCCAATAAAGAATACACGTTCCTAACCCATCACCAGGGAAAATGACGTGGGTCAAAGTTAAATTCTACCCCCACCCGCCCCACACACACCGTTTAGAGCTTTAGCACTCGCCACGCCCATTTGGAAATACGGGTTTAGATTTCCTTACAGTCAAGAATGAGATAATCCTGCTACTTATTCAAAGACTTTTTCATTAAGTTGGATGGCTGCTGAATGAATGAATGGGGTAGACAAAATAATATTTCAACGTGCATCCCCAAGACTGCACGTTGAAAATATTATTTGATCTACCCAATTAAGGATTGATTGATTGATTGATTGATTGATTGATTGATTGATTGATTGATTGACAGTAAAACATATACACAATAATAAACAATAATGACAATGGTAAAATTACATGAAAACACATATGTTTACTGTGGGGAATAATATAGCCAGATTGGCTGTCTTCCTGTTATCCCCAATTTAAATTCTATAGCAACATCGTGCTGGGCATTATGAAATTCTAAACAGAGTACAAGTACTACTGAAAATTACTTGGACCACTTTGAAACATACAAATAGTATAGGACTAATATGTGACTTGATGGCTGCTGTGTAATTCAGACTTCCCACCACAGCCCTGCCTCCATCATTGACCAGGGCAATAAAAATACATCTATCTCGGATACTATTTGGCTGGGCTTGGTAGGGAGAATGCTGTTACGAGCTTGAAAGACAATTGGGTATCACACGAAATATTTTATTGATTATTTTTGTCATGGATTTTTAAGATCACCTTTATCGTCATTGTAAAGTACATGTCGTCAGTTTTGTTTTCAACAAAGGTGTAAGTCAGGTTTAGTCAATTGCACAAATGCCCGTTATTATAAAAGATTCCCACATAAGACACTAGCTATCGGCTCCAGTCTTAGTAATAAAAGAGATTTATTTGATTTTATTTTTGTTTATTTATTTATTTATTTATTTATTTATTTATTTATTTATTTATTTATTTTATTTATTTATTTATTTATTTTATTTATTTTTTTTTATTTATTTATTTTTTCATTTATTTATTTATTTATTTATTTTTATTTTTCATTGTACACAAACAAATGCTCTCAATACTACCGGCTACAATCCTGACAATAGGGATGATTACAGTGAACATCCTTCATGTACGCACCTATGAATTTGTTTGAAATTTGTCTCTTGAAGGCGGTTCTATCGCAGATTGCACGCAGTTCATAATCTAATTTGTTCCATAGTTTTGGATAGGCAAATATTGGGAACAGGTCTAGAGACTTCGTTCTAGTACGCTTTATTTCTAATGGATAAGATTGTTTTGAGATTCTTTATCTTATATTTGTCTTCGAGAAGAAATTATTAAATGAGACGGGTAACGTATTGTTTTGCCGATCAGAAACAAATAACAGTGATTGCACTTTATATAAGTCCTCTACCTTATGAATATGTTCTCTGAAGAACAGAGGATCAGTGTGAGCATTATACCGTTTGTTGTTCATGATGCGAATGCTTCACTTTTATAGAAGGGAGAGCTTCCTAACAGATTTTGAGTTACCCCATATGTGTATACCATAGGCAACATAACTCTGAATACGTGCATAATATAAGGTTACCATTGCCTTGTGTGGTAGCATTTTTTCGCTTTATTTAATGCTTACTTTACTCGGGCTATTTTTATAGAGCTCATAACTATTGCTCATTTACAAGGAAATGAGAAACATTCTATGGCGCTGCACAGACTCAATCAGTGTGATTTTGGTCAATATTGAACGCTCTCTGGAAAAGATGAGTTTAAGGGTCACACAAGATTTCACATCCTCTGGCAGAGAGTTCCAGGGGACAGGTCCAGCATATCTAAATGTTCTATCTGTAAATGAAACATGTCAGTAGTATGTCTCGTATTTTTCACCCCTTGTTTGCCGGACCCCGGTGCCAGACCCCGGAAGTGACGTCATGTCACGTAACCTAGTGGCGCCATGTCGTGTTGTCATGGTAACCAGCGTAAGCGGCCATGTTGTGATAATTCCCCATAGTGATATGTGGTGTGAGTGCGCATGCGCAGCGCGTGTTGCTTGGGTGATACGTGTTTCCGTCGTCCATTTTGTATACTGGAGGCCGCCATCTTGGTTTCTATGGTAGCACGTGGTTGCTATTTTACCCAAAGGCTTCTTATAGGACAGAGGTATGTTCGGGGGGGGGGGGGGGTGTTCGATTATACAGGAGTAATTTCCCGATTCGTATAATTACCACAAACAATCCGACAAGTTTTACTATTTCGAATTCTTTCAGAATTCTCTGCTTCTATTTATCTATGCAATAGTTTTTGTTTACCTGACTATGTTACTTTATCCTGGAGTAAACTCCAGTAGAGTAGAAGAGCCTATTAACTAGAACAGCTTTGCTTTTATTACTATATTTAGCTTTTCTGGTCTATTCTTGTTAGTTCTGACCCTATTCCGAGTACTCCTGTTTCATTTATCTAGATCATTTATATAGATTATAAATAACCAATCAGATTGCTTGATTTCCCATAATCTGTATGCAGAGTTACCACCCCTTGTGTATAACAAAAGCCTATATCTTTCCCAAACCCAAAAAGCTATCGAGCAGTTACTGAAAAGTCATTGCTCGAACGACTCGAAGGCCACCGAGCAAATCAGCTAACGAGTAGTTGTTCGTTCGAGTGACTCCTCGAACGACTTTTCGACTCATTTCGAAAAAAAGGGATTCTGCTAAACCCCGATGTTTCCCAAAAAGGGATTCTGTAAGTAGGATACTTGTCTAAGGATACTATTACCTATTTGGCCCAGACTTCTGGGCCACCCAAGACATACCTATCCCAAATTCTCCCAATAAGCTATCGAGCAGTTACTGAAAAGTAATTACTCGAGCGACTCGAAGCCCACCGAGCAAATGAGCTATCGAGCAATTGCTCGGTCGAGTGACTCGCACATACTCGGCCGAGCAATGGCTCTATGGCTCCTTTGCTCGATGGGCTTCGAGTCGTTCGAGCAGTATATGCGAGGCACTTACCGAGCAATTGCTTTATGGCTCATTTGCTCGATGGGCTTCGAGTCGTTCGAGCAGCTTTTGTTATACACAAGGGGGAGAACTCTGCATACAGATTATGGGAAATCAAGCAATCTGATTGGTTAGTTATAATCTATATAAATGATCTAGATAAATGAAACAACAGGAGACTAGAGTACTCGGAACAGGATCAGAACTACTGGAGTATACTCCAGGACAAAGGAACATAGTCAGGTAGACAAAAACTATTGCATAGACAGATAGAAGCAGAGAATTCTGAAAGAATTCGAAATAGTAAAGCTTGTCGGATTGTTTGTGGAAATTCTACGAATCGGAAAATTACTCCTGTGCAATCGAACACACCCTCCGTACATACCCCTGTCCTATAAGAAGCCTTTGGGTAACATAGCAAGCACGTGCTGCCATAGAAACCAAGATGGCGGCCTCCAGTATACAAAATGGACGACGGAAACACGTATCACCCTAACAACACGCGCTGCGCATGCGCACTCACACCGCGTATTACCATGGGGATGACGTCACAGCATGGCCGCTCACGCTGGTTACCATGACAACACAACATGGCGCCACTAGGTCACGTGACATGACGTCATTGTCACTTCCGGGGTCCGGCACCGGGGTGCGGTTCTTCAACCAATGCTAACCCTGCTTGTGTGGAGTTGGTATGTTGGGGAGCTGACAGTTGCTCGCCGTTGCTCGGTGGTTCTCTCCGGGTACTCCGGCTTCCTCCACCCGTAAAACTGTCACGGTCATGGTTAGCCACTGTGCAGAAATATGTGACCTTAAAACACCAATAAATAAATAAATACCGGGGTGCGGTAAATAAGGGGTGAAGCATACGAGACATACTACTCATGTCTATGAAAAGGTATTTTGAGTAGCCGTTTGGTGCTAGACCTAGTTGAGTAAGAGCTAGTCCTGTACTGAATCAGATTAGGAAGGTAAAGAGATGGAAGTTTTTTAATACATTTGAAGACCAAACTAAGTATCTTAAATTCAGTTCGTTCTGGAATAGGAAGGAAGTGCAATTCTCGAAGGGCATCAGATGTGCTGGATGATTTGCTCCTACCCAAAATTATCTTGGCAGTGCAATTCTGGATTCTTTGGAAGGGCTGAAGTCGGCATTTTGGTAAAGATAGATGATCATCCATCAAAATTCCCAAGAATTTCAAAGACGTTTCAGTTTCATGCTGCCCCGCCCTGTTTATTGTATGTCCGTTGATGGAAATATTATGGTTCATGAGATTAGCCTTTGTGTTGGATTTATTAAAATATATTTTGTTTTCTTCGTCTTTAACATGAGTTCATTAATGGATCACCATTCAAAGATTTTGGCTAGTTCACTATTTATATAATTAGTAAAATGATTAATACCTTTACCGGAGGAAAATACGGTGGTGTCATCGGCAAGGGGGGTGGGGTGGGGGGGGGGGGGTGAAGTGGAATGGAGCAGATCATTAACATATATTAAAAATAAAATTGAGCCCAAGATAGACCCCTGCGGCACCCCATTGACCAGCTCGGCTTTGTTGGATTCATTTCCCCGATAATTAACGTATTATTGAGTTCTATTCGAGAGATAGCTCCGAAACCAATCATTACTGAACCCTCTAATGTCATATTTTTCAAGTTTACTAAGTAAAATATCATGGTTTGTGGTATCAAATGTTTTGGACAAGTCGAGAAAAATAGCTAGGGTGACATCTTTATTCTTTTTATTGTTCTCCATGGCCACAGGGATTTAAAATGTTATTTCTATCCAGGAAACTAATTAGTCTTTTATACATAATTTTTCAAAAATTTTGAAGAAAACAGGGAGTACACTAACTGGTCTATAATTACTAAAGCCTCGGTTATCACCGGATTTAAATAATGGGATTACTTTGGCTGTTTTCATTTGTGTGGGTACTCCTCCCTGAAGGAACGAGATGTTTATGATGTGTGTTATTGGCTCGGCTAATAGGTCGATAGTGTTTTGAGGAGGCTTGTTGTTATGCCATTACAATCCTTACTAAACTTGGTTTTCATACCTTTTACAGTAGAAAGAACTTCCGGCATTGGTAGTTGGCGTAATATAAAAACTATCAAGGGTATTATCGTTCATATAATCAGAAAATGATTTATTCGACTCCACAATTGACTCTTTGGTTCATTTACCTATATTGGTGAAGAAATTATTGAAGTCCTGAGCAATGGTACGTGGACTGTCAATTTTATTATTTCCACGATTAAAATTGGATGGCAGTTTCACTTCTGTCTTGGCCTTACTTATTGCAGCATTTAGGATTCTCCATGTATCACGCATATTATTTTTACTAACCGCTACTGCATCCTTGTAGTACATTGCTTTACTTTGTATCTTAACTTTACTTGAGAATATCGTTTGTAATTTTGGATATTATGATCAGAAGGCTTTTTTAATTTTTTTACTATAAAATCTATTTTTAGTGATTGATGATCTGATCTCGTCATACATGGTTGGCGTTTGATAAGTTTCTATTTGGGCGAACTTGCTGTAAGGGAAATGAAAACTCAAAAGCGTTCAAATAAATATTTAGAAGTGCGTCAGATGTTTGGTCTGGGTAGTTGAGTTCCATTACATCAGAAAAGTCGATGTCGGAGAGATAAGCCCTAAAGCAAGCAACACTGTCTTCGTTCATCTTTCGTGATATTGTAGGCTCTGTGTCAACAATTTTTTGTATTTTCGTTTCATAGCAGAAAATGCCGAAGTGATCGGGGGGGGGGGGGGGGGGGGGATCGCAAAAAAAAAAAAAAAAAATGCCAGGATACAAGGTCCGGGTGGGCCCCAAAGTGCAGTTTTTGCCGGTGTCATGCAATTTTTTGCCAAATATCATTTTACAGACAAGCAATTACAACCAAAGTGAATTCAAGTGCTTAGATTCATAACTTAGAACAGAATAGAGCATTGATAATGCGTTGTGGGCTCCATGTTAGAATTTTTTCCCCATGTTTTACACTTCATTAGGGGTGGGTCCTGTTCTGGGTCTGGCAAAAATTTGCAAAACAGAAAAGTGATTCCCAGCTATTTGGTCATGATTTTCACTCCTTTATATTTCAACTTAGGCAGTCTGCCTCTTATTAGTGCTTTGTAGCTCCTATTATTTGATTCTTCTGTAGGCCTCGGGGTGCCTCATGCCATTGGTCTAGTGTGCTTCCATGTATGGAATAATTGGAAAGATTGATAGAATAAAAATCTTGATTGTGGAAAACGTGTATAATTTCAAGGTAAATATGATTCTAGTGACACTAACATAAAAAAATAAATAAGAGGCAATTCATCTCAGACAAGCCACCCTGCCATGGGTCAAAGAACTTCAGTATTAGATCTCTCTCAGACCAGCTGTACAAACTAAACATTTAATCGAAAAGTAATGAAATGAAAAACAACTATTTCTTGTGGACAGTTGAAGATATCCAGGTGGGAACAATATATTTTGGGCAGGGCTTCTTGTTGGTGGGATTCGACTGGTGTCTGAACAGCATAGACATGTTGTTCATCGGGGTAAGGGTTGTGTTGCTTGGAACATGAATGAGTGTATATCTGCAATTCAGTTGGTGGAGGCGGGTTCCAGTGGTTACCTGGGGATCTGATGCTACATTTCCGTTGTGGCTTTATATGCAGAGAGATTGTTTTGGGGCCATCTGTGTCTAGGGATGCCTTGGATGTTCAAGAGCAGGGCTGGGATATCGGACAAGTTGGTTTGCGGCATCTTTCATGTTTGGGAAAAGTATTTATTTATTTATTTATTTATTTATTTATTTATTTTTTTTGATTTAGGTAATTTGAATACTTTGTTAAACAGATTTTATAAATTGGGGGTGGGTCCACAATTGTCTTTGAGGAAAAACTGTGCGGGAGGGGTGGGTGTCCAAGACATGACTGGCAAAAATTTGCATTCCGGGGGTGGTGGGTCCCAAAAATTGAAAATGTAAAAATTTCCACCTTATATCCGTAATTTTGGGCCTGACACCCCCCACCCCCCACCCCTGAAGTGATCAGATACATCTGTTGTTATTATTATACCCGATTTGAATGGGGATGTAATGTTACTGCTTAAGATGTGAGCAATTAATATGGCCGAATGTTCAGTAACTTTAGTTGGCTTTGTTATGTGCGGTAAGAAACCCTGACAACAGTAAATCAATGTAATTACTAGTTTTTGTGTGAATTTCAAATTTTAAGAGGCCTATGTTGAAGTCACATACAATATAGGTTGGTTTGTTTTCCTGATTCACCGCATTAGTTATTTTATTAAGTGTCTGGAGAAAAATGTCAATATCTGCTTCGGGAGTGTATTTTGCCTGCAAATAACGCCTATTATATTCGATGACCCGTGTATTCTAATCTCAACGAAAAGTGACTCGATGATGTGAGGGATAAAAAATGAGAGGTCGTCTCGAATTTTATAATCAATTCCTTCCTTGATAAAAAAGCACACCCACTACGACCGTAGTCATTAGTAGGACGCGTTCTCTTTAATGATTAGTGATATCCTTCCAAATTAAAGCAATCATTATATGGAATAGTAGTAGTAACAGTAGTAGTAATATCATTTAATGAAGTGGCATGTGCTACCATTACGTTAAGATGTTATAAGCAACCGATCCATGGGGTCTATATGTCACACATAATAAAATATGAAATACATTCTATGAGCTCAGGGTTGACTTTGGATGTATTTACTCACTCACTGTCTTTCGATTTATTCACTAGCTCACCCACGCATTCGTTCACTTTCTCACTCATTCATTCAATCGGTCGCAGAATCCCTCAACCCATCCCCACCCCAAGACACCACCACCCACCCCACCAACATTTATTCACAGATTCATCCTTTTATGTATACATAGACATGACAACAACTTCACCTGAGAAAGTATAACTCTCACTTTTAACCCTTTACCTAACGTAACGACCAAAACCGGCCAGCGCTATTCTCAAAAATCGCCAATTAATTTTCATTATTTTTTTCATTTTTTTGTCTCAAAAACATAGGTTATGACCCCTCGTTGGAACGAGCTCGTCGAGCTCTTTCCAACGAGGGGTCATAACCTATGTTTTTGAGACAAAAAATGAAAAAAATTAGTTATTCAAGAATTATTTTTGCAAGTGTCGTCTGCTTTTCAGGTTAGGTAAAGGGTTAAGCTTCGATATGACCACACAAGCGAATTAGCGTGATTAATAAAATTAATTTGGATAAAAGAAGTTCCTTTGCCTTTTGTATGCCTTAACCAGAAATCAGCGCATCTTCGTGGGTAATTTCGCAGTATCACGGTCATTGATCTCCTTTCAGGTGGGAACACTTTATTCCGATGTTTTGCTGACATACATTCTTGCAGTTGTTTACTTATGTCATTATGAAAAGGACACTCTAGCAGAAAATGAAATTCATCTTCAACTGCGTGTTCTACGCACAATGTACATATTCCCTCATGTGGCTGTTCGCCTCTAAACCAACCGGTCTCAATTCGTACTGGGAGAACACCACAGCGAAACTGAGCCATTATTGATCGCTGCTGACGATCGAGATTCATGTTTACATAACTTTTCGTCTCATATGAATTTTTAAATAACTTATAAGTCCTAAGTTTGGCCACAAATTGCATACCGTCCAGCCATCTTTCAGAAAAATACGTGCTCAACAAAGCCTCCACTTCATTTATATCACAGACGGATTTGACTATCAAAATTTTCACTCTTATCAATTTGTTCGAATTTTTATCGTATATTAGCACACCACCCACTTAGACCATTATTATAATCCCAATTAAAAACTTCAAGTACTAAACTCAAATTATTCATTTCAACCAATTTATTCCAAAGTCTAAGTATATTTAACTAATGTCGCGCTTTACTTGATTTCAACTCCACGTCCCCACTTACTGCGAACAATGGGGTGTAATGGTATACCTCTTAGAAATATTGAAGTGCCTCGTTTTGTATTGCATCTATGCCAGAGTATGTTTTAAAGCCCCAAATATCTGACGCATAATCCAAAATTGGACAAATGTACTGACTATATAATTTTCTAAAGGTCCGAAAACATATGTCTTTATATGGATGTATTTTTGATATAACAGACCCTAGGGCTCTTTATTAGAAGGGGGCTATCATAAGTTGCCAACCCCAGCTTAGTGGACACACCAAATCACCCGCAGAGCTGAGATTCTACCCAACCAAAAATTACAAATTTCGCTGAAAAGCTTGAAAAGCTTAAGAAACACAAACACATTTCCAGCCAAAGGACCTCCAGGAATAAACCCGGGGGTTCTTTGGATGAAACACCGCCTGTGTTTTTGTCCATATGTACAGAATTTGAATGTGATACTTTTGGTAATAACTCCACTGCACGGTCGACCTAGCCACAACCTATATCCAAGTATATTCAATCTTACGTTTGCCACAGTAATGATTTCCGAGAGTCTGAAACGATAAATATAGTCGTCATTTATTTGCTGGGCTGATTTCAAGAGAGTTTTTGTTTGTTTTAGATAAGCTGTTTCCAAGAATTTGTAGCCTTTCTGAAGCTGAAGCGAATGTTTCAAAGCAGTTTACAATATTTTGCAATATTGATGGTTCTATTTATTTATTTTTTATTTATTTATTTATTTATTTATTTATTTATTTATTTATTTATTTATTTATTTAGTTTTTATTTTTTTATTTATTTATTTGAATACAGATATAAGCTCCAACGAAAATCGACTGTATATCAAGCAATATATGTCAATGGACACACATTGACTGATTGTCAATAGAACTCTACTGAGAACACCATTGACGGCTCAAAGGTCCATCGACTGATCCCCCTTTTATGAGGAAGCGGATGCATCTGAACGATACTTTTGTGCATAATTGACCATTTTCTTTCACTTGCTAATGACGATGAACACTGATAGAGTCTTCAACGAAATTCCACTGACAACCAATCAGTATATGTCAATAGATATAAACTGAGCGATTGTCAACAGAACTCCTCCAGGAATACCACGGGCAGCTAAGCGGTTCATCGGCTGAAACACTATTAGTTGGAAGCTCCGAAGCGGATACATCAACACAATAGTTTACACTCCTTTACATCATTGAAAAATTTCACTCACTTACTCAAATCCACAAATACAGATTGAAGCTTCAACAAATTTCCATTGACACATCAATCAATACATGTCAACAGACATGCACTGATGATTGTTTGTCAATAGAACTCTAATGAGAGCACTATTGACAACTCAGAGTTGCTCCTACCCCATTGTGGTTGAAGCGCATGCATCAAATTTGCATTAATGAAACATTCCCTCCACTTACTCATATCAATAAATTTGGATAACATCCTCACCAGAATTCCACTGACAATCAATCAATACAATACATGTCAATAGAAATGCATAGATCTACACTGCAAAAAATATAGGTTCTCTTTAGCACCCAAACTGGTTCTAATCTTGTCCCTGAGATGGAACCAGTTCTGTTCAAACAGTATTTATTTCAAATAAAATAAATTTACCAAGATTAGCATTCAATTTTAACAGAATATTACATGAACTGAAGCAGATTCAGCAGTAAACTTGGAGCTTATTCAACGCAGTCGCCATACATTTTGAAGCAAAGGAGATATGAACAGTTGGCATATCGAACCAGTTTTGGTTCTGAAGAGAACCAAAACTGGTTCGATATGCCAACTGTTCATATCTCCTTTGCTTAATAATGATTTGAGACAACCTCGTATAAGCTCTAAGCTTACGACTGAAACCCCCTCAATTTATGTTTAATTCTGTTAATATTTAATGTTAATCTTTATAAATTTATTTGATTTGAAATAAATACTGTTTAGACAGAACTGGTTCCATCTCAGGGACAAGATTAGAAACAGTTTGGGTTCTGAAGAGAACTTATATTTTTTGCAGTGTACTGTCCATAGAACTCTACCGGGGACACCATTGTCAACGCAGAGGTCCATCGGCTGAAACACCTTTGAAGGGGAAGCGAATGCATCAAAGCCATACTTTACGCTATTTTGCTTTATTGAAAAATTCCACCAACCCATTCCTGTCAATAAATACAAACTGAACCCTCAACAAAATTCAAAATTCCACTGACGATCAATCAATATATCGTTGCCTGAGTGCTAGAATGTTCTATGTCCCCTGCGACCCGAATAACTTTATTTGCATATGTAGCCACGACAGACGGATGTGGGGCCCAAGAATCTTATTCGAATGCGCGCAGCGATGAAAAGATGATGAAATGAAAGTTTCAGCGCTCCGGGACGATGTGGAATTGAAATCCCGTGTGACCCGAATAACTTTATTTGCTTTATAGCTTTATTTGCTTATGAGTCCACGACAGAAGCGAGAGCCAATAATCTTATTTGGTTTGAGTGTGCGTATTGACAGTAGGGTAGTGGGTTGAGATCCCCGAGAACCTCGAACTGGAACATGCTAGGAATTTTGCATAACTACAAGAGTTCTCCTCCGTGTTTTCTTGGAGAGGCGAGCATATTTATAATAATAATGAAACCGCAGTTTGGTGGTTATTTTAGAAAAGAAAAAAGAACCCAAACATACGCTGGTTTGGGAACAGTCCCAGCATGTTATTCTTAACGGTTACAAAAAGGACACAATCCACCAATATGTGTTTTTGAAAGCTAGAAGTCACCCATCAGCTTATAAGGGAGAGCTTTGACCATCTGGTCTGCCTTCAGGGAGAACAGATGGCGGGGTGATAAAAAAAGACAAAACGAAAAAACCCCAAAACCCCACCAAAAACAAAAAAAAAAACAAAAAAAAAACAACGCACGCACACATACTCACAAACACACACCAAAGCCCTTAAAAGGTCTGCTATATCTTTATTCAAATATTTAATTAAACTCGGCACTATTCCCAAGAACATTCTAGCACTCAGGCGACTGAACCCCCTTTTATGTCAACGACACTTGCAAAAATAATTCTTGAATAACTAATTTTTTTCATTTTTTGTCTCAAAAACATAGGTTATGACCCCTCGTTGGAACGAGCTCGACGAGCTCGTTCCAACGAGGGGTCATAACCTATGCTTTTGAGACAAAGAATGAAAAAAATAATGAAAATTAATTGGCGATTTTTGAGAATAGCGTTGGCCGGTTTTGGGCGTTACGTTAGGTAAAGGGTTAACTGAAAGAAGGCAGGTTGTTCCAATTCCTCATGTGCTTTGTCTGCCATTTCCGTGCGTCTTCAAGATAGGAGTGTTGCAAGAAAATTAGTGAGTGTTCAGTTAGAAAAGTTATCGGTAGAGAGAGACAGGAATCCGCTATTGTATATTATGACTGTTGTGTGATTGTTGCTATGGGTGGGGCGAGGGGTGTGTTTCTTTGGATCCCACTCCACCGCACGCAGAGTTGCGAGGCAATGCTCACAGACTCACTCCTAAAGTTCTCAATGAGTAGCGAGGCAATCCTCACTGACTCAACTCCTCCACATCATTATTCGAGATATTGTAGCTGTTGTTTGATTGTTGCTATTATTGGGCGAGTAGTGGGTTTCTTCGTAGCCCACTTCCCACACGCAGAGTTGCGATGCAATCCTCACAGACTCAGTCCTAAAGTTCTCAATGAGTAGCGAGGCAATCCTCAAGGACTCCACGCAATTTAATTCTAATGAATAATTCTAATTTCATGTGGCTTATTTTGTTTTTCGGTTAGGTGGTTCGGTGTTCGTTCAGCTCTACCATTAATTCACTATCTTGGAGTCTGCTGAGGGTTTTGTTGATTTGTTATCTTGGTCTTTTAATCGCATTTCAATCGCGCTTCTGTAGATTTGCGAGCCAGTCCTCACAGACTTCCCAAAGTTCTCAATCAGTAGAGAGGCAATCCTCACTGGCTGAACGCAATTTAATTCTATCGAAAATTGTTAATTTTCTGAAATTTATTTTGTTTTTCTTTTAAGAGTTCGGTGCTCGTTCAGCTCAACCATTAGTTCACTATCTTGGAGTCTATTGACGGTTTTGTTTTATAGGTCTGTTAATCGTGTTTCGATAGTTTCTATTTTAGCAAGCTCGTGAAGTTCCTTTATTGGTGTCCACGTGGGTTTGCATAGTGCCACGCGTGGGGCATGATTTTGAACCCTCGGTAGCTTATTAATGTTTGTTTTGCTCAGGTCACTTGTTATTAAGGAACCATATTTTAGTACCGGGCGTATAAATGATCTGTAAAGCTTGAGAAGCAAGTCTTTGTCTACTCCCCAATTTTTACCTCTGATCATCCCCAAAAATTTACCTCGCTGCTTGCTTCTAATTTGTGATCATATAACTGGAGATCAATACTCGGGAATGGTTTTTCCTTTGCTTTTTAAAGAACGTAACTCTCTGAGTTTTGGCGGCATTGAGCTTTATGCGCCACAGGGCACACCAGCTCTCTAGATCACGAATGAAATCCTGCAGGCGACTTTAATTATGTTTCAAGACCTACTGACCGTCCACATTTCTTTATCATCTCAGAACTGCGATAGTTCTACACAGTTTTCCCCCTCTTTTGTCTATGTCATTCACATATATCATGAAATTTGGCCTCGTTGCTTGCTTCTAATTTGTGATCGTATAACTGGAGATCAATACTCGGGAATGGTTTTTTCTTTGCTTTTTAAAGAACGTAACTCTTTGAGTTTTGGCGGCATTGAGCTTTATGCGCCATAGGGCGCACCAGCTCTCCAGATCACCAATGGAATCTTGTAGGCGATTTTTAATTATGTTTCGAGACCTACTGGCCATCCACATTCCTTTATCATCTCAGAACTGCGATAGTTCTACACAGTTTTCCCCTACTTTCTCTATGTCATTCCCATATATTATGAAAAGAAGCGGGCTTAGGATCAATCCCTGTGGTGTGTCCGCTTCGAGTATTACTTCCCCTGGCACCTCGTGGTTAACCCTCTCCTTGATTTTTCGGTCAGTTAGAAAAGATGATATGATCCTCAGAATTCTAGTGTGTAATGCCATTTTGGCTAGTTTATATTAATATCTCATGTCATTGTGCCATACCGAGTCGAACGCTTTTTCTACATCCAAGAAAAGCGCTGTTCCTATTTCGTTTTGACTAAATACTGTTTTCATTTAATCGACCAGTCTATATACGTGTTCGATTCCCTCTTTCTGACTCCTGTAACTCTTTGTCATTTGTTAAAGAAATTAATTGATTCGGGATAGCTGCTAAGTCTTATGGTGAGGATTCGCTCAAATATTTTTCTAACATAGCTGAGCAAGCTAAATGGGCGGTACTTAGAGGGGTTGGTAAGGTCTTTGTCGGGTTTAGGTATCATGACTCCTGTGGCTACTTTCCAGCATTTTGGGAAGTACCCACAGGAAAGACAGCAGTTTGGGATCTGGGTAAGTCTATAGTAGAAGATGCTGGGACACTGTTTCAGTATTTTGTAAGAGGCTTCGTCTTCTCCCGGGGACGAAGATGACTTACATTTTCGGATTATACCCACGACCTCTTCTGCGCTTATTGGTTCTGTTAATTCATGATCGTCCCCATTTTCAGGCCTTTAATCAAAGTTGGGTTCGTTAAAAATTGAATTGTTGTCTTGGACAAATTTATTTACCTTTTCTTTGAAATTGTTGTCAAATCTGTTCCCTTCTTGTGGACGGCGAGCTTTCATTAGAAGTTCGGCAAAAGCGTCGGCTTTTACTTTGTCGTCCAAGGCCCTAGTTCCGTCGTTAGTTTTCAGTGCATTATTAAGAAGAGAAAACAGTCCCCAGCCCCTCGTCCGCCTCAATTGGGACGTTGGTACAAAAACCCTTGATGACAAGGCCAGGCCGACACCTTTGCCGAATTACTCACGGAAACTCACAAAACACACGGAGGTGTCAAACATCCGACCGAATGGTAAACAGTTCAAGCCTGTTCTTTGCGAGTTTTTTTGATTACTTTCCGCTTTCAACCCCACCCCTAAACAAGTTACAAAGATGATTTGTACCCCCCAAAATTAATATCTTTTTAGAAGTGTAAAGGTATCTCCTGAGATTCGTATAGTCCAAAGTGCTCAAAACAATGAAATATATACTTCTAAATCATCATATTTCACTTTCCAAACGATTCTTAACAACAGTGCACAATGATAACTTGGCTAAAATTTCGAGCCTCACTCCAAACACACACTCTTTTTTGCAGTTACAATGCTACCAACCCAAAACCCATGGAAAGTTAGGGGTGCTCTCTTTGATGTACTTACCAATCTATTCTAAACTCTAATTATCAAGTACAATGTCGACCTGTACTCATCGATATACTGATAGTGCAACAAGATCCCATTCACTTTGTACCCTCCCATTATGTTACTGTAATAACTTTAAGCTGTACGAGATGGCCGTTCACCTTCCTCCATTGCATATTCTAACCCAAAGTTAGCAGAAGGGGACTGGTGGAATGGTCCACTGGGCAATTTCCTGGTGCCTCCACCATAAGAGGTGAGTGGGGGGGGGGGGGGGGGACTAACAAAACGCGAAATGGATCTGATTGAAAAGGGTGACTGTAGCCAATGTCGAATTGCTCTCTCTATGCCGGTCCACATGGAGGGCATTTCGATATACCAACAGCCTTGTCGGCCAGTGACCGGCCAGATGCATGGAAACGGCTGTGGCAACCACTTTTGTTACAACCACCACTTTTGTTACAGCTCACCACTTTTTGTTACAACATTTGCTCACTTTTGTTACAGTTCACCACCTTTGTTACAAACATCGCCCATTTTTGTAACAAAAAAATCTCGCTCACCACTTTTGTTACAACAATCGCCCAATTTTGTTACAATTTTTGTCAGTGTGAAAAATGAAGTAATCTGTAAATACTTGAATGTTCCGTACGTTCGGTACCAACATCAAGTGTGCAGAAGTGATAAAGTTGACTATTTCCGGAAAATTCTAACCTTAAGGGCAATGGGACTGCTGTTTCTTTCGCAAGCTTTTGGACACAGTCTTCTTGGATGAGGCGTCTTTTCACTTTATACAGTAATCTCCCGAATGTCTCGCCATTTCTCTTCCTTTTTATCGAAAGAATTGGTTTAGGTGAGTAGGGCCTTTTGTCAATACTCTTTAACCCGTCACCATAGTGTTTTAGAAGGGCACGATGACCCATTGGATAGCGCGTCGGCCTTGTGATCGAGAGGCCATGAGTTCGAATCTCGCTAACCCCAATAAATAAATAAATAAATAAATAGCAGTTTTTAGAAATGAAGTAAAAGTTTGAAAAATCTATATAGAAATCATTAACATAACAAAACTATGAATGTCATTGGAATGAGATCACTGAGCCTGTTCCAATGAGACTCAGATTTGTATTGTTAATTTGACAAATTATGACGTTTGTTCATCAGATAGTTGCATCTAAGCACTTAATTCTACGAACTGCACCTCAGAAGAAATCAGCGACAGTACTTGTCTTTTTCAAATTTCTCGGATGCCATAGAATTAAGAAAGGACGCTGGTTTTGTTTACATTGGCATGGCGGGGGTTCGAACCCACGCCGAGAGTTTCCTTCGGCACCAACCGCCTAGCGAAACTATACTGAACCACGCACACCACTCGGCCACCGACAGACCCAAAGGGAATGCTAGTTAACCAAGTATATACGAGACCAGTACAGAACACACGGAATACTCAATTATTTAATTATTCATCAGATAGTTGCATCTAAACACTTAAGTCTACGAACTGCACCTCAGAAGAAACCAGCGACAGTACTTGTCTTTTTCAAATTTCTCGGATGCCATAGAATTAAGAAAGGACGCTGGTTTTGTTTACATTGGCATGGCGGGGGTTCGAACCCACGCCGAGAGAGTTTCCTTCGGCACCAACCGCCTAGCGAAACTATACTGAACCACGCACACCACTCGGCCACCGACAGTCTGTCGGTGGCCGAGTGGTGTGCGTGGTTCAGTTTCGCTAACTGAACCACGCACACCACTCGGCCACCGACAGACTGTCGGTGGCCGAGTGGTGTGCGTGGTTCAGTATAGTTTCGCTAGGCGGTTGGTGCCGAAGGAAACTCTCTCGGCGTGGGTTCGAACCCCCGCCATGCCAATGTATGACGTTTGTTTTTACGGTATTAATCTTTTTGTGTGTATTTATATGACGTTTCTGGCCTCTGTGTTAGATACACGTTTACGGATGAAGATCTAGTAGGCCGATAGCGAGTGAGAAAACATTTAGTACAGGCGTTGAACCAAGTAAAGTGGCCGTACCCGGAAAAAATTTGGGACAAGTTGATTTTTGTGTCATTTTGAAGAGGAATGTCTCCCTAAGAACATATCCAAAACCCGCAAAAATCCGCTTTGGGGAATTTTTTTTTTGCATTTGTACTGATGGTGGTGTAAGAGCGAATTTCGATCAATTTTCCGAAACCACCATTTCAACGTTTGCCAACGTGAGTTTTTTTTCTACTCACTAACACACAGGGTATACAGAGTGTATCATCGCAGTCCATAACACCGGTGCACATCCCTTACTAGCTCAGAAATGGCAGAATTTGATGCCGCTCCGAGGAGTTCAGATTTAGATAGTGTCCAGGAGTTATATGATAATGTGCTGGACAGCTCGAAAGCTCTTTCCGAATGTGTCTCTGCTTGTGAAGACTGTCGAGGGGAGAATTGCCTGAACTACGAGCCGGTTGAGATTGGAGACGAAACTAGCGACAGCAGAGTACCTTAAGGAACAACGGCATGATTTCGGTCAGATCTCATCTCGGGATTTAATCATTGCGAAGAAAGTTGATCGATATCATTCTTCGCCATCTCGGGAGTTATGAAAAACATCGGCAGTAGAATTATAGTTCGTTTTTTTCTGTTCTATTCAGACTCTTCTTCGTATGGGTGTGAACATTGAAGAAAATGGTATTTTAGGGCCATTTCCCTAACAATTGTGAATTTTCTCATTCATTTTTCCGCTTTACAGGATTGACATTCGTGCTTTAAGTACGAATTACGCACAAAACTTCTCCAGATCACACACACAATATCATGACTATTGAGAAATTGATGCCACTAAAGAGTTTTTCTTCCATGAAACCCCTCCTTGCGGCCATCTTGCATGAAAAATTTTCCCCAAAGCGGATTTTTGCGAATTTTGGATATGTTGTTTCCAGATAAATTCCGCGTCGAATGACACCAAAATCAGCTTGTCCCAATTTTTCCCCGGGTCAAACCATTTTGCGCCTGGACTAATATAGTGGTAGCGTGTGATCAGCGCGGGAGTGGAGTGGGTGGGTGATAGGAACACCTATTAAACACCTATTAAACTCAGAAACAATATAGCAATTTTCTTTAACCCTCTCATACATAATGGTTTTCTGTTTAAAAAAACCTTTTTTGGAGTAAGTCTCACTTTCTTTAAATAAAAAAACAAAATTCGGGAAGTCATTGAAACCCTTTCATGGTGCAGGTTACAATGACAATTTGTCCAGGCACATTAGACATAAAAATGAGAAAGTAAGGAAAAAAATCGGAGAAAGCTGATTTTTTTTATATGTTTCCGGGACACACATTGCGGATAAAGTGTGAAAAGCCCCCGCGAATCCGAGTTGAGCTTTTTTAGTTATAGCGTTTTTTTTATGAAAAAAAAAATTTAAAAAAAATATTTCTCATTTCTTATTCGCCTTAGTAGGGTGAGAATCATAAATATCGTGCTGAATTATATTGAGAATACATATCCCCAACAGAAAATGCCAACTTTGTACCAATCCTCGCACTCAATGGTGAAATATTCACGAAAATGTACAAAATTACGAAAATTTTTTTATTGTTTTCATACACACAACGGTACACAACGTCCATTAAATCAAATCTACGACTACTTTGGGAGTTAAATTATATATCAAAAATTGCAGAAAAGCAGTGGCTTTATAATGATATATAAGAATAGTCATTTATTCCATAATGAACTGGTGAAACGTGTGAAATATTAACCATACCCCCTAAACTCAAATTCAAACGGCATCGACTTTTCTCATTCAAATACCGTATTATAGCATCATTGTTTCAATTTCCATGTTCGATTAAATCACATAATGTGGTGTTCGCCTACACTCAAGATGCATTGGCATGTAATGTGTGCACGCCCTTGATGTGTACTCATAAACAAATTTGTATTGTACAGACAACGCTCTTTAATTTGATGCAAAATAGCCTTGAACGACTTTCATCAGGAAACGCTGTTTAATTCCGCATTCCAGGTCTTTATGTACAGACAACGCTCTTTAATTTGATGCAAAATAGCCTTGAACGACTTTCATCAGGAAACGCTGTTTAATTCCGCATTCCAGGTCTGTCCATTGCACAATTTGCTCTGTTCAGTATTGGACACTCCGCATTTGATGCCTAGATATTGAAACCAATGATCCCTTGATAGATATATATGTAATTTTGCCTGTTGTTGATTATTAGAGTCTTGTGTTATTTGTAGAACTGATCAGTTATGTTGTTGGCATATCACTTAGCGTTACCTGTCGATACCTTACAGTGACAACGAAGCAGGTCCGCACATTGATATCTGTTTTGTGGTATTGTACTTGAGTTTATTGTGTCTATCATCTTTTTTCTGTTGTGACTTTGGCAATGGATAAATGTATCAAATGTAACGATGAGTTGACCGGCTCGTCCGGAATAACTACACTTGGTGAGCGGGGTATAGAAAAGTTGGTTGCTGTAAGCGTCGAGCTTGGCGATAATCTTTTTGCCGGTTCGAAGAAACCCACAGTTGGTGAGAAAATTCACAAATTCTGCTACAAGAATTATACACGGGAAAGTTCTGTAAGAAAAAGTAAGAGAATGTCTCTAGATGCAGCTGAATCTGACGAAGCTGGTCCATCTATGACAAAAAAATTGCGCTCTGATCAAGATGCTTTCAATTTTAAACTCCATTGTCTGTTCTGTGGAGAATCCGCCGACAAACAAACTCATATACCCGTTCAACGTAGAAGAGAAGTCCACACCGTTGAAACATTGACCTTTGTTGATAGTATCAGAACCCGTTGTTTGAAACGTAGTGATGAATGGGGTGAGTCTGTACTTACTCGGATCGGTCGTGCTATCGATCTAGTGGCCGAGGAAGGTCGGTATCACCATGATTGCTGGACAGGATTTGTCAGAGATAAGCCTGAGCGAACTCTTTCACGGGGTAGGCCTGTTGCAGACAAGAAAGCACTTGCATTCCATGAATTGTGTACCTTTATGGAGAACATCGATGAGTGTCAGTTTTCCTTGAGCGAATTGGCAGAGATGTTTGAATCGTATCTTGGTGACGAAGTCGGTTACACAATTAAACATCTTAAAACCAAACTGCTTGAGCATTTCGGTAGTAGAATCTCTATTACAACACTGAGGTCCCTAAAAAATGTTGTCACATTCAGAGATTCATCAGACAAAATACTATATGATTCGTGGTACTCAGACAAATGTACCAATGAAACTGATGAACGTATGCGCATCGTCAAGAAAGCATCGGCTATAGTCCGCGATGATATTCGGTCAGCCATTTACGAGTGTGACGTTTATCCCAAACCCGATTCGTTATCTGTATCTAGTGATCTACTACCCGATACACTCCAAAGCTTGTTACAAGGGATTGTTGCTCCGTCGCAGCGTGGGCAAAACATCCAAGCCAACCAGAGACGCGTGACAGCCATAGGTCAGTCTCTAATAAGTTCTTGTCAGCCCCGTTCATTCTTGTCACCAGTATTATTGTCGGTAGCAGTTTAGATACATAGGAAATTCGCATCTCGGGAATTGATCGACATTCTGAATGGACTAATGTTCTCTTCTAGCTACCGGGAAGTTCAACAATACGTTCATTCTGTCATGATAAGCAAAGGTCCGTCGCCTGGACTTGCGAACTTCACACAATTCGTTTTCGATAACGCCGATTGTAATGTGCGCACGCTAGATGGCAAGAATACTTTCCATAGTATGGGAGGCATCGCCTGTATAACTCCAAGCAGAGATCACACAGAAGACCTCCGATAAAACGACTAACTGGTGATCATTCGAATATTGGCTCTGGTGAATTCGGGTACATCCCTTTGAAAGGTTACAGTAAACCAAGCAAATCGGGTCTTGACGAAATTGTGATGAAGGATTTATCAACTTTGGGTGAATCTGATCCGAAAAATTTGAAACTCGCAAAAACAGTCGACAGTCTTTGACGCATGTACTGAGAGTACCTTGCCCATCTTGGGCTGGATATATGCACATTGTCACATCATCAGATGATTATGAAACAAGTGATGTCGAGATACTTCCCTTTATTAATTTTGATCCATCCAACCCGAGCACAATTTACACTGCTCTCATGTTTGCACAAACTGAATGTGAGAAACAGGGACTGAACGTTTGTCCAGTGACGTTTGACCAACCACTTTATATCAAAGCAGTGGAGATTGTGTCTTCGTCAGATAAGTTGACAAAAGTTTTCGTTAGACTCGGCGGCTTCCATGTGATTATGTCATATTTAGGGGCAATTGGTTCGATCATGGCTGGTAGCGGCTTGAATGAACTTTGGGGGACTGTTTATGCTGGTGGGTCAATCCATCATTTGATCAGTGGTCATGCATATTCAAGAGCAGTTCGTGCCCATTTGCTAACACAAATTGCCATTACAAAACTTGTGTTTGAAGAAAGCCGAACACTAGATAACATAGACTGCACAGAAGTCAATGAAATATTCTGTGGACTTGCCAGAGGTGACTGTACAACAGCTGACGCTGTCAATCAAGAAAGTGTCAACCATCTACTGTCAAAATTACACGAACTGCTCCAGAATGCGTCCGTAGGACGCACAGGAAAGCTTTGGGTACAATACTACGAGCAAATAGGTCTTCTCCAGTTGTTCTTGAGAGCAGAGCGCACAGGCGACTGGGAACTCCACACATATTGTGTTCGCAATATGATTCCAGTATTTCACGCAGGTGGTCATTTTGCATACGCAAAAAGTTCTCATCTCTATTTGCAGCAGATGAATGAGCTAACAGAAATAATGCAACAGGATGATTTGAAGTTGTTCACTGAGAAAGGTTACTTTACCATAAGGCGCTCAGATAAATTCTGGGACGGGATATATTCTGATCAGACCATAGAGCAGTGTTTAATGAGAATGTTCAAGCTCCCTGGTGGTCTCACACATGGCAGGGGAATAACCGATAGCACTGTTGCGAAATGGGTACATGGACTACCTCTTTGCCTTCCGATATGTAATGCTCTCGAAAATTTTGTTCATGTTCACACTGGTCATGGCGAACAACATCGGGATCTCCGTCAAAGTTCACAATTGACTGATGTCAATGATATCACCAAATTATTAAACTGGCTCAGTGTGCATTCCCCCTTTCAGAATAGAGATCCACTACAATTAGTCTCTATAGCGACCGGGCTTGTGGCCGACGAAACTGTGAACTGTGACCAAGTTCGCAAAATTGGTGAATGTTGCGTATCGAATGTTGTAAGCAAAACGTTCAACAGCATCAAACTACGACGTGTTGACACTGTGAAGTCTTTCGCATCGATGGCAAATAGCATCAAAGTCCATGGAAGTAAGGTAGTGATTGACCCCACAATTCTGTTCAACCGCATCACATGTGTTATTCAGTCACAAGCAGAGATGGAAGAGTATCTCAAATATGAACTCGCCCCGAAACCACCAGCATTGTTTGCTTCTGCTGGAATGAGGAAGACACAGAAAAGCACGCTCGGTAAGATCCTCAAAACATACGGTTCCGAGCAAACTAAAATCCCAGAACATTCTCTGTTTGTTGTAGATGGTGGATTTTTATTGAGGGCAGTTGTATGGCCTAAACAGTCGTCATATAAGGACATATGCACATCATATTCCAATTATCTAGTGAGACATTTTGGGGCGAACGTCGTGGTTGTTTTTGATGGTTATGCTTGTACAGTGTCGATAAAGGGCATGGAACAAGCCCGTAGATCTAAAGACAGGTATTCCATTGATATCAATATCTCACCCGAGTTACCAGCCACCACACCCCAATCCGATTTCCTTGCAAATGCCAAGAACAAAACCTAACTGATCGATCTTCTAATGCAGGAGCTATCTGCTATCAATATTCAGTCCAAGCAGGCCGAGGCTGATGCTGATGTACTGATATCCGAAACTGCACTTGACATCGCTCAAGATGACAACAATGTTGTCGTTGTGGGAACAGACACAGACTTGTTAGTCATTCTTACCTCTCGAGTTCAACCGGGATGTAATATTCACATGATGTATTCCATTACCCCAAACTTACTAGTTTCAGTTAGTGAAATAGCAACCAAAATGGGTGACGCAACCTCCTTGTAGCACATTCTATAAGTGGTTGTGACACTACTTCTGCACTCTTTCGAGTTGGTAAGAAGAAAGTATTCAGTACAATTGTCTCCGATGTTACTAGCGACTCACAACAGTATGTCAACACAATTTTGGCGGATGACAGTACACCAAGTGCAGTAGCCGCTGCCGGGGAACAACTTCTCCTGATCTTATACGGGAGTAAAACTGTTTCCTCTCTCGACCAATATAGATATGTCACTTACAAGCGTTATGTAGCAAAATTTAAACTGAATAAACCCATCGACCTAGCCTCACTCCCACCAAGCAGCGATGCTGCACAACAACATGTCTACAGATGTTATCTCCAGGTCCAACAATGGCTGGGCACTTCGCTTCTTCCGACGGATTGGGGGTGGTCGCTAGACAATGGACTTCTTGTACCGACTGCAGCCACAAAGCCATGTGCCCCCGATAACCTACTGAATCTGATCAGTTGTGGTTGCAAGAGTGCTTGTACAAAAAGGTGTGGGTGTAAGAAGGCAGGACTCTCTTGCTCAGGTTTGTGTAATTGCAGTTCGGATTCTTGTAACAACCACAGAAACACTGTCCTGTCGGAAATTTCTGAGTTCGATGAATAATATGTATATAGGTCATGTCATTTCTGTATATAGCGTTGATAATAGTCAATGTAACTTAATCCATGTTGATTGATTTGTAAAAATTCTGTAAATATTATTTATTGATTTTTGTACATTCTGTAAATATTATTTATTGATCTAATGCTGCCAGACACAGACGTGTCTGTTCGGTCCCAAGCCCGAAAATAGTTGAGTTCTCATGCTGACGAATTTTATGCCAAAAGGGGAACTCGGCCAGAAGCAGAGGGGGTCTTCCATAATGTCTATTTTGTAAGCAATGATAAAACTCTTCAAATGGTGGTGGATTTTTTATCGTCTGTCCAACTAACATCCCGTTCTGTACTACGACCCTTTGGGCAAATCCGTTAGGAAAATCGTCATTTTTTGCGTAAATCCGATACTTTTTTGTGAATTTTCAATAATTTTTCGCAGAAATTGTCACAGAATGCACATTTTCCTCTAGGTAAATGTATATTAGACATTATGTAGCTCGAAATACGCGTAAACAAAAAATACAGTTGGATCAATTCGAGGTTACAAAGTTCGTGCGATTTTTTTAAATTTTTTTCAAACGCGTTTTCGAAAAAAGGCTGTAGAAAAAAAAAGCTCAACTGGTATTTTAGGGGACTTTTGTCTAATCGTTCAGTGACATGTACTTACGGAAGCGTTGAGGCGCCAGTTGAGTATTATTTCTATCTTGCACGTGCAACTTAGCTATCTTGCATCTGCAAGTTACTATCTTACACGTGCAGGTTAGCTATCTTGCACCTGCAAGTTACTATCTTGCACGTGCAGGTTAGCTATCTTGCACCTGCAAGTTACTATCTTGCACGTGCAGGTTAGCTATCCTGCACGTGCAGGTTAGCTATCTTGCACGTGCAGGATAGCTATCTTGCACCTGCAAGTTACTATCTTGCACGTGCAGGTTAGCTATCTTGCACGTGCAGGTTAGCTATCTTGCACCCGCAAGCTACTATCTTGCACGTGCAGGTTAGCTATCTTGCACGTGCAGGATAGCTATCTTGCACCTGCAAGTTAGCTATCTTGCACGTGCAGGTTAGCTATCTTGCACGTGCAAGTTACTATCTTGCACGTGCAGGTTAGCTATCTTGCACGTGCAAGTTACTATCTTGCACGTGCAGGTTAGCTATCTTGCACGTGCAGGATAGCTATCTTGCACCTGCAAGTTAGCTATCTTGCACGTGCAGGTTAGCTATCTTGCACCTGCAAGTTACTATCTTGCACGTGCAGGATAGCTATCTTGCACCTGCAAGTTACTATCTTGCACCTGCAAGTCTGTACTATATTTTAGAATGTCTGTCTGTCTCTCTGTCTGTCTGCCTGTCCACTATAGAAATGAATATGGGGCCATCCAGAGTGCCCAAAATGGGTCTACTAGGGGTACTTTTTATGGAGGAGGTCCTCGTCAGGTTTAAAAAAGTGTGCGGTGTGGGGTGGGGGGCAGGGAAGGGAAGGGCACCGAAAGTTATGACCAAATATTTTTTCACCGATATAGGTCTTTAAAGGGGTCTACTTGGGGTAACTTTTTATCAGGAATCTAATGGTGGTGTTTAAAAAAATGGCGGGGTGGGGTGGGTGTGGAGAGGGAAAATTGATGGATTTCACTGATATAGGTCCTCAAAGGGGTCTACCAAGGGTAACTTTTTACCAGGAATCTAATGGTGGAGGATTAAAAAGTGACGGGATTGAAGGCCGAGTGTGCCGCCCGTAGGGCGGGCTGGGTCGAAAAATACGCGGCCCCTATATTTTGTTGTTTTTTTTTGGGGGGGGGGGGAGGGTACTTTTCATATGACCCCTACATTTTCCCGTGGAACGCGGAATACCCTGCTAGTTAGTTATATTTGAGGAACATCATTTTAGTCATATTTGAAGTTGAGTTCATCAAAATTAGTATATAAGGGTCCAACCTAGCCCCAATTTGCCGGACTTAGGTTCGAATTTGCCGGCCTCCATTCCGGACTACGGAAATTCCTATCGCGGAGACAACCACTATAGGCTCATTGGCCATGTCTAGTCGCCTGGCTATATACGTTTCTCATCGCTCGCATCGCAGGCTAGGTGTGGGTGCTTTATGTCAGGGGTGTGAATGGGAAACGCCAGGTATAAAGAGTAAAATGGTTAGAGTTGCAATGACGCCGGTGACGCCCTGGTGAGCTCGCGACCGCTGTCGATGTCCACAGAAATGGGTGACTGACACCCTCAAGTTGCTATCTTCCACCTGCAAGTTGATATCTTGTACATGCAGGTTAGTTGTCTTGCACTTGCAAGTTAGTTATCTTGCGACATCCACCCCAGCCACCCTATCTCAGAAGCCCCGGCTCCCCAAACTTGCCCCAGTGGCTTACATTCCCATATTTGACAGCCATCCTATCTCAGAAGACCCGGCTCCCCATACTTGTCCAGAGGCTTACATTCCTGTATTTGACCCGGTGTCCTTACCTCTGCCGCTTGACCAAGAACGACACAGTCGCCCTTCCTCTTGTTCCAGAAGCCCTTCACGCCACGATTCCCTAACCCTGCCTTCTCGACCGAATATCCTAATCACATCAGAGACCCGTCGACCTTATTCCACGACCCGGGCCTCCGCTTCCTGCGCCAGTGAACCAGGAACCCTACACCGAGCGTTCCGATCAAGAGCGGCACAGCCACTCTTCCCGATCTTCCAGTACCCCTGCCTCAACAAGCTCGAACAGTCGCCTGACAGGTCAGTCATTGCTGGTGATCACTATAATCCAGATGTAGAAGAATCGTTCGAAGAGTTGCTGGGACTAACTCTTTGATTACTAATTTTCTCCTCGAAGGCTCATTTCAGTGAGTCGTTCGAAAAGCTGCTTCTGGAGCAGTTCTCCAGTCAAACATCTGTATGAGTCGTTCGAGGTGTCAATTTTCGAGGGGCTGCTCTAGTGGCTCCTTGTTTCGAGCCGACAGAGTAGGACAGAATCGATCAGGGTGAAGAAGGGTCGAAAGCTAGAAAAGGGACATCCCTGTTCCTGTTCCTGTTAAGGGGTATTGAGACCCAGCCCAGCATGGTCTACCAACGGCACGGCCACCTATAGGGAAACATCGGCTATTCAAAGACCCTACGGACGTCCAGTCACTCACCTCTGTGGACATCGACTGCGGTCAACGTCGTCATGATGTCGCGAGCTCACCGTGACGCCACCGACGTCATTGCAACTCTAACCGTTTTTCACTCTTTATGCCTGACTTTTCCCATTCACACCCCCAGAATAAAGCATCCACACCTAGCCTGCGATGCGAAACGTACATATCCAGGCGGCTAGACATGGCCAATGAGCCTATAGTGGTTGTCTCAGCGATAGGAATTTCCGTAGTCCGGGAGTGGGGCCGACAAATCCGAACCTAGGTCCGGCCGGCAAATTGGGGCTAGGATGGACCCTTATATACTACTTTTGATGAACTCGACTTCAAATATGACTTTTTATATAACTAACTTGCAGGTGCAAGATAGGTAACCTGCATCTGCAAGATAATAACTTGCAGGTGCAAGATAGCTAACCTGCACGTGCAAGATAGTAACTTGCACGTGCAAGATAGCTAACCTGCACGTGCAAGATAGTAACTTGCACGTGCAAGATAACTAACCTGCACGTGCAAGATAGCTAACCTGCACGTGCAAGATAGCTAACCTGCACGTGCAAGATAGTAACTTGCACGTGCAAGATAGCTAACCTGCACGTGCAAGATAGCTAACCTGCACGTGCAAGATAGCTAACCTGCACGTGCAAGATAGTAACTTGCAGGTGCAAGATAGCTAACCTGCACGTGCAAGATAGTAACTTGCAGGTGCAAGATAGCTAACCTGCACGTGCAAGATAGTAACTTGCAGGTGCAAGAAGCTAACATGCACGTGCAAGATAGAAATAATACTCAACTGGCGCCTCAACGCTTCCGTATGTACTCGACATTCCCTGAAAAAATCAGCTTTCTCCGATTTTTTTCCCTTGTGAAACCTAATGTTCTTGGGCTAAATCATATTTGTGTGGTTTTGTATAACTTCAAATCTATTCCAGGTAGCGCTGTTTTTATTATTATTAATATCTGGTTATCGCTGGGTGCTATACCCGGCGATACTCTATTTCAGGGGAGGGGTCTATTTCAGGGTTTACTCTACGGGCGGAACTCTCAAAAGTGTGTGTGTGGGGGGGGGGGGGGGTACTCTGGTACATTTTCAAGACATCCGGCGACCAGTAATACATCTATATGACTGCATTCTCTTGTAATAACAGGCCTTCGGAGTTATGGGTCTTCTGAGTGATAGTCTTTCGGAGTAGAAAGCCTTTGGAGTTATGGGCCTTCGGAGTGAAGAGCTGTCGGATTTATAAACCGTCGGAAAAACGAACATTCGGAGTAATGGGCCGTCGGAAAAACAGACTTTCGGAGTAATGAATGGGTCTTCGGAATATAGCTACGTCACCGTTTGTATAATGTCGTTGCGAGGTTGTTTCTAAGGGACGTGGTGTAAAGTAGTAATAAGAATAGTATTAAATAGGGATTATAGTTGACAATTTCTCAATTAGCCGATTTCCTGAATAGAAAAAGCCGCAAAATGGCTTGAAATTCGGAGAGATCATTCTACTGGGTATCAAAAGGTACCTCTTTAAAGAATAAGAGGGGAAGAAACAAAAATAAAATGTTGGGGCCAAGGTCAGTGGTATGTGATGTTGTCTTATTGCCCTTTTAGAAGGTTCTCATGCGGGCTCTCATCTGACATCATCTGTCACGTGGCCGGAAGGGGTGGGGTGAGGTTTCCACGGTGGCCCGCGTGAGAGGCCATCTTGTGACGCCATTCCAATGGTGACACGTGGCACGCGTTTCTCAGATGGCAGCCATTTTGTCTATGGGCGCCGCCATCTTGGTTGTTAGATATGGGTGCTATGGAGCCCAATGACTTCGTCGTTGGCTGGGCCGTGTTCTGGGGGTGTGTTCGATTATGCCCTGGAAATTATGGGATACCTCCAGTAGAGCAGAATACCCTGATTTGGAGGTTTTCCATCCCATTTCCTTATACCGTATGGTAGGACGTGGTTACTGTGGTGCGGAATACCTTCTTGTTGGGCAGATGCGTGTTCTGATGGTGTGTTCGATTCAGTGGGAGTACATCTAATCCCCGGGGCGGGGGTCACCCGGTGCTACTATTGCCAATACCTCATAAGAGAGGCCTCACCTCACATCCCTCTTATCCTAATACGGGGAGAACAATCACTAGTGATCACCAGATGCGATCAATAGTGATCACTACAGGCGATCACAAGTAATCACCGAGATATGGATAAGAGAGGCCTCACCTCACATCCCTCTTATCCTCATACGGGGAGAATTGTCGCTAGTGATCCCTACAATCGATCACAAGTGAGGAGACCCAATAGGACGAGCGAGTGCGACACAGTCGCCCTTCTTCCAGAAGCCCTTGCCTTCCACTTTTGAACCAGCACCTCACCACCCCTTCCAGGAAAGACCAGCCCTGGGACCCTACTCCCACATCCCAACCACAAGCGACACAGTTCTCCGGTGACCCAAACCCAGCGTGTAAGCTTCGACTAAAAGGCCGACCCACCATCCCATCCATGTGTGACCCGGTGACCCACCCCAGTAATCCTATCCTCTAGCTTACTCCGTCATTCATGGGGACCTGTCCTCGGGACCATTCCAGATGACTCTGCATCAGACACCCTGGCTTATAGCGACACAGTCGCTCCCCTCATTCCAGAAGCCCATCCTCCTCCACCCAGTGACCCGGGCCTCAACACACACCCCTCTTATCCTCATACGGGGCGATGATCAATAGCGATCACCACAGGTGATCACTAATGATTACCACATGTGATCACTATGATCACTCGAACTACGATGAGGATAAGAGGGGTGTGAGATGAGGCCGCACTGAGGCTTCACCTTATAGACCTCTTATCCTCATACGGGAGATGTTCACTAGAGGGTTATGAGGGCAAGATGAGGCCATGAGGTGAGGCTATGAGTCAGAGAAGGCCATGATGTGAGGATAAAGTGGGCAGGAGAGGCCATGAGTGCTATGCGTTAGGGCGTCATTGAGGCCTCTTCCCATAGGCATCTTATTCTCGTGCGGGGCGAAACTCACAAAGGTCTGTTTCGGTAGGTTTCGGTGGGGATTCGATCCAATAAAAGGTCCGCTGGGGCAGGTTTGTGTTGATGTTGAGTAGTTTGTGGTGATTCGATGTACTCCCGCTGAATCGAACAAACCCTCAGAAAACGCCCATGTCCAACAGGGAGTCTATTGGGCTTCACAGAAACCACATGCTACCCCTAACAACCAAGATGGCATACCCATAGTCAAAATGGCTGGCGGAAAAGTGCGTCAGCTTAGAAAAGCGCTGCGTATGCGCAGTGGGATCATGTTTCACCATGGGGATGACATCACGAGATGGCCGTTCACGCGTGCTACCATGGCAACCTCACACCACCCCTTCCTGTCACGTGACTGATGATGTCAGATGAGAACCTGCATGGGAAACTGCTAAAAGGGCAAGACGTCAACATAACATACTACTAAAGTTCAATGCTCAAGGAGTTGGAATCTCCTATAATTGGCACCGATAGGCACGTGCAATCTCAGAGATACGTGTGCGCATGCGCACGATACACTACATACCATCACGACAATGATGTCGCAAAGGTTACTATATCATCCAATAATAAGCAGGATGTGGCATTACTACTGAACATGCGGGACAATGGTTTGGTTTGATAATTATTATTAGATGATTGGTGTTTTATGACATTTTAACAGATGAGGTCGGTCATATTGTGTCGAAGATAGTTTTACGTGTGGAAGAAGCCGGAGTACCACCGAGCAGCGGTGAGTAACTGTCAACCCTTCAACGTCCTAATCCTCGAGGAGCAGGGTCGGCATTGGTTGCAGGCATGCAGGCAACGTGCGATACGCCACTGCACATGGGGCAACCGTGCTCCCAAGCGGGCAATTGGGATTAAATGCCTTTCCCAAGAACACAAGAACACAACGCAAGTTACCCCGGCCAGGCATCAAACTCACAACCTTCCGATCTCACGACCAACGCTCTAACCACTGAGCAACCGTGCTCCTGATAATCATGACTGAACGTAACGTCTCGCAGTACTTGCAGATTACCACTTCATTTTTCAAACTGACAAAAAATTGTAACAATAATGTGCGATTGTTGTTGCAACAAAAGTGGTCGGCGATGTTTTTTTTTTGGCGATGTTTGTAACAAAAGTGGTGAGCTCATTTTGTAACAAAAGTGGTTGATTTTACAACAAAAGAGGTGATCTGTAACAAAAATGATTGGTGTAACAAAAGTGGTTGCTACAAACGCCATTCTTTCAGTTTCAAAAATCAAAATGGTGTCTTATTGATCCAAACTATGAACTGTGGCCAGCCCTATGAATCTCCACCACCGTTGTCGTAACCATCATTGCCGAATGAGCGACGAAGAAGATACAAAAATTCCATCACAAATTCTCTGTGTGGACGGCCACTCATCGCTCAGATGCAAGGAAGCAGAGTTCATTCAGTTTAAAAAATCAATATTTTCAACGCCCTCACCCCCCTCTTCTCCAGTGCATTTCCCGGTAACATTTATTGGGCCAATGCGCCCCTGCAGGTCACCCAACCACCATCGTCATACAGGCCGACAGGATTGCAAAGGGATACGTTTCTCTTTCTCTCGATCTTCCATCTCGAAAATTAGTAGTAGTTTCTAAGCGCGGTCTTCTCCCTTGCTATGCCACGGTATGTATTTCGAAGGTGGAAGAAATTGCCTGTTTTGGCTGGAGTGCAGACAGGTGCTTCAAAAACGGATAATTAAATTATCAATGAATAGTGAAAAATGAACATTTTTGTTTTTCTCAGATTAATAGATAATCATTCTATTCATTCGTGTCCATATAGTTCGGTTGCAATGCAAGCAATCACTTTGGTGGGTGTTTGTGATAAGAAATCACTCAAGCCGATCGTTAATCCCATATAATATTGTTAAACGTGTCATCGTTCTTCCATCATCACGGATATCGCGAATACATTCAGGTAGCTCTTTTATTGTGCAATAGAGGAGATCAGAATTTCCCATCTTAATGACGTATGCCCTCCCACGCACGTGACTTTTATGAAAAAAAACAAATCGCACGTGGAATATTCGCAGTGCACAAGCACGGGGTATAGAATCAACCTCCCTGGCACAAGCCTCATAAGAAATGGTCGACGTTTGCGCGATAAGACATAAACTGAATCGGTAATACGATAAAAAAAACGGACATAAATATTGAAACAACTTATAGAAATGGTCAGTTTTAATACAGATAACAAGGTAAATCTGAGCTGAAAATTAAACTGTAGGTGTGCAGGCCTACAGTCTGAATCACCGCGGTGTTGTGTATTTTCGCTGCTTCGCAAAAGTTAAAAACAATACGAAATACCGATATAGCAAATTATTTTTAAGGAGCTTTTATTTATTTTTTCTGTTCACACAAATTAGAGTCGGATTGTGGAATATTTATGAACATCTGTAACACCTCTCTTTGGAAAAGGCAGAATAAAGTAAAGTAAAGTAATACGTAGTACATCCATTATGGAATGATTCTTACAGAAACGTAAGCATGACTGCATCTTCTATAAAACCTCGCTTTAATATGAGACCTCTCTCCTACTTGCCCAGGCCCAGGGTACCACAGACATGGCATATGGACCTTACAAGTTACAGTCACGACGACCGTGCAATTCCCAATTATTATTTTCAATGACGTAGCCGGTGGTTGGGGTGGGGCTGGGATTCTCCAAAAAGTCGTCAAATAATTGCAGAGGGTCCCTGGACTAAAAAAACACCCTCTCTGATTCACTTTCAAAACACTGATTTTTCAAATGTTTCCTGAGATGGATCCCTTGATCACACATGGGGGTAGTGGGCACTTCTGGGTGTTTGATAAAATAAAGGGATAATAAGGCAAGACTTCTTGTCTGTGGGAGAGAGTGAGAGAGAATATCAAAATACACAAAGAATAACATTTTGTTCTATTTTTGCTTCAGGTAGAACTGAACTTTCATCACATTGTAAAAATAGTACACCGTCATTGTTGCTTGGGGTGGAAGCCCTCTAAAAGGGACAACATGGGTATAAACGATTGACTAAACTTGACTTTATCTCCATGTTGTGGTCATGCTTAGCCATTGTATATAAATATGTGACCTTAAACACCAATAAGTAAGTACTCCCAACACAATGATTGAAGCACACACCGATAAAAAATTGTCCCCATTATGCACCCATCCTTATCCTTGACTAACAAATTTCTCATTATGCACTTGTTGATTTCTGAATTATGCATTTGTAGACTCCTGATATATAAAAAAGCCTTTTGTATCAAGTTTTGAAAAGAAAATAATCATCATCTGAAAGAGACACAAACATCAGGTGGGGGGAGGAGATATGCAGGTGGAGGGGGCATAAACTAACTTAACCCCCCCCCCCCCCCCACCCCACCCCCTCAGTGGGGGAAGATGAACGTCTTACCCGTGGGCTTGTACCTATTTTTGGGGTCAGGAATTGGCACTCCACTACTGTAAGTAATGATTGGAAATGGGGCTATCCACCTCGATAAATCCCTGCAAGTGCCCAAGCAAATTTTCACAGGTAAATACTGTTTATGAAACCCAAACGGAATGATTAATATGGAGTGATAACATAATACATAAACTTGATCAAGAAGTTAGCTGGGGTGAGGGGGGAGTGTTTAACTGCCCCCCCCCCCCCCCCCCTAAAAAACGCCAAAAAATATATTGGGGTGTGGAGAGCCTACTTTCATCCCATCCCAACCCCACAGGGTAATTAAACCCCAACAGGTAATTGTTTGGGGAGTGGTATAACTCATTAAAGTTTAGTTATGCATATACCCTGCAGTGCATGAACAATGTGCTGATTTAATCCACGTATCCTTGTGAATCAAAATCCATGCATCATGGGGCATCTCAGGAGATTTCTGTGACGGTCTGACTTTAGCTTTAACAAAAGTAAAATCTTTATCTGCTACTGTCACAAATAAAGTTTGTACCCAGCCGTCTTTAAAATACTGGATGGCTTTCAACAATTTTCTTGCTTTGAGCTTTTCATTTTCAAAGTCCCCTGGTGTATTTGTTAGGTGAATGTAAATGTCAGAGAAATCAATCTCGGGTATTTTTCTCATGTCGTCCGACCATTTACCAACATTTATTGTGGCGGGGTCTGGCAGAACTGTTCCATTCTCAAGAGTTAGTTTCTCTTTTAACCTGTCTGTTTTTTTTTAAGTAGTTGTTGTTCGGGGGTTGGGAATGTTGGCAAATTTAGTTTGTCCACCCAAAAACACCTCTTTAATAGTTCTTGCCGTGAACCCGTCATATGTACTCACCGAAGTTTTAAAAAATCCTTCATTTGCTGCACTGTCCAGCTTGAAAAAACGCTTGAACTCTCCATACTTTCTATACAATTAATATTTAATTAACGGCGCCCTCAAACGTAATTTTTTAAAGCGTGAAATGTCACATACATGCGACCATTCTCTTGGCAGTCTTGTGAACGAAAGGTGTATTGACACCGTCGCATTCGCAGAGGCCATTTCGGAACTTCGAAGGAACACTGAAATTTTGTGGGAGGCTGGCCGACATTGATTAAAATTTTATTTCGTAGTTAATAAATGCAATGAATATTGTAAAATTTTGATCTCAAAAAACGTATTACCAATAGTAGTCATTTAGGAGTTTGCAAAGTTCAGAAAAACGTTCAGAAATGATTTCAAGTGAGTGAAATATGAAGTAACGTTCATCGCTGTCGATCAAATGTTCTCGCACGTGTGTATTGTTTTGTACACAAATGTCACGTGGGTGGGAGGGCATACGTCATTAAGATGGGAGATGCTGATCAAGTCTATACAGGCGAGATATTCTTTTTCGGCTGCGTGAGGATATTAGCAGAGAAAACCGTAATATGTTGACATCCCGAATGGACACCCCGGCGATCAACGTTCAGACGAGCAGGCTCGAGTGAACACCACGGTGCGAATTTCATTGGTGATATCTCGCCTCATCCCAAACACCAATCACTGCCTTGTTCGTTTGATTGGGGTTATACGACGCTTCAAACAACTATGGGTATATGGCGACGGTCAGATTCCATATGAAGCCGGAGTCAATTCAGCAGATCCTTTCGATTGCTGGAAAACCCACCAGTAAATGTCGGAGAACTGACAGGCTAATCCGCAAACATCTCAATATTTCTGTGATTGAGATAGCATGCAATGTGAAAATTCAAATGGGCGCCAATGGTAGAATACGTTACCGCGACTAAGTGCACACATGTCATTGGCAACATCGTGAAATAATACAGAGCTGTTAAACGTAGTGTTAAGTCGTCATTGGAGGAATGATAGCAAGGTTATGATAAAAACAGTCTACTACCTGAAGGTGACAGCTGACTACGAGTTTGTCACGTACACCTCACTGTATGTTGTTGAAAAGAGACCACGAGCCTGAATAGATAACCCCCCACCCCTACAAAAAAAGATTTTAAGCGTGTTCGTGTTCGTTTTGTTGGCTGGAGAATAATGGAGGCGCCACACTTGCTGAAAGTAATATCAGTAGTACTCAATACCATATAATTACATTGTTAATGTAGTTATACGTTTTGGGTCCAAATACTCAATTCACTTTGGTCAGCTGGGTGAAAACGTCATGACCAAATGTAATTCGTTTTCCAATGAATACATTTGGTTGAACTTTGACCCGCATTTACGGTAGAACACAGTTGACCGAATGCAATTCGGGCGGTGTTTGGGCGGGTTTATAACTTTTAGCGCCTCTCACAGTGATCAGTGAATATAGTTTACTAATATGTTAAATAACTTGTTTTGAACATTCTAAGTTTCGTTGCGAAAGACGGCAATTTGACAAATTTAGGTCAATGCCGAAAACCGGCGCTCAACCCAGAGTTTTGCGCTTTGTCTTTTGTGTGAGGGTGGTTTTTCGCCTCGTTCTTTCGTACATGTTTTATTTCGTCTTTCTGCTTTGTTGTTTGGTAAAAAGTAGTTTAAACAGTTACGGAATGTAATTATAAGAATTGAATGCAATTTTTATAATCTTTATTGGAGTATGAACGTGCGGGAATAGGTACAAATTGTATGAATCCCTTCGGGATTCATACATAATTTGTACCCATTCCCATACGTTCATACTCCAATAAAGATTATAAAAATTTCATTCAATTATTAAATGAATAAGATATATCGAGCATATCAGTGCCTAGCAAGAGCTCACTGGGGCTTGTAACACGCCCCACTTGCTAAATATACGCCTCTGTCGCCATATAGATGTAGCGCATCTTTTACGGACTAATATAACAGGTGTACGAAAGCGGCAAATGCGTAAATGGGCCAGCGGAGCGTTTTACGAGCGCCATGGGCAAGAGCTCCATTGAAGTGATGTGGTTTGAGGGCACATCACAACGCTAAATTCCTAACCGTGATGTGGTCATAGGTGTTGAAATTACTGATGCGATCATAGTAGTTGAAATTGAGGTAAACTAGCTTCAATGAAAAAAAACCCCAATAGTTCGGGCTAATAAGATCATTACAGGTGCTGATTGCATGGCAAACATGCAATATGGTAGTTTATTTTTCATTGGGGTTTCATTTCGCTTTCAACAACTCTGGCTATACCTCGACGGTCATTTCCCAGGTGAAGACAAACTCAAACCAGCGAAACCACTGGATGGCCAAATTAAATCCACCAACCACCGGCAAGCAACTAACAAGCTCATCCACACAGACATCGATATACTAGTAAAAAAAACTATATATAATTTGGCACACCAGTAAATCGAGATGGCGATGTGATCAGCCAGGACATTGCAGCTGTGTATTAACAACTGGGCTACCAGTGGTATGCCTATTATACCCAGACACACGTGGGGCCCATTGAGGTAGTAGAGCAGGTGCCGTTCATATTGTCGGCATCGTTGTATCACCGTTCAGTAGATGAAAACACTCATTAAAGAAGAGAGATCGAGCTTCTAATTTTCCGCCCATAAGTTGGTTGATGCCGCGTGCAGTGAAACAGGAGGGGAATCAGGTGAAATAACGATTCGGCATGATTTGGCTGAATCAGGGATTGTTTCATAAAAATGACAGATGTGTCGTCACCCAGAGTTGTTGTTAACAGAGGTTCGCGGACAAATAGAATTTTGAATGTAAATAAATAACTACGTGTACGCAGAATAAGTCTATTGTGGCGTATCGCGGAGGAATCATCGGGCTGTGCAGAGATGGTGTCCGTAACAAATTCGACTCACCAGAAATGCCACAGCGCTATAAGATGAACACATAAATAATACTGAAGTCGTAAGATCCCAAATGAGGTGATTGATAATGCAAAAGAGAAGTCTGTAGGGCCATTGCGATCCTGGTTGGAATTTGCCTCATACTACTGAGTTTTTTGAGCATGCAAGGAGTCAACCCCGAGCCTTGGGGCATGTCGGCCTATATTACTGAGTTTTTTTTTGAGCATGCAAGGAGTCAACCACGAGGCATGTCAGCCGAGAGACCCACTTCATTTGATACCTCGCCATTGGCCCTAACTTTAATTTTCCGGTCAGTTAAAAAGTTTGAGATAATCCGGGGTATTTTATGGGGGGGCTTGCCAGTTTGCATCTCATATCGTTATGTCATACTCATAGGCTTTTTCGACGCCCAGCAGAACCGCAGGTCCATTTTCTTTTGTGGACAAGGAGGTCAGCATGTAGTCAATAAGTCGGTATACATGCTCTTTGACCGCTGTTTGGTTACGATAAGCTCTTGTCTTAAAGTAGGGTGCTGTTATTGTTTGATGACTACTCGATTGATGCCAGTGTTTCTGTAGTTTTTCATGCTTTAAGATGTTCCGTAATACGGCATCTCTCTCTGGACGCTCCCCTTTGGGAGAAGATTAGGTCTATAAAGAGAAAGCTAGATCTCAATGTTTAGTATCAAGCCTGTTTTGTTTGCAAAGTCATTGGTTGGGTTTGCAGTCAAAACACAGAACGACACGCGTGTGTAAATGGTCAATCGATATGGCACGAGTGCCAGCGTGGAAGGATAGAACGAGAGGCCGCAGGCCTCGAGTTTTATCCTTCCGCGATGGCACAAGTGCCATATCTATTAACCCTTCACACACGCGTGTCGTTCTGTGTTTAATACTGTTTATTACACGCCTTCGGGTATATAGAAAAAAAACAATTATTAGAACACTCAGCAATTCATTTGACAACTATCAACAAAAAAGAACCCATTTTATCGCCAACCAAATTTGCGAGGGGAACCCGTGTTACTATTTCGTCCTCTGGCACGTAGAACACATTGGAACTCAGGGGACGATTTTCAGTTATCGCTTGCGATTCAAATTGTTATAAAAATTGCATTCAGTTCTTAAATGCATCACCCACCTTCAAAAAAATAACACCATAAATAAATAATCCCGACACAATACACATGTATTTTATTTTCATTAAACTTTTTGTGTAATAATTTACTTCAGAATATTCAATTGAATTGACCATATTTTTATTTTTTCAAACATATAAATGAGCTAGTAAATAAATATTTATAATAATATAAATAAACAGGACTTTTTTCGGCCATTTATCAGGTATTGTGTATTCCTGTTTTTACACCGTAGTTAACCACAATGAAAAAAATAAAAGATACGTGGACTAAAAGTTACAACGTACCTGTCAGCCAATCAAAAAGCAGTATTTCATTCCATTTGAAAATAAGTATCTTTATTTATAAGAAATGATTTCTTAGAATTGCGATTATCTAGCTCGGCTGATATGACTTCAAACTCGGCTGATATTTTACTGGTAAAATAGGACCCAGTCACCAGTGCTTGGGAGGTACAAACCCTCTCTCAAATGGGCAACATGGCTTATTAACTGGTAGAGTGCGAAATTATTTTTGGCCATCAAATCTTGTACACATGTCTTTGCCTTGTTACAATTGATGGGAGAGTGCCCATGGACACTCCCCCATAAATTGTAACAAGCAAACTCTTACAGAGTAAATAATATCACTTCAAAGATAATACAAAGCACATGCACTGGATATGAGCCTTCAGACTGTGGTACCTGCGCTTCAGAATAAAGCCCAAATATGGTTTTCCAGCACTCTTCCAGTTAACGCTCACCCCTGGTCTGGCCATGATTAGCCATTGTGCAAAATATGTGACCTTAAACACCAATAAATAAATAAATAAATAAATAAATAAATAAATAAATAAATAAATAAATAAATACTCGGCTAATATGACGCCCATCTCGGCTTAAATGATACCGATCTCGGTCGGAATGAGCCATGTTAAGGTTGCACCCCTAGACGCGTTACTAGGCGCGGCCATTTTGTTTACAGCAAATTAATTCACAGTTTTTCATCGAAAGCAATCAATCAGAAAAATTGGCGTTACCAGGCAAAGGGGGTAGGTTTTGTATGGTGAGGAATTAATGATGGCAATAAGTAAGGATTAGGTTGGTTTTAGCGCAAAGAGAAGAGAGTTTTGTACAAAGTTCAACGCAAACTAAGATTCAGTGTCGTAAGCGAAGATTCGTCGAAGTGGGAGAAGAGATACTCTTCTTTTCCAAATAAAAGTACAGATAGGAATAAAAGTGAAGGGTGGAACATTTATCAAAATTAAATAAAAGTACAGGCTCAAATATTAGTACAGGGTGAAAATCCATTGAGGGGTGGGGGAGTAATGCGAGTTAATTTTATCTGAAAACCATCTTATTTTCCAGCAGTACAGTTAGTTTTATTGAAGAAAACTAAAAGGTCGGCCCCTGAGTTCCAATGTGTTTTATGTGCTTACTGGCACATAGAACACATAGGAACTCGGGGGACGAGGTGTTCATGCATTATGCTTACAACAATGAATATACTGTGCTAAACAAAAGAATATCACACAATTTGGTGAAGATTTGCTGATTTGAAGAACCCCTCATCTACTGCTGCTGGAAGGGTAATTTTAATAAACATACAGGCCCAAATAAGGTGCATACAGGGTGAAAATGTATGCCAAATTAATAGACATACATGTATGTTTATTAGGAACACAAGAGTAGTTCATCTATCCCCCCCCCCCCCCCTCACTGGGGAAGCCGCTATGTTGGATAGGCGAGATACATGTATGAGAAGAAACTTGAGAATATGAGAAACAATGACACTGTCTGAAAACTATAACACATATGAGTACGTTTTAAATTATTTGTTTTGGTTTAAAAAATACAGAGGTCATAACATGTTAAGTTTCATATCGGCCGAGATATCAGCCCTCGGTAACTTCACATAGCCAGTCGGTCTCAATCTGATATTTACAGATTATCATGATAATGTGCATGTCCTGTGATTTGTATCAGATTCGAGGTGGTGTCCAGAATGGGATCTCAACGAGCCGGCAAATCACAGGACATGCACATTATCATGATAATTCATTTATCTAACAATTCTGTCACATAAACAGATTAAATCAAATTATTAATGCAGTTTGGGGACATAATGTTGGGCGAGAAAATTTTATAGAACAGTATTGTTGTGCTCTTTAAAAAACAATGAGTAACGCGGTCACCGCAAATTTTCAGAATTGCGTTGTAACATTATTCACTCATTATGTCACTTCCTATGATGATACGCTTGAATTTACAAGTGTGCAATATTTAATTGTGCAGTTTCTATTTATTGTGGGAGGGGGGGGGGGGGGGGGGCATTTGCTATTAATAGTTCTGTCGCTAATTGTAAGGAATTTTGTTTTGTAAGCGATCAGCTGAATCGATCACCGAAACGCACGTGGAATGTATTCATGTATTCATGCGCCTGTTATGCTAGCCCGTTGCGTTCTCGGAAACGAGTCGTCTATATGATACGGAATTAGAATGGGTGGTCTATATGATACGGAATCGAAACACATTATGTGATACGTGCCGTTTCTCGTGGTTTTCAAGCCAAAATGAATTTGATTGTTAGATAAAAACTTACCTCAGAGTGATATCTCGGCCTACATGAAACGAACCAAGTTATAATAATAATAATATTGGGGACCATACTTGGGTTCTATGTTATGTAGAACTTAGGTTGAACAAATGCTTGTTTTTTTTTGGGGGGGGGGGGGGCGGCTGCGGATATTAGGATGGGTATCCCCCTGTCGATAATCCTGAAATTTACGTTTTTCTGTTGGAAAGTATTTTGAAAACAACAAAATAAAGAGAGTTGGATGCATGAAGGATGTCTTTCACGAGCTGTGTGAATAATATGTTAGTTTGATGAGAGAGACGGGTTCTTGAACACCGACTGCATGGTTGGTAACTGACTTTTACACCTGACTCATTTTGTGTTCATGTGGCCGATAACAACTTGAAATGTCCAGCAGGTGTGTGGGTGTACTCGGGCGCGCATTATGAATTCTGTTATCTTATGATCAAAACACACCAGAAGTTTTAAAAAGTCAAATTCAGATTGGCGAAGTCTCCGTTTTAGTCATATTGTGACCTTTGACCATTTGATACAGGTGGGCAATATAGAGAAAAACTGAATCGATAACGATATCATAGTATACCGAAGATCTGAACCGAATCCATCATTGAATACCGAAACTGTCTGAATTTTCATATTTTCTTACGTTCGCTACTTGCTACTTATAAGGTCTTGTAGAGTCTTGGTAGCAGATGAAGCGTTCGTTTTCGTGAAGGAAATGATTTTTTTATTGCCAGCAGGCCATCCTAATGATGACATATTTATAACACGTGTTCTGAGATAGCAAAAGTCTTAACCCTTTACCCAACGAATCACCCACATCCGCCCGCGTAATATGCAAATTCAGCAGTTGAAAAAATATTATATTTCAAAATATTTCAACAAAACCATATCATACGGTTTTGTTGAATTTTTTTGAAAAATTTAAAAAAATAATATTTAAAATAATAAATTTTGATATCGTCTGCGTTGGGTAAAGGGTTAAATATTCTTTTGAAGGTTAAGGTGTGTTTGGAACAAGTCACAAAATTTATGTGGATATGGTTTATGCTGGCAAAAGAATGTAAAAGAATGCCATTGTTGAGCTCATTGGCAGTGGCATCTGTGGCGCTGTGGTAGAAGGGAACAACGTCATGAACTTATTCTGTATTTTCCTGGTGTGAATTCCCCTTTGGTACTATCAGCAAATCTCAGTCAAGTCAGATACCGAATACAGAAGCGATACCACGGTATACCCCTTAAAAAAACCGAAAGCGTTTCCAAATTCAAAATTCCAATACCGCCCTTCTCTACCACTTGACACCAGACCGGTATTAAGAAAAGTTTGATATGTTAAAACACTTCCATTTCAAAATACCCCCCAAAATATCATTTCATTCTTGAATTTGTATTGAAAAAAGAATGTAATCACTTGAAGAAGAACACAACCACCCTACCTCCACATTACCAGAAAACAGCATTTGGTGAACATAAGACATGCACCTTCTCGACAATTATTTCTGATATAAAGCTTCCGAGGCCGATATGCTATTAAGTATTTTTATGACCACCATGTACCATTCTAACGAAAAAACCTTAATGGAGTTTGTTCATTTGTTTGATAGTGGCGTGTCATAATTTGTCTATCTGGCCTAAAGACTTCTAACAGCAAGTGAAATATCTCTAAAACCGGAGCATAAACTAGTTACCAAGAAGGCAATATTACGGATTTATAAATTGATAACAAGTTTCTATTGATGGAGAAACTCTCCCATCCCACTGACCCAACTTATATACTTGCTTTATTACACGCCTGTTCTATGTAATCCACATCTACAGCAATACTAAACCATGCGGAACGGAAATCGCTGACGGACTATTTTGAAATAGAAGCGGACGGAATTTCACTGGAATTTTCTACAAATCGTGCAACGCAATAATAATTTGATTCGCTAGTGATAGCTGAAAATCATCCCCTGAGTTCCAATGTGTTCTATATGCCAGTGGGCACATAGAACACATTGGAGCTCAAGGGACGAAATAGTAACACAGGTTCCCTTCGCAAATTTGGTTGGCGATAAAATCTGTTCTTTTTGTTGATAGTTGTGAAATGAATTGCTCAGTGTCCTTCTAATAATTGTTTTTTTATAGACGTGAAGGCGTGTAATAAACACAGAACAACACACTCGTGTGAATGGGCTAATAGATATGGCACTTGTGCCATCGCGGAAGGATAAAACTCGAGACCTATGGCCACTCTTTTTATCTTTCCGCGCTGGCACTCGTGCCATATCGATTAACCCATTCACACGCGTGTGTCGTTTTATGTATGTCCTTCATACCTTCGTGCAGATCATTATGTGAAAGTTGCACGATCGTACTCGTGCTCCATCATTCTCAATATCTAAAAAAGTGGAGATTTACCCCAAAAGCCACCAGAAGGTTTTATTTAAAAGTACAATTCAAAATTTATTCTGCGAAAAACACTCAAACATACAACCTATGATTGCTAACCCGCGCAGGTATCGATGTTATCTGAATATTATGCTATGTCGTCATGATCCTAAAAGGCCACTTGCGGACTTATAATTGTCCCCTTCATGGGGACCATTTCCGTACCCCCCATCCCCCCACATCCCGATTTTTTTTTTTGGCCCCGCCACTGCTGCAGTGTAGAATTTGTGGGACTATTTTAAAATAATAGACAAAACACCACACATCATATGCCAATGCCACAACAAATATCCCTTATCCTTTTTGCTTCTGTTTATTTCTCTATCTTAGAATCCGGATTCCCAGTTTATAATTAGAGGTACGTATATTACCGTTTAGTGCAAATAAAAAAATCAAGATTTTCATCAGTGTATCAAAGTCGTTTTACAAGGCAACGTTATCACGCCCCTGCCTTTGAGGAGGGCCCAGATTGATCTTCTGGGGGTTCTTTGTTGTCTGAAGTGAAATCGAAGTCACTGAAGTTGAGGGTGAGAATCGGGAAAGGAGAGAAAAGAGTGTGCCAAATGTGTAATTTAGGAGTAACGGAGACCCTGGAACATTTCATTCTAGAATGCTCCAAATATGAATTCTAATGGAACAATGGGATGAAAACCTGAAGGATAAGCGGATGGAGAATGACAAGAGGGAAATGTTCAATTTTATAGTTAGGGAGATCGAGAAAGCGCCGATTTTATGGAATTATAAAACAATTTTTGTCTCAATGCTGGGAGATTAGGAGGGAGAGTGGGGGTGGGGGAGGGGGATAGCCCGGCGGGTTAATGTGGGCCTCCTCGTTAGAGGATCTCGACATATCAGCGGAAAGCCGAAGAATTATTATTACTACATGTACTATAAAATAAACCAAAATAACTTACTGTTGTTATTTCATCAACATCAGATACCCGATAATAGTAATCGAAATTGCCAGGATAGTTGAAAATCAATGACTTTGAGCCTAGTTGAATCCACGGAGACCAGTCATACTCTCGCTGACTTCGAATGCTTGCTCTAGCTGCAACGGGATTTGCACCCGGGGCAGTAATATTGACTACAATATTTTCCTCCACCTTGATGATATTAGACACAGTACCAACTTCAACAGACGCTACAGGAGGTGTAGTAATATACACCGAGACGTGAAGTTTGTTGCCGCATTCTTTACTTGCATCATTTTCACAAGCTAAACAATTTCCATCATCTCTGTATATTGCTGCTGGCAAAGCATTTCCACAAAAACAATATCTTCCTTGACGAATGGCAGCATAGGTATGTCCAGAACTCCCGCACTGTGACTGACAAATGGGTGGTATAAATGTTGAAAGAGAATATCCTGACCAAAAGGTTGTATAAGTTGGATTGTTGTAGTCTACTTTGTAGCAACCCTGGTAAGCTGAAAACAAAAAAGAGAAATATTTGATATACGACGTCAGAAAAATAACCCTTTAGCTAAAATAACGAAAAAAACCGGCCAGCGCTATTCACAAAAGTTGCCATTCAATATTCATTATTTTTTTCATTTTATACCTCACAAACATAGCTTATGACTCCTCATTGAAACGAGCTCGTCAAGCTCGTCCCAATAAGGGGTCATAGGCTATGTTTTTAATGCAAAAAATTAAATGAAATAGTTATTCAATAATTTTGTTTACAAGTGTCGTCTACTTTTCATGTTAGATTACGGGTTATATGCCAATATTATCATCAGCACCAACGACCACTGTCCACGCTCTCGGATGCGAATGGTGCCAACTGCACAAAAAAAAATTCATTTGGCACAAAAAATAAAGCATTTGGCACTAAACTTTGGTACGAAACATATACCTTTGTGGGTCTCAAAGGCTTTGTGACTTATTATTTTATTTATTTCAAAGCGTCTTTTACTATTTATAAATTTATTGCAGTTTAACGACCCTTTCGACAGCCAGAGTCACCTCGTGTCGGACAGTTTTATGGGTATAGGAAGAGGGGGACCGGAAGAGAACCTCCGAGCAACGGCGGGCAACTGTCAGAAACCTCACCGTACTAACTCCACAAAAGCAGGGTTAGCATTGGTTGAAGGCAAGTGCAGCATCGACGTACGCTACGGCTTAGTACACAGCCCCACTGTGCTCCCGCGTGGGCAATCGGGATTAAGTGCCTTGCCCGTGGACACAATGCAGTTATCCTTGGCGGCGATCGAACCTGGGACCTCTCGGCTGAAAATTCAATACGGTAACCACTGATCCACTGCGCTCTCAAAATTCGCCGTTTACCATAAAATCGCTGTCTTACAACAAAAGCGAGACAGAATTCACGCCTGTCAAGTAATGTGTAGGTAACCATCGCAATCATTGCTCTTTTTTAACCCTTTACCTAACATGGAAAGCAGACGACACTTGCAAAAAACATTCTTGAACAACTAATGTTTTTCATTTTTTGTCTCAAAAACATAGGTTATGACCCCTCGTTGGAACGAGCTCGACGAGCTCGTTCCAACGAGGGGTCATAACCTATGTTTTTGAGACAAAAAATGAAAAAATAATGAAAATTAATTGGCGATTTTTGAGAATAGTGCTGGCCGGTTTTGCCGTTACGTTGGGTAAATGGTTAACCGAATTAACAATTTATCCACGATCTGATTCTTATCAGAAGCATTTCTTTTTTCATTCGTATTGAACTATTTCAACTCCCTGAATGCGCATGCGTGTAAACAGTAGAAAAGATGGCAATCTTAATTACGAAAGCAGTCTATGGGAGAAAAACGAAAAACAAATTTCATTTCTTTTTACATAATAGACGGACATATGATCAAATATTTCGTAACATACTCTTTAAAATGGTATCAAATACTTTTTGTTAAAATTTGTTTTTAATGGTTCCATTTTTGTTTAAAATTTTCACTTTTTATCCCAGTTCATCGCCTTCTTAATTTGTTAGTAAAGACTGATGTGGGCAAATTAAAAGTCCTAAAAATGTACTAAATCCCCATGTGAAAATTTGGACGGACATAGATTTGATGAAAGCAAAAATTAATTTTCTTTGTTCTATAAACATATTTTGGAAATGTTATTGTTTCAACTTTGAAAAGTGGTGTTTTTCTATCTTAGTTTAAACATATCTTATTCTCCATAAATAAAGCAGAATTGAATTGGAGTGCAAGTTATTCAACTTATTAACAACTCCTCTCCGAATTATAAAACAATGTTGGCAACAAGCTAGTTGTGTGAAAGTAAAACCAGAAAAAAGCAAAATAAGAAAAAGAGAGAAAGAAACCAACAGAAACCAGAAAACTAGGGTTATAATTCACCGAGGTTGCCTTCATCAACGTTACTAACTAAAAGGAGACCGACAACGAGAAACATTGGACAGAATGCTTATGGAACCATTGGTCAGAATTTTATGCAAACTTCCCACTGGATGTTAAAAATAACTGATTTTTCTTGAAAATTAATTCGTTTTGTTGCTCAGTGAGCTTTGGTTTTCCATACAGGAGATCTTCTATAGGACTAATCTCCAACGTGTGCAGACTGTTTAGAAACGATAGTCTCAAACCGGTATAATGGGGGCAGACAAAGAAAAAGTGATGTGCATCCTCACATGGATGGCCAAATGAACACTGAGGTGATGGGGATATATGGTTTCGAAATTTGTCACCGTTCAAATCACTGCAGTTGTTTTGGAGTTTACATATAGAATAAACGTATAGTGTTTTCAAGTAAAAAAATTATTCTGCGAGTAGGATTAAGAATGAAACCGACCAGCCTCTGGCGAGTCGGTTTCATTCTTAATTCTACGAGTAGAATAAATTTTTTACTTGAAAACACTATACGTTTATTTTGTTTATCCCATAATTCTTCTACAGGGCAGTCGCGGCAAAATCGTGCCATAATTCGCTACAAAACACAGCGAGAAGTGAGGAGCACATTGGTCCAATTCGATCGCCTAACGTATTTGTCTTTGGGGAACTAGGGATTTACCCAGTACATACTAAAATACAGCAAAAGGTTTTATCATTTTGGGCACACCTGCTAAATGGGAAAGATGAGAAAATAGCTAAAACTTTATACACACTCACAAAGGTAAATTTAAGCACGGGATCTGGGACAACAGGATGGTTAAAGTATGCGCAAAACTTGCTAAATAATATTGGAATGTGTAATTTGTGGGAGCAACAAACAGTTTTTGATATCTCTTGGTTTAAGGAGTCAATAAAACGAAAAATCAGCGACATTTATATTCAGGAAATGGAGGGGGGTTATTCATAATTCAGAAAAATATAATTTTTATAAAATAATTAAGGATAATTTCGAAAGAGAATCATACATTTCACAAATGCCATTAAAATTAATGACAACCCTCCTTAAATTCAGGTCTAAAAATCATAAACTAGCTATAGAAACTAGAGACTGGTTTAACCCTTTACCCAACGTTACGGCCAAAACCGACCAGCGCTATTCTCAAAAATCGCCAATTAATTTTCAAAATATTTTCATTTTTTGTCTCAAAAACATAGGTTATGACCCCTCGTTGGAACGAGCTCGTCGAGCTCGTTCCAACGAGGGGTCATAACCTATGTTTTTGAGACAAAAAATGAAAAAATTAGTTATTCAAGAATTTTTTTTGCAAGTGTCGTCAGCTTTTCATGTTAGGTAAAGGGTTAATATAGAAATGTCAGAAAGAAAATGTCCGCATTGTGGTATATCACCAGCCGATGAATATCATACATTATTGATTTGTGAAAAAGTAAAAGATATCAGAAAACTGTATCTTAAGCCACATTATTGCTACAACCCGAATAAATTTAAATTGCAGAAACTTTTTTCAAGTAACTCCCTGGCTACTTTGATCGGTCTTAATCGATGCATATCAAAAATCTTTCAGCGTCTCAAAGAATAACCGGTCAAGGTAAAAATAATTGTTATGACAGTACCGGCAGATCTTGAACATGGCAAAGATGAAATGTGTGCTCTTTCCAGATTAAAACCCAAACGCGGTCTTTGGATGCTGAGCGGCTGTAGGCTGTTTGCATGAATCGGGGAGCACAAGGGTGGTCTTTCATGCGCTTTGCACTCGTGCGAGTGGGGACTAGTTGCCTAGCATCCAAAGACGACTTTGATTATTACTGTTTTAAACTTATTAGGCAGATTTCTTAATTACACCTACCCATGTAGAGGCCATGGACTTTATTACCTGCGCTTATCTCCATCAGTGTTGAAGACGATTTAACCACCTATATTCTGACGGGCTGAGATCAGCGAGCCCCGTCAGTCAGTGTGCGGGGGTTAGAATATTGCTCGTGCAGACGAGTGGGATTGTAGATCTGTGACTTTGACGTGTGGTGAAGTGTTCCAAAATGAAATCCTTGGTGCTTGTGGTGGACGGGATTTGATTTGATAACACATATCACCAATGGTTATTTTATCCCATTTACAACGTAAAACTGGCATATTCGCAGGATAGAAAATGAAATATGTGTTGATATCATATCACACACACTATATATATGTCAATTTGTATACATATAACACCATGTATGTGGTATATATATGATAGAATAAAAAAAAAAAAACTGGCAAAAATAAACAAGGCGCAGTAATACATTTCTGTCTAAAGATGATTCCCCTACAGACTTGGGCTAAATAAGCAAAAATACTTTATTATATGAGCAGTGGGTGGGGTTTTCTACTGGCATTGTGTAATACTTTCAAAAAGATTTAAAGAAATCAACAATCGAAGTATTAATTATGCTTGACAAATGTGGTAGAGGCCAGAGGTCAACAAGTCTGTCGCTACTAGGGGATTAAATTCTTTTTGAGTTAAGCCTATGGGGAAAATTTATCACCCTACTAGGCAAACAAAGCAACAATTTATCCAAGGCCTTTATTGTTCAAATAAACGGTAATTTATGGGATGAAATGGAAAATGTAGTTGGTTAACGGGGAGGGGAGACCATTCCACAGTCGTGTTGTGGATGGAAAAAAGATCGTTTAAACCACTCAGTTCTTGTCTTAAAGAGAGTGAAGTAGGAACGATCACGCAGGTTTTAAGTGGAGACATCAGCAGTGCGAGTGGTAAACAGGTTGCTAAGGAACGGGGGTGTTTCGTTATGAATGATTCTGAAAAGCGTGCATAGTATATGCTTTTCTCGCCGCTTTGAGAGCGATACCCACCCGAGTTCTAGTAGAAGTCGTTCATTTGAGGCAGATCGTGTAATTCCAGTATTATACGAGCTGCGTCATATTGCAGATTATGAAGGTCGTGGAGTAGGTAACAGCTGGCACAGTCCCAAATAATATTTCCGTAGTCCATGAGCGGCAAAATATCCGCGGAGTAGATCTGTTCAAGGGTTTTTCCTGTTAAGTTTAAATTTAAGTTTTCGAATTTGTGCTAGCCGGACGTTCACTTTCTTACATATTTCGTTAAACTGAAAGTTCCAGTTAAGATTCGATTGTAATGCTATACCAAGGTGTTTGTGGGTGTCAACTACGCTAATTTAGCTGTTATCGAATTCTAAACCAGGGTTGTGGCCATCTGTGGTACTTAATGAAAATCGGATAGCTTTAGTTTTGTTCGGGTTAAAGGTTACTGACCATTGACACGACCATTTGTTTATGTTTTCAAGGTCTTTATTTAGTTGAGATACAAGATCTGTAAACATGGGTTCTTTCTGATTTTGTAAGGCACGTATCGTCAGCGTACGTTCTTGTAACAGCTTCACTAATCTCCGATATGTCATGTATATATATCAGGAAAAAAGGGACCCAAGACGGATCCTTGAGGAACACCTGCTTCTAGTTTCTGATAATTAGAAAATGTTCTATTGACAAGTACCCGTTGTTGTCGATTGGACAGATAATCTGATAACCACCAAGAAGTGGGCCAGATATTCCTTATTGCTGGAGTTTAAAGAGGAGTCCGGTATGCCACACTCATTCAAAAGCTTTGGGTATATCACAAAAATGGCACAAGTATTCAGTTGCTTGTCAAGAGAGAGACAAAGGGAGTGGTAGACGTTGAGTAGCTGGCAAGTGGTACTATGTCCGGGTAGGAAGCCAGACTGAAGCTGGTAAAGAAGTTCGTGTTCGTCAAAGTGATGAAAAGGGAATTCCAATGCCACCCTTTCGAAGAGTTTTCCTAAACATGTGAACAGGGAAATAGGTTTACAGTTCATTCTATTGGATGCGTCGCCATTTTTGTAGATCGGGATGACATCCGCTTTCTTCCATATATCTGGAAATATTTGACTTTCGGAAAGGTGTACTGAGGGGTAGGGATTCAGAATGTGCTGTTCCCTTGAGCATCCTTACACTGATTCCGTCGTGACCGTGAGCTTTATCGGCTTTTAATGAGTTAATTGCATTTATTATGTCCTGTTCACACAAATCAATAATGCTTAGAGGGTGTTCGCATTTTAAAGTAAAGTTGGGTAGACTATGACCAACTTCATTAATGCGGCCGTTTTCTATTAATGTTGCGTTTAGCAATTCCGCTTTTTCAGAGTCAGTGAAACACATTGCTTGAGAATCGTCCTAGTAATGTTGAGAGAGAGGTGGGATGGTGGTTGCTTTTGGTGAAGAGATAGCATCCATGATAAGTTGCCAAAAGTGTTAAAGTGTTTACGGGAGGGCGTTTTGTTATTTTGTTCCTGTATATGGAGTTCATACTGGGCCTTAGCATATTTCTTCATGTTGTTGACAGTGTTTCGGGAATGTCGGTAATTATTCCAGCCGTTTTCTTTTCCAGAATTTAAAGCTTTTTTCCTAAACCTATTTCTACGACGAATACCAGTGCGAAGTTCGGAAGTAAACCAACGTTTGTCTTTAGGGCGAATCACGACATTGTAATTTGGGATGCTTTGATCCATTGTACTCGGGTACATTTCTGTGAATTATTTAAAAACTTTGTTAATATTGTTAGATGAGTTGAACAATGAATCCCAATACACAACACTTATAAGTTCATTAGCTGGGATAACGTCTGCTCTCTTCTAGTTCCGCACATTAAGTAGGAAAGGTTGTCCGTACTCATTATCGAATGTTACACATGTTTCGACGGCCATGCGATCAGATACTCCCAAATCCATAGTACCCGAATCCAGAGTTTTGACAGAGTCACTAACGCGAACGGGGTAATGTGAACTTTGGGTTGAGGGTGGTATGCGGGTTTGAGTAGTAATTACGTTACTCAAAGTATAGTGTGTGATATTTTTGTGTAGTTTCGCTTCCGGACTCAGAAGATTCGAATTGAAATCGCCCACAAGGACCAGGGAAGGACTGGGCGTCATGAGCCCTATTTAGTAATTCTTAATAGTCAGTGTGAAAACTGATGTGATCTATAAGACACCCCAAACATGTCCCTAAAAGACTTGGAATCTACCTCGAATGATGTTAGGGAATCATCAAATTCTAACTGCGGATTTCGAATCCAGTGGAGACGTTTAGAGAAGTGGACTGCAATTCCACCACCGTGATGGTCCCTGTCATTTCTAACGGGAAAGCAAAAATCGTGAATTTTGATGTTATCAGAATCGAAATCTTTGGCGAGGTGTCTTTCAGTGAAACAGATAATGTCAGATTCTTCAGCCATATCTATTATTTGGGACAGCTTATTGCGGATGCTACGTATGTTATAATGGAGGACAGAAAGCACCTTGCGATGTTCATTTTGAAGTGAATAGTCGGGCCCTGGGTTAAGTTTTATGTCTCCGGCAAGAAGGATGATGAGAAGTAGTATCACTTTAAGAAGTTTAGTAATTGAACATTTCAATCCAATATACCTCGCTGTAGGTCGGTAGAAGTTTCTTGATTTCTTGTGAGTACTACCACCACAGAAGACCCATATTCCCACTCTACACAGGGAAATTGTTGTCGCCATGAGCAGGATATGGTGCAGGTGAGCAGGATGACAGCAGGAGCATTCCGTGGCTTTGGGTTCTCACAGCTAAAGAGCAGCTAACGTTTTGCAGGCAGTGTGTTAACGGCAGAAACGACTGTAAAATTAATGTGTTTGGGTTGTTTTTAAAAGGTGAAACACTGGTATCGTATGACGAAGGGAAATCGGGAACGTTTGTGTGATGAAGGCAAGCTGGTAAACATATATACATGGCTATATAACACAAGTATGAGTAAGGCTTGGCAAAGAGCATCTGAGTTACTTGTCAATTTAGACTTCAGAGGAACTGCTGCTTTATGCATATTTTAGGGGAAAGGGTGGGAAGATGTAAAATAAACCGTTGAAAAAATAAAAAAGTATAAAAAAATTGCAATTTGAAATCAGATTGGATAGGCTGAACGGCTACTACACTTTGATTAATTATGGCCAGCAATAGTACAGACGGACGGGCGGGCGGACGGACGGACGGACGGACGGACATGCCGAAAAACGGGAGTTGTGGGCTTAATTTTTTGCGGAGAAATTGATCATTTTAAAATGTATGGACAACCGCTAAAAAGTCGTTTCTTCGGAAATCTTTTGGTGGGAATAGACATGGTTTAATCCCCCAATATAAACCTGAAGAGGGGACAACGCTAACCCCAGCCGTGAATTGACCATAAACCTCAACATAAACCCCGATAATTCGCTACAACTCGATTCCTGCCTCATAAGTATCATATTTTGGAGATTAACCTCATAATATTTGTACTTAAGCTCATAGCCTGAAAGTAAGCTCATAATGGATGTATGGGCCAAAAAAGCCCAACTCATAAGTCCCGTATTATTGCACGGACGGACGGACGGACGGACGGACGGACGGACGGACGGACGGACGGACGGACGGACGGACGGACGGACGGACGGACGGACAGTGCGACATACGTGGTGGTGCTGTTGAAAAAAACTTAGTGATCTCATAAAAGAAATAAGAGTGGGACGGGCAGGTTCAGTGGACTGATGGAAACTATTTCCCATTAAGTTTTATCTTAGTGGGCATTACTCTTCATTGTTCTAGTCAGTGCGTGGGAATTGGCTAACTGTGATGTGTTGGTACAATTACCACGCCCTTCCTTTGTGACCTTGCGACAGATAATACTTCTCCTCCCCTTGTGTCAGCCATTTTTAAATTTGGAATAGATAGGGGATATCTACGCTGTTTTAGTGAATATCGGATTGAAAAATAATACTTTCAGGTCCACACGAATGAGATAATTCCCGATATTCACTAAAACAGCGTAGATTTTCTTCTTATTATATGCTAAGCGACATTTTACTACGCAATATCCAGACCAATTCGACTGCAAAGAGTTTCAAGACACTAACAAAAAGCTGCCCATCGTTCCTTCTTTTCGTACAAGGTGACGCCATTCGCCGACGCGTAACGTCATTTAGGAAGCTACTGAAAAAATCCATCGTGTGGACCTGAAAATATTGTTTTTCACTCGCGCAAACGCAAACACTTTCTCGTTCACACTCGTGAGACAATTACCGATACTGACTAAATAGAATAGATTTTCTTGTTATTATATGATACGAGACCTTTTATTGCACAATATTCAGCCCAATTCGACCCCAAACGTTTCAAAACAATAACAAAGATCAGCTGATCGTTCATTCAAGGTGACGTGCTGCGGCTTAGCGTGACGTCATTTAGGAAGCTACTCAGGGATATTCCTCATTATCCATCGAGTCGATGGATATCGAGAAATATCTTTTAGATAATTTGCTATAATTCACATGCTAGTATGTAATAGAGGTATTTATTTTAACAGTGTGATGCTTATATACTACTCAAAGTTTGCTTAGTACCAAGTACATCCAACTACCTGTTTTACGTTTTAGTTGAAATATATGTTATGAAAAGTGTATATACTTTTTATATAATTATATCTTTAATTATTTAAGTACAGAAACTAAGATTTTATTTGTATTTGACATTATTTTTTAGCTTTTGAATACGATAACCATGGAAAAATAACCATGGAAATGGATATTATTGGTAAAAGAGGAAATTTTTCAATTTGCTAAAAAGTTGACGGAGCGAACTTGTTTGGCTTCAATATCGAGTATGAGTATGAGTATGAGTATGAATATGAGACCCATTACTGTTAATTACAGCTTGACAACGCTTCTCATGCCCCCAATCAGGTTGCTGGTGGTCCTTTGTGTGATGTTGTTCCATTCTTGGACCAGCATGGCACCAAGCTCCTGGACATTTCTTCGCTGACTGAACGGGCTGAAATTGCAAGATCCAACTCATTCCAGACATGTTCGATCGGATTGAGATCAGGTGATCTTGCTGGCCAGTCCATACGCTCAATCAACTCCCTCTGTTGGTACTCCCCGACAGCATGAGCAACATGAGGACGGGCATTATCGTCCATCAGAATGAATCTATCTCCCACTGCACCTGCATACAATCTGACGTGGACATCCATGATCTCATCAATATACCGTCGTGCAGTCAATGCACCACGGTCAAGGACACAGAGCTCTGTGCGTCCATCCCAGCTGATTGTTACCCAGACCATGATTGACCCTCCACCATAGCGGTCATGCTCAGCAATGTTGGCTGCATGGAATCGTTCTTCGAGTCTCCTCCATACCCTAGAACGCCTATCTGTGTGGTCTAGGCAGTACCTTGACTCATCTGTAAAAAGGACAGGTCGCCAATCTTCTCTGGTCCATCCAACGTGGTCCATGGCCCATTCATATCGTTCATGGCGGTGGTTCTGGAATGCGAATACATGGTCTTCTCGATCGGAGACCACCTTCGTGCAACCTTGCCCGGATAGTCTGCGTCGAAACATTTACCCCGGATGCATTCTGAAGGTCACTGCGAGGCTGGGTTACTGTGGTAAAGCGGTTCCTGAATGATTAAAACAGGTCTTCAGTGCAGATGTTGCCCTGTCTCTGCCACCACCATGCCGTCTTACTGGTGTGCCATATCTTGCCCAGGCTCTGGTGATCACTGTATGGTGCACACCGAGGGCTTCACCAACCTGACGATAGGTAGCCCCTTGCTCCACCATCCCTACAGCCTGCCACATTTCTGCTTCAGACAAATGTCTTCTTACATTTGCATTAGTCATATTCAATCATTAAATCACAAGGGTTTGTGTTGAAATGAAAGTTGAATACTCTACACATGTCATGTACATGTAGACAGTACACGAAAACATCATGAAAAGGGGTACATGCTTTCCATGACTGTCACAAAAAGTCTACCTGTCAAGAGAGCAAATGTAAATACTGGGGGTAGGGGTGGCATCTCAATACATTCCTCAATCATATCCACCAAAAATATCGCAAATATGTCACAACCAAATTTCACAATGATGTGTCAAATATTTGGTGGCAAACTTTGAGTAGTAAAGTTTGGATATGTGTTTAGAGCAATAAGATTAAAATAGAATGAAAATGTCCACTTCTAATGGTAAATCCTTTGGTGTGGATGTTGTTTCTCTAACAATTACTTAATATCATGTTTTTAATTGAAATAAAACCTCTAGCTCTCCATCAGACTTCAGAAGGCGAAAGATTTATACGTGTGTTGTAGAGAAACCAGAGCTAAAAGTAGACAAGTGGCAGACTTTTCTTGCCTGAAGATCTCCGCTCCATAAATTATGCTGCACCAGACATCCAAAAACACCGCTAACAGGGTCGAAAGGGGTGGAACCACCCGATAGCGGCCCCGCGCCCCTTTGGCGCGCCGAGACAATTCTTCTGCTGACGTTAGAAGTATTATTCGTTTGAACGGGATTCATTTAAAAATAAATAAATTATTTACTACCAGTTTTTTTCGAGTAAAACAAGTTTGGAAACGTTAATAATGGCCTTTTACTGTATTTGTTTATTATTTATCCATTTATTTATTTATTTATTAATTTTAGTTTTTATCATCAGTATTTTTATCATTTGTGGGGCATTTTTGCAACTAAAATACTTAAAAGAGCTAGGTAATACTAAATTAAAATATCGTACTTTTAGGTGCAACAAGGCTCCATCTGCAATGCTAAGCACTCAAAGGATGATACATGGTCAATTTGTTTTCATTTACAATTAGATTCCATCTGGGACTGCAATCTTTCATTTGGCACCAAAAAAAATCATTTGGCACCGAACAAAAATTCCACTTAGCACCAAAACAATTTGGGGGCAGCATGAACACTGCCAGCCACCTATTTAGGTCCACACCATATTTGTTTATTGCATCATGCACCCAGGGACCCCATGTTTGAATCGGAATGTATATGAGTTGACTGCACCTGTGTATTATTCCGCTTATAGGGAGGCCATATATGGACAATAATACTATTATTTATTACCGGTACTATTTTACTGCTATTACGTTATTAAGACATTTTTATCGGTTGATAACAAATGTCGAAAAAGGAACTGGGAATAAGTAGCGGTTGTCACGTCCAGGTAGAACACTCATTTTTTCAAACCATTGTTATTGGTCTACATACAACGCTAACACTCTCCAGTAGCTCATTTGATGTTATTTCCCCGGCTTTGTATTCTGCCCAAAGTTGGAAAAAAATTTCTGGGAATTAACTGCTCATTTTCGAATGTAGCTTCTGAGTTTCTTTTTTTAACCATACATATATGTAGTGATGCGGACCGTGCCAGACCGTCGTTGGTGGTCTGGTGCAAAAAATAGCGGCCCGATACGGTCCGGTACCCGGGTAGATGGTCTGGTTTTTCCAAGTGAACCGGTCCAGGGCGGCCCAGTGTCCATTACATTGTTTCCAGTTTAACTGGCATATAGGGTATTAGTTTGGTGTAAATGTAACGTGTTAAGTGCTGGTAACTTGCTGGTTTCTAAAGTCAGTACCTAGCTACCACTGTATACCCGTAAACACAGAACAACCCACCCTTACCTGCAATTGTTTTCCATGAAACTTTAGACACCCATTCTCCCCGATACTAAAGTCTGCCTACCAAGCGCTGAACAACGACAAGAGTACGGGTACAAAAAACATAGAGTACACGAACTATAAACTACAGAACTGTCACGATAACTGCCAGCTTTGGATGGTCCAACTAAACTCTCAAGCCACCAGCCGTAATTCCTTACAGAATTTCTGTTATAACCTGTTTATCCATCCGCTATTTGGTGGAAATTTCCTCGCAGACGACCGTTTATGTAATGTGATGTGCCTTCACTTACTATGATATACAGATTTTCTTTCCTGTATGGCCGGAAAATTATCAACCTGGTGGCAAATAGCAGTAACCTTTCCAATAAATAAATAAAATCACTGCTTGTGGGACATCGGCGCAGTTATGTCACGGGGAAGTAGATGTTTATCTGCTGTTTATTTTGCGCTGACCAATGGATCGTTATGAGGCAATGGACGATAAGAATAATGACGGGGTTGGGACTCCTGAATTGATGCGGGAATTTCTCTTTGTTGTACTGACCATTCTGGTTACTAATATAGTTCACTCCCATGGACTGCATTTGTTTATTCAGGAGACATGATAGTACGCTACGCTTCAAATCATTTGGAACTACCTGAGGTAATTATAAAACTACGGCTATGGTGAGTCAATCATCAATGTTGAATCAGCGACGTTGAAGTGACTCATAATCGTTAGCCTTTTTTTCTTCATCTCATTCCAACAAGCACCAGGGGCGTAGCTAGGATTTAATATCGAGGGGGAGGGCGTAATTTGTTTAGAGGTGCCAGGTCGACATATGCCACAGGCATATCCGATGGCCGAAGGCCTGAGGTGGCGTAGGTATGGGCCCCTCATCGGTGGAGGTTCGGGGGAGGGGTCCCCGAACCCCCAATGGGAGGGCCATACCCACCCCACCTTGGGCCTACGGGATCCCCCTACCAATGGTGGGGGTTCAATACCCTGAGAGTGAATCTAGGACCCTCTGGTGCTTTAATTTTCTCATTTTGAGGGGGCATTTAATTTTTAGGGGGTGGGGCATGCGCCAAAATTATCAAGACACACACACGATATTTGGCACAAATATTATTAACGACGATCTTGGCTTGTAGGTACAGATGCCCGATTTTTTCCGATCAGTATCCACTTTCTCTACATCTTTTAATATTAGCTCCTTCATCGAGCCTCCAGCCTTCATATTTTGTAAATATCATCTCCGACAAAATCCGTTTCTAAAATGTGGTACCGACCGAGAACTTTGCAAGGTTTTTTCCGAATTTTGGCATGACTTTTTTCACGTCAACGTCACAAAAATTAAATTACCTCCCACTTCCATGAAATAAGAAAACGACACATGTTTTTTTATTCTTTTGATTTATCGCCAATTTGATATTTTTACGGCACTTTCAATTTAGGGGTCAGTTTTGGACATTTTCCATTGAAAAAGCTAATTTTTCAAAGCGTACAGCTCAGTGTAAATAATACACACAATGAAATTTTACACGCTCTCACTTTGGTGATGGCTCTCTCAAATGCGATTGATAGAAAGTAAAAAGTCAAGCTTTATCCAAAAGACGTAAATTTTACATCTATTTCTGAATGTTTAATACCTGCCAGCTTATTGATCGCCAACCCTTGAAATTTAGGAAACATCCTCTCAAATGAAAACCAAATCTTAAAAAAATGGAGTGAGTTTCCAGGTGATAAAAATTAGTCTGGGCTGCTGTTGCGGTGACAGTGGGTCGTCAACGTCGCAAAAAGGAAAGTTTGTCATATCCAGAAATGTGTCCGACTGGTTGTGCGCATGCGCGTGTTGGGGCATTAAATCGGAGGTTTTTTTAAACATTTTTTAAACATTGAAGCCTATCTAGATTTTTTTTAAAAACGTTTATTGTCGGAAATCTTTTGATAAAATCCATCTATCCCGCATATGATCAGTAAAGTTAACATTTCTTCTTTCATTACGTGTGATTATTTTGGCAGATATTTATTTATTTATTTATTTTTTTTTTTTGTCTTAAAATTGACCGAAACCCAGAAAAAACAAACAAAAAAATTTTCGGATTTTGGTCCAAAATTTCGAAGTCCGCAACGGGACCCCAAATTTTCAGTCTAAATATGAACCCAGGGATTAGGCTTCAACAAACTTGAATCTCACCCCCCCTAAGGATGCTGCATACCAAATATCGAAAGATTCTTATTGCTAGATCTGAAGAAGAAGATTTTTCAAAAATACTCCTCATACTGCACTAATTTAAACATTTGGGCTCCCATAGAGAGCCCAAATATCGACCCAGGCAATTGATTTCAATAAACATGTGAAACAATCTTCCAAACATGTTATATGTGAAATTTGAAAGCTTTTGGAGCAGTGGTTTTGGAGAAAAGTAGTCTTATGTTTTTCCCATTACCCACAGTGTTAAAAAATGCTGACTCAGCACTTTTTCAAAGTCCCCAAAAAGTACCCCATGATAAAACCGATGGCAATATTTTTTTACCATTCCATTCTGTTGGTCCGAAGGAAGCTTCACAACAAATAAGAATTCTCCGTGTAGTTTTGGAGATATGGGCGTTTTAATTTTTTTCTATTTTTAGCTCCTGTGGTTCCCACGGGGCTATGGGGAAAAAACTTTCTGCATAATTAGGTACTTATGACCCAATAAGCACTCACGTAAAATTTGGTTCAAATCGGCCTCGCGGTTTGGAAAATAGAAATTTGGGGCGGGGCCAAAATTTTTGACCCTCCTTTAACATCGTCAAATATAGCCCCTCCAACTTCTCTTGGACAAATTTGAGTATACACCTCAAAAGGAAGCTGCATACCAAATACCAAGTCTCTGCTATTGCTGGTTCTTGAGAAGAAGATTTTTTAAGAATTGGAGCATTTTTGCCCCATCCCTCTGCTCAATGTGAGCCGAAACCTAATTTGACAAAAAATCAAAATGCCCTTACATAACCCCTACTCACATGAAATTTCATTAATATGCGGCCAGTGGTTTGGGAGAAAAAGGCCCAAACACCACCTTCACGACGGACGACGGACGCCGGACGACGGACGACAAACGACGGACGACGGACGAAAAGTGATCAGAATAGCTCACCCTGACTTTCAGTCAGGTGAGCTAAAAAACCAACTAGTGGTCGCAAATACTAAGTTAAGTTATTTTATTTTATAACTATTTATATATTTTTTTTAATCCGGCGTCAAAATCCGGATAATCAACGTGCGATATCCGGTCATCATATACCCTCCTGTTTTGTCAAAACCCTACGTAAAAAAATTCAACAGGCACCGCTATATTATTACACACACAACTGAATCAGTCTTTGAAATGCACATTGTTTCCATTTTTATGACCATGAGCATCACATGTTATGACGCGAAATGCGACAGAACTGCAGTAACGGGCGAAATCCTTCCACTTTCTTTACTTCAGTTGCAGGTCGAGTAAACAGTCACCATTCTTTCAAAAGGGGCGATCAAGGTCTTTGTTAGATTAAACTAAAAGAAACATTTTCATCCTGGCAGGGGCCCTCTTGATGTTGGCCGTGCGTCTTTGATGAATTCTGGAAATTCGATTTGCGATTTCAAAACCATCAAGTTTTTTCTTTCTTCTCCAGACAATCACGGCCACACTTTCCCATGAAATCTGGCACACATGTTAAATGTACTGCGAACTTGGATATAACTGATGTCGACCTTTATTGTACGCTAAACGATAGATTATCGAAAAAATTGCGGAAAGATGGAAATCGTATTCCCCACTGTGAAGATATAGAAATTTTCACTTTCACAGTATCAATCAAAATGGCGGCTTTCAAAGCATTACTTCAAGGTGAATACGAGTCAAATTATCACTGGAAATGATCATTTTGTTCTAAAAACGTATACTGAAAATAAGTTCTAGGGTTTGTGAGTGGATACCCATCATTACCAGCAATAATTAGACACGTATTCACCTTGAATTGATGCATGAAACTCGCTAGTCCAAACGTGGCCTGAAAGTCCGTAAAACAAGTTTTTTGTTTGGTACGTCCCTTCAAAGGACGTACCAAACCAAAAACTTATATTACGGGCTTCCAGGCCATGTTTGGACTAGAAACCCGCTAGCTGAATCAGATTGCAAGACACTATCTGTTTCGAGTATCAATCAAATCACTTCCGCGTTTCAATGATTCAGTGCGCTGTTTACTTACATGCATCAATTCAAGGCTGAAACGAGTGGAATTATCCGATTCTTATAAAAAGCGGATAATAAAAAGAAAGTCTAGTGTGTTTGAGTGGATACCGAAAATTATCTCACTTGTGACCGAGATAAATTGTATTTTACGCTCGCGCTTAAACATTTGTCTCGGTTACTCATGAGATAATTTTCGGTATCCACTCAAACACACTGGATATCCTCTATTTATCCAAAACAATACGCAATTTACACGTTTGTCTTGATCTCTCAACCATTTGAACCCTATAAGCCGTTTTTCAGGCCCAGGAACATGGTGCTTGATAATTTTATAAAGTAGGGTGGCTGCTAAGTGAATGTGTGATGTAGGCCAATCAATATTTTCAACGTGCAGCCCCAAAGCGGCACGTTGAAAATCTTAATTGGTCCACCCCAAATGATAAATATGGACCCTTCCAATTGCGGTCAGTGAACTGGCCTGGAAGATACCATAAGGGCTCAAAGGGCTAATATCAACGCCCGTATCAAACCTCGCTCTTTAAACGTCGTAAATCCCCAACAAAAAATCTTTTCTAAATTGTGGCACTGACCTTTGAAAAACCCAACAGTTATGGCCGAATTTTCGGGTGACCCTTTTCAAAACAACGTCATAAAGAATTCAGCTGACTCGGATTTTCACGAAGTTCTAACATGTTGTAGAGCTCGAAAAATAAAAAAAATATATGTATTTGGATTTTTTAATTTAACGCGATTTTCGGTGGTTTTATGCCACTTTTGTGAGCGCTCTACTCCACAAACTCAAATAGATACCCCTATAATAGTTTTACACACTTCTTGGGGAATAGTTGAAATGCTGTCTCGTGGCATTTGTATTTAGTACTTCTGGTCTCAAATACAAAGTTGAAAACAATTTGAAAATCCGACATGTAAGATAGCGGAGATACGTCGGGGGTATACCCTCTCATTTTGTGAGCTTCCTACCCCGAAACCTGCGACATATATCGCTCTAATATCCCACATACTCCCAAATGAATGGCTGAAGTGATGTCTCGGAGCAATTATATTTATATTGTCCTAAACTATTTACAGTTACGACGTTAATTTTTCCCGACGGCGCGAAAACGTCAGAACTAAATTTTACACAACGGACTTGACAATTTGGGACCTTTAAGTACCGTTATACTAAACGCAAGGTTGAAAAAAGCTTGAAAATCAGATGCCAAATATCGGAGATATGACATAAATTGACAGAACGCGATGTGTGTTTGAATCGGTTGGTGTTTTACATGACCAGTTGAAATGGCGTAGTCATATTTCGCGAGAGCCTAATATGACTACGCCATTTCAACTCGCTATGTAAAACACCCACCGATTCAAGCACACACCGCGTTCTGTGTTTATTACACATCCCATGCATTAAAATTCATGTAAATAACCAAATTTGTAATTCCCATGTTTAAACCCAAAGGTGAAGAGTCCGTTTGTTTTGTTTGAAGCTGTACTGATCAAATGGATCGATAAAAAATCAAAAAAACCTTTTGGGAACCAGTCTAAAATGCATTCGTTATATTTTCTATTGGGCTTGTTTGTTGAAATTCGTATCGCTGTTTCCCTTCGGCTAGTGCCCATTCACGCCTAACCATTTGGTGACTATTACTGTTAGTAAAAATTTTAGTACGAATTTGGGCAGATTTGCAAAACAGCTGGGAGAAACATTTTTAAAAGAAGTTCGAATATATACCGAAATGAAGTCGACCAATTTAGATATAATGGGACCCGCAGACGAGACAGCCACAGACTGGGTTAATGTATGGTTGGAAATGAATGTTTTTTTTATATATTATCTCACTTTTGGTTAACTATTTTTTTGTGAACCGACTTTATTTTGCTTTGGGCGTTCTCATTTTCACACTACGCGATAAAGAGACGACCGATAACTGTATGACGAAATTTGGAAACTTTTCGAAGCGTAACTAATGACTCGACAGGAAAGGAACTAGTATAAACGGTACTGGGAAAAAAGTTCCGGCTTGTACATGACCAGTTGAATACAGAAACATTTATGTCATAGCGGCGATTCCATTAAATAGAAGGGTTTAAAGTTTAATGGGTGTGTAATAATACAACGTCGGGAGTACAACACGTACTTCTATTATTTTTACCATACTTCTCAATGCATAGTTGAAGTGATGTCTGGGTGTATTTTTATTTACATTGTCTGAAAATATTAATTACCACGGCGTTAATTCCTACCGTCGGCGGAAAAACGTCGAAACTAAATTTCTCTCAACAGACTAGAAATTTTCAGACATTTCAGTACTCGTCCTACACACAAGATTGAAAAATGAAAATCATGTGTCAAATACAGGAGACATGACGTAAACAACGTCGGGGTTACACTCTCACATTTTGTGAGCACCCCTGCCCCAACAACTACATCACATACCGCTATAATCTTTCCCATACTTCTCATTGAATGGTTGAAGTGATGCCTCGGTGTATTTTTATTTGCATTGTAGGAAATATTTACTACTGCGACCTTAATTCCCACCGACGGTGGAAAAACGTCAAAATTAAATTTCACTCAACGGAGTTGAAGTTTTGGGACACTTGACTACGTAAGATAAGATAAGATAAGATAAGATAAGATTTGTTCAGCAAATACACCAGAATAAAGGCAGATTGCTACACACAGAATCAACATAAACAGAATGACATACATAAATCATATTGCAGATAAGTCCCTCTTGTGAAGGAAGAGCTGGACTATGTCACAAATAACATTGCACAGCACTGGATTATCATCAGTCAATATTACTTTAAATTTGTCCATTGTATCCATTAGAGGAAAGTAATATTTTCGTCAGAAATTGCGCGAAATAATTTTTCTCTCAATGGTGCTTAAAGCGGACATTCCATTACGAAATTCCGTTCCGATTCCACCTCCCCCATTGTACAAGCTTCCCATATTCTGTGTTCGATAGGACGAGGAGGTTGTAAATGCCTTCCACGTTCGATCCACAGTTTATGGTTGCTGATGCGTATATGGCATAAACAACGTCGGGAGTACACCTGCACATTTTGTGAGCATCCTGAACCTGAAAACTGCAGCACATACCCCCTATAATATTTCACATATTCCTCAATGAGTGGTTGAAGTGATGTCTCGCAACGTTTTTATTCACACTGTTTGAAGGTTTTTCAAATAATATGCTTCTTTTTTTACCATCGATAGGGAAAAAACGTCAAACTTAAATTTCACGGCATACAGTTAAAATCTATGTACATTTTTAGTACCTGTGGTCCCAAATACAAATTTGTAAACAGTTTGAAACCTCCGTCGACAGATATTGGAGATGTACTGTGAACAAGGTCGAAGTGTACCCTCCCATTTTATGAGCACCCATGACACAAAAAACTACAACTATTTCCATTAATATATTTCACATATACCTCAATGAATTGTTGAAATAATGTCTGGGCGCAGTTTTAATGACATTGCTGGAAAATGGTCAACACTCTGCCGTTTTCACCCGTTGACGCCGGGAAAACGTCAAACCTAAATTTCACTGCACGGAGTTGAAGTCTAAAAACATTTTAGTACTTGTACTCCCAAACACAAACGTGAAAACATTTTTAAAACCCCTCATCAGATGCCGGAGACATGGCGTAAACAACATCGGGGGGTACCCTCTCATTTTGTGAGTAACACTCCTCCAGAAACCCCAACAAATACTGCTATTATATTTCGCATACTTCTTAATCCATACCTGAATTGATACCTCGGCGCATTTTTATTCAGATTGTCGAGAAATATCGGGGCCATATTCGTTTGGTTTGGAACAAAATACCACTCGAGACTACGCCTCTCGTGGTATTCTTGTGCCAAACCAAACTCCGGCAAAATACATTAACCTATTCAAACGCTTGTGCGAGTGTGTCTATTAACAATCAGATAATAATACAAGACATCCGGTAGATTATTAGTTCGTATGGCTAACAGTGGACCAAGAGTGGTACACACAAGCTCGACCCAACAAACAACAGCCACAGGTATGTGGCATCCCACTTGCAGCACCTCACTACCAGCACCCCACTTTCGGCACCACAATCTTACAGCTTTCTGAATCTCGACACCCCAGTTTTCCGAGATGAGGATTAGGGTCTGTGTTGTGCACACATTGTGCATTTTCACATGGACACATATCGGAACATCCAGCACGTGCTAATGTGCGGCATGTGAGGTATACATATGGTTACACGTCGCGTACTATCACATAGACAGATCAGAGGAGTCATAACAAAGCAAGTCAAGGAATGTAGATAATGACTTTCATCTATTGTGTCATACTGGTATTTGTGTTCTACAGGGGATATAACTCTCTATAAGATGGTACATTCTGTTTGAATTGGAGAGCTTAAGTCTCAGCAGGACTCATAAGACCCCCACCCATTGTTTAACGACTGCCATGCTAGAAAACACGTATACCCCACAGTACTGCATGACCTTGCATTGTGAACTACCCACAGGCTAGTACAAAGCATTTGATGCTTTAATATAGTTGAACTAAGGACATACGGAAGGCCAACAGTGTGTGGTAGATATCGTACACTGTACACTTCCGTACTAGACAACCAAGCATCCCATCCACAACGTCGTATGACTTAGCATTACGTACTACCTATACCAACTGCGGGACATTATGACGCTTTGGGTGTATCAATGATAATGAGGCGACAACAGACCAACAGGAGCACAGACCATACATCCTATACTATCGCACTAGATAACCATGCACCCTCACCCCACGCTACCTGACCTATCATTACGTGCTTCGTATACCAGTCATGGGATAATACAGAGCATTCGGTAGGCTAGTAGTACGAAGGGCTAACAGAGGACCTAAAGGAGTGCAGTCGATTCTCACTATGGATAACAGCGTTGTTTCCTTGGGCAATGTTCTTAATATCGATTGCCCACAAGTCGGCACGGTGGCTCCGTCTACTTAGGCATACTGCTCCTCGATGGTGCACTTGTTTTCAGCCAATGCTAACCCTGCATGTGTGGAGTTAGTACTCTGGGTAGTCGGAGTTCTCTCTGGAATATCTGCCCCCTCTACCCGTAACAATGTCGTTGATCCTGGCTGTCGAAAGTGTCGTTAAATCCCAATAAAACAGTGCAGACCGCCAATACCATACTACCATATCACTCCCGCACGAGAAACCCGACAAGCCTAGAACCGAACAACGTAAAGTTTGTTTGTATAGTGGACATCGACAGCGGCCAACGTCTCTATGACTTTGAAGAAGAGTCTGTTGGCATTCTGAAAGATGTATAAAGTGAATCTGAAAGATGTGTAAAGTGAACTTAGCAGCCGCGGTAACATAACAAAACGTGTGCCTATCTATAGGGATCTCTAGATAGGCCTAAAACAGGGGTGTATCTCTTTGCAAATTCTTTTTGCACTGTACATCAAAGATATAGGAGATGAAGTCCTACATAGCGACGAAAGGATAGCAGTTGGGGACCTGAAGATCCCAGGGCTATTTTTCACAGACGAAAGTGTCGGTGGAGGACAGACAGGAAAGGGGGGGGGGGGGTAGGCGCTAGTGAAAATGCGAGAATGGGAGCAGTGGGAGATAACCGCCCCAGATTAAGGGGACCCCGCAATTGACCGTGGAAGTGGCGTAATAGTCACGAGACCCACTTACGTCATGTTTGGTTGTCATGATCTCCCGCGTGAGCGGCTATGTTGTGGCGTAATCGCCATAGTGGTACGTGGTATTAGTGCGCATGTGCAGTACGTGTTGTTAAGGTGACACGTGTTTCCGTCGTCCATTTTGTATACTGGAGACAGCAATCTTGGTTTCTATGGTAGTACATGGTTGCTATGAGTCTGGAAGGCCTACATGAGGATGGGGGCATGTTTGGCTGATGTGTTTGATTGAATAGGAGAAGTTTCACGATTCATAGAATACCCACGTACAACCCGTCAATCCCTCCAAATCACCTAAAACGACTTTAATTGGTAGGGATTCCCCACTTTTTTCCCAATAACAGGTGTGATCCTTTGTACAGGAATAATTGGTTCAGTTACTTCGTAGAATTACTACAAACAACCCAACAATTGCTTTTCCTAGTTCGGATTGCTTTGAAATCCTATGTTTCTGTCAGTTTTCTCTATAACTAACGCTATTCCCGCTATAACCGTCTGTCAGTTTTCTCTATAACTAACGCTATTCCCGCTATAACCATAGCAGTCTCTCTAGTCCTCCGCTTCCAACATCTACCCTCGTCTAAGGCTCAGAATCAACAGTGCTTCATTTCCCGTTATCTGTACATATCCATACAGAATTATCTCCCTCGTGTATAAGACCCTGTATGATTCTTAAACCCGAAAGATAATCGAGCTGTATTGTATTGCTCTTGCGCCTCGAATCTCATCGAACAAATGGGACAGAGAGCACTTGCTCAAAAGAGTGACTCCAAATACTGCTCTTTAACTCATCTCGCTAAAAAAGGGTGACAAAGGCCAGTAGTTTTTAGTTAGAGTTGATGGAACTGGATGCTAGGGAACTTGGCCGCTCCATCGATTTCGAAAAAGGGATTCCAAGCGCCTCAGTATATAGCTCTTATGCGGCTCATATACAAGTGGTCTTACCATTGGCTTCTACCAGCAATTGTCTATCCTGTGATTAGCTTCTACTGTAGTCCCCCAATCCTATAGTCTTATTCTACCCTTGTACCTTTGTACTGGCTTGTAGCACTTCCAGAGGCTTGCTAACTGTCTCAGATTGCTCGACTAGAAACCCATCGAGCAAATAAGCCATAGCGTGATTGCTCGAACGAGTGACTCCACATACGACTCTTATGCTCATCTCGGAAAAAAGGAGATTCCATAATCACAGGCATTTTTCCAAAAAAGGGATTCTCATGGTAGGATTACGTAAGAAGGATATTTTTGGAGGATGTCTTTTGGAGAATAGTTGTCGTAGAAACCTGTGCCTTTTACACCGGGTACTTCACGCTAAATCTGGTTACTTCAGTGGGAAAGCTCATTTGTGTCCTGGCCGTCGTCGACTAAAGACATGCGGATTTCTCGGCTCTGTAGAGAGTGTGCCAAAATGTTTTCCCAACCAGACAATAGGAAGTGGCAAGAAGATTATTACTGTCCACAAAGAGATAGCAAGGCGATCGACAAGAGAAGTACTATTCACAGAAGCATACTGAAGACCTGCGACCCCAAGAAATATAGAGGCCTTGGAGTTTTTGTCTGATACGAACAAGGAAGGGACAGTGAAGGGTCACGTGACCATGACGCCACTTGCGGGGTCCCCTGCGCGGTCCCCCAATCTGGGACGGTTACCACATCTCCTACTACTGTTGGGAGATATGGGAGACTCGAAATAAATGAAGACAAATCTAAGTTATACCCGTGGATCGTAAATTGGAACCTACTCGGAAGTGGAGAGTTCGGGAATTCTATATTTCGGACGGAAGATAGCAGCAAACCTCTTAGTGTTGTAGAAACGGGTAACTACGAGTATTTGGCGTGGGGTGGGGTAAATATAAACAGTACGGAAAGAGGCATCTACCGAAAACACACAAATAAAAAACTAACTAACCCCACGATTAGCTGTCTAAGGAGCCTAAAATGCAGGCTGTTCAGACACGCATTGGAAACTCTATATAAATACTTCATTCTCCCTCTGTTTGATTATCCCAATGTTATATGGGATGTTTGCACCGAGACCACTTGGATGCTCAACGAACTATAATACGGGTAACTGGGGGGAAAGTCATCAGCTTATTTACAAGGAATATGGATTCATGCCATTCAAAGTCCGCAGCTAGACGACGTCACAAATTAGCAGCTTTGTATAAAATCATGTTCACAAACGTGCCAAACTACACTAGGCTGCCCATTCCGCGACCTGTATCAAAATTGACCTATTACCCGCTTCCAACTTGTTAAGAGAAATTAACTGCAACACAAACATGCTTTCTAACTCGTTTTTACCATCAGCGGTAAGACTTTAGAACGGCCTAAGGGCGGATCTGCGGAACTGAACCTCATGTAGATCTATTTAAGAAGAAACTTGCAATTAACGACAATGTCGTTCCTGACGTTTATTACGTGGGTGGCATAAGGGAACAGTTTTTCACAGGAAGCTGCATTTAAACTGTACAAAGGAATGGTTTCGCGCGCCGAAGGCGCGCAAGGACGGTATGGGGAACAAGCCCCTTTCGACCCTCATTTAAACTGTAGTGATTGAAACGGACTTAAATTCAATAAATTCTTAAGTGATAATGTTTCTTGCAGCTGCGGTCATTTTTTTGAACACACTGAACACTTATGTAATATGGTGATCCAGAGAAAACTGCTTTGGAAAATGCCAATATATTCGGCGCGGTGCAAGAAAATATTAGGGAAACAATGGGATTTGAGTGAATAATTATTAGCCAGTTGAAATGAATCCTGACAACACCTTTGTTGTGTAGGGTGAAGGGGCATACTCAACAATATTGATTAAAATAATATCTTATGCAAAAATTATCTCCCTTGAGATTACTGAACTTCGAAATCCAAATAAGGCAGTAAATGTGGGTGGTGAGGTGTGAAATTTCTAAGACTTGATGTGCGTGGATGAATGACAATGAGGTGTGAAATAGCGACACCAATTAAAGCAATTGTTGTGTAATTTCTCATCCATCTCTGTGTTATTGTGCAGTTCGAGAACGTGTTTTCATAGAAATTTGGAAGTTTTAATTCATCAGAGGAAAAAAAAACTGGAAAACCACATCTGACAGACTTTTAAATTATTAAAAAGAACAGTGTCTGTATTTTATGCAACGATGCGCATACTGTTGATACAATGAATATAAAAAAATTTATAGATCACCAAAAGGGTTTGAAAAGGCAGTTTTCTATTTTTTTAAATAGGTGTCAACTGGGAACAATAGTCCAATGTTCTAATTGATTGGGAAAAAAAGTGTAACAAGATAGATTTTATTTGCTTATACTACGCCACAGGAAAAGAATTGCAGTTTGTGAAATGATGCGCACATCGATGATAAAAACACACGAATATTAAAAAAAATAAGTTGTTATATGAAGTTCCCATCTCTCTCAGTGTTAAATGCCCTAACAGCTTTACCAAATTAAGGGGAGGTAATGTTTTAGAGATTCGCATCAAGGGAAACATTTTTTTAGCCATGTGGGTTGTTTTGCTGAGTCGCTGTGGGGGTTGGACTTCGATTGGGTGTTTCACTTACAATTTCTAATGGAACGCGAGGAGCGCTTGCGAATTTTTCGACGCAGTGACCCCTGGGCGTATGGCAGATTCTTGTGCTTTGTACTTGGAGATCCCCCCCCCCCCCCCACACACCCGCGATTACTGTGGGACTATTATATCTTCACATGTATACCTGAATGCCTCCATAGGTAATAGATCTAAAAGAGATAACGAGATGTAGTGTGGTACTTTCTTTCTAATTCGTTGTATCACGTTCTGTTTTATGCAAAGTTGCACTTGCACCATTGTAATGTGTGCTTCTGTAGGGTACGGCGTTAACCCTTTACCCAACGTAACGTTCGCCGAGCTCGTTCCAACGAGGGGTCATAACCTATGTTTTTGGGACAAAAAATTAAAAAAAATAGTTATTCAGTAATTTTTTTGCAAGTGTCGTTCTTTTCAATTTAGGTAAAGGGTTAATATAGGCATTGCCTGTTCCCCAACCCCAATATCAATGAGGAAATAGAATTATTGTTCAAACAAAAACTACGAAGGAGAAGCGAATCCTTAATCAAATGAACTTATAGGGAGAAACAACTTCAATAAGGTTTTCGTGAGAAGAACCAGTCGGAAAATGATGAGTGTACCAAGTATAACTTGTGGTATGGAAGTGGTACTTCTAAACCAAACGGATTTAAAGAGCTCGGAAACCCCGCCGACGGATAACGGGTTCCAGTAATGACGCAGCGCAGTCGATAAGTGTGGCTGAATGTTCGGTGAGCCTAGTTGGCTCAGTAATACTGGGGAGAAAACCACTACTAAACATATTATTGATGAAGTCATCAGTTGGTCTGTGATGAGAGATTTTCAGTAGATCTATATTAAAGTCCCCAGGAGGCAGTTTGTGTTCTGCATTAATTTTACCGCAGATGGTGTTAATGTTTGTAATAAATTGTTCTCGGTCTGCTTTGGATTATGTATTTGGGCGATAGATTATTCCCACTATTGTCGAGTGGTTATGTTTGCCACTTATTTCTACAAAAAGCATTTCGCATACATGGGGGATAAAAACTGATAAATCTAGGAGTATTTTGTAATTTATGTTGTCTTTTATGTAAAGGCCCACCACACCCCTCCGGCCATCTTGTCTTACGTTAGTCAGTATGTCGTGGTATCCCTTAAGTTTCAAACAAGTATTGGTCTGAACCTTAAAAATTTCAGTCAGTCCAATGATGTCAAAGGCTTTGTTATTCGATTGCATTTCGGATAGAAGTTCGACCAGGTCTTCCGAGTGAGCATTAAGGCTACGACAATTTAAGTTAAAGACAGTGAGGGTTCTATTAAGACAACATATATTTTGCGAAAATTCTTGTGGCATGTAGTATCTACAATTATTATTACGGTTTGAGTATGGTGAATCAAATACGTATCCAGTGTTGGTAGTATTTAGAGTTTGATCCAGGTACTTACTAACAGTACTCGTCATTATCCTGAACCTCGTCAAGTGTGACGCTATCCGTCGCCATGCTTGCAAATGTATAGCTTCGAGAGCATTGTAAGACCGCTTTTGTTACCTATAACTTGAATGACAATGGTATGCATTGGAATGGAAGCCGTTTTTTGGTCTATGATTACTAATGATAAAGTGAAGCAACAATCTACCAGAAAAGATATGTTTTTGGCGAGAAAATAACAAAAAAATGAAATAAATAAAAAAAAAAATTAAAAAAGGCTTCCCAGCAGATTTTGATGGCTTGCCATTATCAGAAGAAGAAGAAGGGTGGGCTTGGGTAGAAGAGGATCAAGGACAGGGTAGACTTAATGAAACTATGTTATCTTAACTATTTAGTAGGTTTACTCAGACCTCCAAAAACTTTTCTATGGTCGGTACGGCGCAGACTGCCAATTCACACTCCACAAAAACCAATTCCAGTCTATGAGAATTTCCGCAATAATACAATCAATGATCTGCCTTTTCCTCCAGCTCTCTCAACGTTACTGTTTGGTTCTGAATTGTTGAACAATGCTCTTATTTTTGCAGTTGTACAAACTTTCATAATGGTAAGTGGACGCTTTGGGTGAGCAACCCTCTTTAACCCGCCTCTGATTCATCCCACTAGAACCAACACACTCTTAAACATGTTCAAATACCTTAGCAAGCTGGTATTGTTCTTTTTCCTGTATCATGCACGCACTAGTTTCTGTCCAGCTCAGCATTGTGGTGAACTTATATTCTGTCTTCGAGGTGGCTTATTATCCCCCCTCCCCTTCGTTTCCTATCCGCTTACTGTTCAATCTTTACTCTTTCATCTATTCTCTCTCGGGACGTAGGACAATCCGCAATATTTATCTAATGTGGCATACAAAGATTTGTCGCGAATACTCATAGAGTTGTCTAGTAATCTTGCAAGAAATTCCGAAGGGCGGTTATGGCACAATGAAAGTCCATATAGGAAAATCGAGTGCCACCCCTAGACTCACCTCACTTCATGAATTCCCTGCCATCTTGGAGGTAATTAACATAGCATCGTGTATCTACCTGTATCCTTATTAGGCGTGGTTTGTATCTTACGTACCACACCGTCTCGACTTTTCTCTTTCTTTCGATTAGTTTAAGCAATTTACAATAATATACTAAATAGTGTAAAGCATCCGTTTAATTAATTAATTTGTGTAAATATTATGTTACTAGGGAGACAACCCTCAAAATCTCCTTGCTTATTGTCGAATCCCTTACTTATAACATGTTCTCTTTGTTATTTTATGTACGATTATATTTGATTTCGCTTTGTTTCATCTTTCTATTCAAATGCGATGTGTACATATAACATGATTCTTTTTCATTGAAATAAATATTGTTTAAACTAAAAGCTAATATCGGTTCCGATTCCTTCTATCTCATTGGTGGTGATGAGCAATGGGAAGTGCAATCATACCGTGGTGTATCATAAGCCCCCCCCCCCCCCCCCCACCCCTCAAAAAAAAAAAATAGTAACACAAAGTTAAAAATCAAATGCGGCACGATCCATTCAATGACAGTTTACGAATCAAGTATTTTACAATACGGAAGACATACAAAAAGGAAACAAAGTTGAAAAAGAAACAATTTTTCTGTGCGTTGTACAAGCACTTAGATAATTTAGAATCTAGTGACCCAAAACAATACTGGAACCTTATTAACAAACTGCGACAAAGAAAGAATTATGACAATCAAGTAGATTTTTTCGACAAATTGTACTCTAAATTTTGGTTTGATTTTGCAAAGGAAAAGGGACCACAGATAGTGCCTTTGTTTTGAAAACGGTTATTGGCAAATGAAAATCTTCAAAAAGACCGCACTGTATGCTGCTTTTATTGATTTTCGCAAAGCATTTGATTCGGAGAACAGGGAATTGCTCATGCTGAAACTTCAACATATACGTGTGAGTGGTGAAATATTCAAATCTATGTACGAATCAAGTTTCTTTTTACTAAAACGGCTAGTGGATTGGGACCAGCCTCGCTCTCTCCTGTAGGTGTCTGCCTGGGGAGCATCTTATTTCCCTCTGTATTTAAAATATTTAATGAAGACATAAAAGATATTTTCGACAATTTGTGTGATCCTGTGTAGATTCAGGACTACAAATTATCTTCTTTTTGCCGATGATCTTGTAATGATATCTGATAGCTAGCAAGTGTTTCAATGGTCCCCCATTAGGTTCACAATTATACTGGAACCAACATGCCACAAACAAACGTTTGAAAACAAAATCTTTAACATTTGGATCTCCGTCAGTTAAAATGCAACCAAAATTTTTTATAGGAGACAAGCGTGTTGATATTGCTGAGGAATTTACATATCTAGGAATACAATTCTCAAAAGATGGTATATTCTTTAAAGAGCAGATGATTTGGTTATTAAAGCTCAAAATGCTTTATACTCACTTTTTCGTGCATTTAATGAAACTTCGCGGGTCCCAATAAAGACAATGTCAAAGCAGTTGGATAAATAATTCCACCTGTAGCCTTATATGGGTGTAGGGCTTGGGGGATCAGAAATAACGTATGGTAAGCTTTACAACATAGGCTGTGAAAAACTACACACTTCCTTTTGTAAAAAAGCCTTGGGTGTTGGGAAATTTTCCTTCAACCACGCGGTACACGCAGAACTTGGTCGACACCCTCTGTATATCGAGGAGACAGGTACACTGCAAAACATATAGGTTCTCTTTAGAACCAAAACTGGTTCTAATCTTGTCTCTGAGATGGAACCAGTTTAGTTTAAACAGTATTTATTTCAAATCAAATAAATTTACCAAGATTAGCATTAAATTTTAACAGAATATTACATGAACTGATGTATATTCAGCAGTAAACTTGGAGCTTATTCAACGCAGTCGCCAAATAGTTTGAAACAAAGCGAATGTAAATACCTGGTATATTGGTTCTATACAGAACCAAAACTGGTTCGATATGCCAACTGTTCATATCTCCTTTGCTTAATAATGATTTGAGACAACCTTGTATAAGCTCTAAACTTAATTTTATGTTTAATTCTCTTAATATTTAATGGCAATCTTTATAAATTTATTTGATTTGAAATAAATACTGTTTAAACAGAACTGGTTCCATCTCAGGGACAAGATTAGAACCAGTTTTGGTTCTAAAGAGAACCCATATTTTTTTGTAAAACACGAAGATTTGTTTGACTCCCTAGCTTAAGTCTGAAAGTCATTCGATCGGTAACGGGATTAGGTATTGCTTGGAGGACTCGACTTTTGTCGAACAAATAAGCTATTGAGTAATGGCTGGAACAGTCATTGCTCAAATGACTCGAAGCTTATCGAATATTATATTCTCTAATTCAAAAATATTACTGAAAAAAAAACTCTGAAACAGTCAAATGTGATTACTTCTTTGGAACAAGGTGATTTGTTCTAAAATTAACACCTAATGTTTACATTACACTCCATAAACTCACCCCACACCCACATACTCTTCCTCTGAAATCACACACAAGTGATAACTTTAGTGTGTTTCAATCGTATCCCATAGAGGACCATGTCACGCAAATGTATCTACGAAAACAACATTTATTCTTAACAATCATGAAATAGGTAGCGCATGTACTCACCTGAAACTTGGTCTATTTCTGAAAAAATCATCTGAAAAGAAAAAAAATGAAAGTTTGTGACCTTTTACTTAACGTAGAGGATATCAAAATTTCTTATTTTAATTATTTTGTGTCAATATTTTTTCAAAAAAATTCTACAGAATCATATCATGTGACCACTCATCGGATCGAACTCGACATCTTTTTTCAACTGCTCAATTCGTAAATTACGCTAACAGATGCTACCGATTCGTTAGGTAAAGTGTTAACTCTTGAGTGTCTTGTCAAAGACGTAGAATATTCATCTACAGAATAAAATCCACGAAAAAGGACAGACAGGACGGCATTCGCGTTCCAACTATTATGAATTACCGCACGAGATCGATTTGGGCGGAGGGATAACATTGACTGAGAAGCCGGAGGCTTCGCGTTCAGAATTATTCCTCCGCCCAAATCGATCGAGTGCGGTAAAAATGACAGATCGGACGTGTATGCTGTTCTGTATTTATTCGCACGCCCACAGTTTACAAAAAAAATATTGATCGATTTTGGCGGAGGGATAATATTGAACTCGAAGCCTTCGGCTTCTTGTTCAATATTATCCCTCCGCCGAATCGATCTCGTGGAGTTAAAAATGACAGTTCGAACGCGTATACTGTTCTGTATTTATTGCACGCCTACAGTTTACTAAAAAAATATTAAAAACCCAAATTATTGCCCAAGAAAGCCTAAACGTAAAAAAGAAGTAGTTAAATAGCCCGCGCCCGAGGCCCGCATTGTTCAAGGACAATACAAAAAAGTTATTGTTCGCTTCGGTTTTTGCAGTAAAACGTGTATTTTATGAAAATAAAAGCATTGGTGTGCAATAAAAGAAGAAACCAAACTGCAGTAGAAAGTCAGCTGAAATGCTTTCTCACATCAATCCTGTCAATTTTTGCTTCAGTTTTGAAAAGTGGCGTAACTAGGGGGACTGGGGGAGGATGGGGAGGGGGGGGGGGGTGCTTGCCCTCCGTCTAAAATTTTCGCTGGTTCCTCCAAAACATTGACCCAATTCAAGTTTCTCATAACATATATTGTGTCTTCGAAATGAGAGAATGGTGTCACACGATGAAATCATTAGACTACAAAGAATAACGCGATCTTAAAAGGGGGTGGGTCAGAATGAGTTTCGACGTTTTTGGCTGACGTTCTAGCAACGAATTTATATAGAGATCTGTGATCGCGGTCTAGTAGCGATCTGTTCGTAATTCTCTCTCCGCAGGGGCGGACTGGAAAAGAAACAGTTACAATGAAATGTACCAGATGGGGACATGGACTCATCGGATCGACCATTGGTTCGGCTCAGAGTAGGAAACATTTGAAATTGGACCGTAGAAGCCATTTCCTCCCTTCGGAAAACTTAATTCCTGCTTAAAAAAAACCCTTCAAAATATGATTTTTCTTCCGCTAAAATACCAAATTTTGGAATAATAAAGTTTTATTTGAGTTATTTCTGATTCAAGCAGTGAAAACGATTTTTAAGTTATCATTAACAGAGGAGATTGGGGCTGCACAGGGAGGGGTAGGGGGTGGGGGGGGTATTAACTGGTATTTGGTGACTTTGATCATACCCACGAGTGCAACATTGGCGAGACAACAGTTTGGGTTTATATCACTAGACAACGAATAGAAGGTTAACTCTTTACCCAACCCAGACGACATCAAAATTTATTATTTTAAATATCATTTTTTTAAATTTTTCAAAAAATTAAAAAAAAAAAAACATATGATGTGACTCCTCGTTGGAACGAGCTCGACGAGCTCGTTCCAACGAGGGGTCATATGATATGGTTTTGTTGAAATTTTTTGAAAAATAATATTTTTTCAACTGCTAAATTTGCATATTAGGCGGGCGGATGCGACCGATTCGTTGGGTAAAGGGTTAACGTGATTTGTAAAAAATCACTCATTCAAAATTTTATCACAATCTGTGATCGTAAACACAAAAACTCAGTCAAAATTTGTACCTCAACAGTTTACACTCACTTGACTCACTGTTTGCGATATTATTTTTTTGTTTTTTGTTGACTCAACAAAAACGAAAATATAATATCACAAACAGTGAGTTAAATCACCCAGGCTTAAAAAAATAGATCGATCAAGTCGTCAGTTCTCTGCAATACATACTGTGAGTTTTATGTTGATATAAGGTACGAAGTTGTTGAAAAAGCAAGGAACTTAAACAATAATGGCAACCAAAATGTGAAGGAAACTTTTCTGTTCATAATGACGTGTGACGAGTTACAACCTCTCTTGGCTTCAACCTTGTATAAAATGTTTAATAGCAGAAAAACAACACTTTTGTAAATGAGCAACCAACACTTAAACTACCTTTGTTTATACGTTATCCTATAAAAATGTATATAAGATCCACACTTTGTTTGTTGCGCGCAATCGCCCAGTGCTATGACAGTCGCTGCTTCCCTCGACGGGACACGTGTACCCAGGGGTTGCGTGCGTTAGGCCATCGCTGATGTCATAACACACCCAACCTCTGTGTGTGCGTTTTCTTGGGAGGGTCGACAGTGGCTGTTGGAGTGTTGAATGACATGCTCGAGGGTGAACTTTTTCGTAAAATTGAGAAAGTCCTGTATTATATGGTGGTAGGGTGGGGTGGAAGGGGGGAAGGTCAACATATTATTATTACACCCCTCCCACATTTACCTCTCTGGAAACCAGTAACTTATAGAAATAATAGGATGAACATATGTGAGGGAGGTATCGGACCGGATCCTATCGTGATTGCAAGTGAGGCGTATAACGAAAACAACGCAAACTTTAAATATATGCCGATTACCTAATTGAACTTTTAAACATAAATACCAGGCTTGGCGATCGATTTTAATTTAATTTTTTTGAAAGGCCGACGAAGGAACATTTGCATGTCGAAAGAAATCTTGAACCCCCAAAATGGGAGGATTTGACTTCGGTATGCACATGTTGCTTTATCGACCTTTCAAAGGCTTTATGTATATTTTTGCTCTTTGTATATTTGAAAATACTTTTCAGCTTTTCGGACTTGTAAAATTGATTAAAATATTTGGTTGTATATGTACGTGGGTATATGCAGAAGCACGTGGAAATGTGTGGGTGTATATACAATTCTTTTCTAGGGGTGGGCGGGGACGGGGTGATGCTTAATGTATAACGTCCAATCAATGATCAAAATATGTCTCATAAGCCTTCAGAGGCTGGGTTTCATACAAATATTCTGTAAACATTCTATGTGCAATATATTCCATGTGTATCGAAACGTGACACTTAAATAAAATATTCTACTACTACTACTACTACTACTACTACTACTACTATCGCTGACAGAGAATTTTCGAAGATTTTTTTTACGGTCTTGCCAATTTGGGCCTCTTATTGACCGCACAATAGTATTAGCGCCTGAGGTTGTTGTATCACTGATGTCCTACCGTCCAATACGAGAAGGCATTGGGGCCCCAAATAAGGCCAAATTAATGCAAGTTGATAAATTATGGGCCCATGCTACCTGTCATAAGCTGAATTTATGCCAAATTTCATTGAAATTCCCGGTCGTTTTAGGCTTTATATAAGTACACAGGGGGCCCCATATAGCGGTCAGATGGGGGGGGGCTACCGGGAGATTTCCCGTAGTCCTTATGGCTTTTATAATCTCTGCACATTGAGATTTACCTATCTATCGAATTATAATTCATATACATGTATGTGCTTTTCTATTTTCTATATGTATATGTTCATCGTTGTTATGCAATCTATCCATATGGATGTTTTATTGCAATTAAATTTATCTTTAACTTTTCTCTATTTATCTTTTATGACCAGTTCGCCTCTGTCTCGCCGCTTTTGTAATGACGGTACTATAAAATATCGAAGATTTATAATGTTTGGACTAACATGTACGGTGTACCAAGTTGTATTTGTGTGTTATTTTAGCATCATATCTCTGTCGAAAAGCTGCAAAGCAGCTATTCGTATACGTTGTCTCTCATTTAATTGAAAGTAAATATTGGTCCACATCTTCGAACAAATCATATAATACAATCATTATGAATATTTTGTTCAAATATTAGTCCATCTGTATTTTCAATCTAAAGGAAAAACTAAGAGTCTTGGAAACTCCAAATCCATACCTTTCTTAACCCTTTACCTAACATCAAACAGACGACACTTGCAAACAAAATGCTTGAATAACTATTTTTTTTGCATTTTTGTCTCAAAAACATAGGTTATGACCCTCTTTGGAACGAGCTCGACGAGCTTGTTCCAAAGAGGGGTCATAACCTATGTTTTAGAGACAAAAAATGAAAAATATAATGAAAATTAATTGGCGATTTTTGAGAATAGCGCTGGCCGGTTTGGACGTTACGTTGGGTAAAGGGTGAAGTCATGACAAATCAACATCGTTCGCCGTGTCCTTGGGCAAGACACTTAATCTCGATTGCACACGTTGGGGCACGGTGGCATTGTGCACTAATAAGGCGCTTGTTTTCAATCAACGCTAACCCTGCTTGTGTGGAGTTAGGACATTAGTCTGACAGTTGCTCTGACAGTCGGTGTTTCTCTCTGGGTACTCCGGCTTCCACCAACCGTAAAACTGTTTGACGTGAATGAACCTGGCTGACGAAAAAGTCGTGGAATTTCAATAAACAAACAAACAAACAGCGACGTCGTTGGCTCTCTGGGATGCTGTCCTCAATAACTGCTCAGCCATAGACACTTAATCCAAAATCATTATTTGCCAATTGTTGAACTCAACGAGAAGACATGTTTAAAAACAACCAGTGTCACAGTAAGATCCGTGAAAAACCCAAAATCAGAGATTACATTACTCTCTCGACCAGGGGTAAAAGTATGGGAAACATGACGTGTTGCTCACTTGAGGGAAGAGAAATCAAAATTTTGGCACGACGTTCTCATAGTATGTGTACATGAGGGTATTATTTTTAGATCTTTGGACATATGCTGCCTACTTTTCTTTCTGTTCTGTATAGCAATTCTGACTGTTTATCTATCACAGCCTTCTACTCGCCACGTAGTTCGTCTTCTGTCTATTCCCGACACTCTTTTGACCTTCCATTACCTGTTTTGGCCAGCACCGGCATCTCTTATCAATCTGTCTATTCTTGATTATCCTCGTCTACTCTTCCAATTCTTCTAGAGTAGTGCTGGAAAACGTCAGTTATTGCGAGACGGAGTAGATCAATTCAGTGATAGCCTCCCAGTGTCAGTGTTTCAAAGAAAGCAGTTCATCCAGGGGCGTAGCTAAGGTTTCCTATTGGGGGAGGGCATACCTTTTTCGGGGTGCCAGGTCGATATATGCCACAGACATATCCGAAGGCCGTAGTCCTGGGGTGGGGTAGGTATGGCCCTCCCATTGGTGAGGGTTCGGGGTCTTCTCCAAACCTCCACCGATGGGTGGGCCATACCAACCGCCACCTCAGACCTACGGTATAAACCTCCCATTGGTGGGGGTTCGGGAGGCTTCCCTGAGAAAATTTTGTACTCGAAGCGTGAATCTGGGATTCCCTGGTGATTTAATTTTCCCCATTTGGGGGTGGTTGGGGGGACTGTAATTTTCAGGGGCCATGGCCCCCTAGCCCCCCGTCCTGGCTACGCCTCTGAGTCCATCGGCAATTTAGTATCTTCGATTCTGTTGCCCAATGGTTCCCATACATTAGTCTGCAGTGCTTCCCAAATACACAAGCCCTTAGGTCACCAGTCTAATTCTGTACGGAATTCGACGTTGTAATGGGCTGCATGTTTACTCACTTTTCGTGGAGTTTGCGCGCAGACTACGGATGCAGGTGTTGATTTTATGCGATGCTTCCTCACTCGTCGACAAATACAGATATTCTTTCATACCCTAGTTATAGCTATTCTAATCAATAAGTATTTAATTCACTGTGAAACCATCCAGATGTTAACACAAGTAGTGGAACTACGCGGCATAATAAAAAAAAACTAAGGCCGTGCTGAGACTTCATTTCTAATATCAAGAAAAATTCGGTCAAATCAAAATGAATGTGCATGGTATTTTTTTTTTAGATTCAGCCATCTTGAATATATCAGATGGTGGTTCGCTTTTCCTATCAACCGAAATATTCTATATGAGTGAATCTAAACAAAGGCGACGGACTATTTAAAGGTTAGACTGGTTCCAAGTCATAGTAGCGTTGAATTCCTTACAGTATTAGACTGTTTCTCCTCCCCCACCTAAAGAAAATTTGGAAAGCAGTTATTAAATGAAGACTTCTGGTGGCTTTTGGGATGAAAATCGCGTTATTTTTGGCCGTCAAAATGACGTTTTTAGCATCGTATTTCAAATTTACAAGTTCGTCAGTGTACTTGGAAAAAAAACCTCTTTTCCGTTTTGGTTTCGGTTTCCCATTTGAATAGCTTGAGGCTGCTCGACTGCTATTGTAGGAATGTTTAGGAAACACGCGTAACACCGAGTCTGGTGCATATGTATATAGATAACAGTCTATTAACAGACTGAGCATCTCCACGGGGCACTCCCATTCCTTCTTTCCATGAGTGGAAACTGGTATTCCAATACGACGGGCAACTTATCTTGCTGGTCCTTGCTCGGGGAGGTCCGGCTTGGAACAGGAGTTAGAACTTTGGGGGCCCAGGCCTGGCCCAAATATACTGGACGCCTGGACCAAGCCCCCCCCCCCCCCCCCCCCCAATTGGTGGTATGATTCTAATGGAGAGATTTTGGTGGTTGAACCTTCAGTTCATGAAACTGCATTGGTCAGTTGAAGCAGTAGACAGAGCATTCGATGAAAGAATAGTTGGTGGCTAAACAAGTATGGACAAAATAACGAGAACACGGGTATACGGTTCCGATAGTTTAGGGAATAAAATAACAGAAGAGTTTTGGGGAATGGGCAGACCATGGTGGATGGAATTCGATGATTCTTTATTTCCGAAAACAAGAAGAGATGTAATCAAAAATGGTTAAAAATCCTAAAACTATAAGAAAAACATATTCCCTCATCGGACAGATATGCTATAGGAATGGAATAGAGAATGGAACAGTACCTTGGTAGTCCTAGGTGCAGATCTTGGTGGTGGTGGCAAAGACTAAAGCGGATGTTTCAGAAGGAAGAAACGAGAGTTTTGACAACGACAGCAGACGTTTATCGAAATAAAACAGAATAAATATCAGCCAAAATACAGATTGAGAAAATGACCGATGAACAGTAAAACCGAGGATCCGAGTAGAATTCGAGCCCGTAATACATTCTGTTTTAATCCAAGGCTCATGAAATCCCCCTATTCTATTGAAGGCCTCTCATCCACATAGCAGCTAAATTGCGCCTTAGAATTCCAAGACCTCTATCAAACTAAGTGGACAATGGAAATGTTTGACGCCCTACAATACGCGCTGCGCAAGCGCACTAACGTTTTGCCATGGTAATGACGTCTTAACATGGCCATTCATGCACCCTACCACGACCATTCATGTGGCAACAAATTGTGTATTGTGATATGACGTCACTTCTCCAGCATTGAAATCGAGTTGGTTGTTGGTCACTTTAAAATTTCTACCGTAATTTAATCCTTTGAATCCAAGGGGACGATTTTACGGCCAGGAAGAATATACTTCATAATTATAGGATGACTGCTAAGTGGACGTATGGGGTAGACCAATTAATATTTTCAACATGCGGGCCTAAGGCTGCACGTTGAAAATATTAATTAGTCCACTCCCAAATAATGAATGTGGACTCTTCCACTTGCTGTCACTGAACTGACATGGAAGATACCACCAGGTTCAGAGGGTTGTTGAACTTTGAATTGCGACTCGGTCTTTTGTACACTTAAAAACAATTTATTCACGCAGCACTGGATTCCAGTCGATTCGGCTGAAGTAGAATATTTCACCCCTCGTCTTGAAAATCAACTTTGGATAAAGTTATCTCCTTTGAAAATATAAGACGAGCGAGGGAGGTTCAGTTAAGAAGCTTGGTAATTGTTGAGAAAAACCTATGACATCAGCAAAAAATAATGACAAGTTTCCACTTGTCACTTATAATACACGGATTATCTATGGAGTGGTTGCTTCTAATTAGCTTGCCATAAAAAGCCTATTTTTGTAACTTTTAATAAGGGAAAACCACAGACAGCTTCTGGAGCTGTCTGTTGTTTTCGTTTATTAAAAGTTACAAACGGAAACTTGGCTTTTTATGGCAAGCTAATTAGAAGCAGCCATTTCACAGAATATCTACAGTCTTACACCCATACCAACACCTACAGGCCACTCTGTCTCTCTAAGGAGCGATTGTGTTTTTACAGTAATTTGCAGGTTTTTTTATCCCCCCCCCCCCCCCCCCCCCCACTCCCGGGAAATAAAAATTAGCAAATCTCACATCCAAACTTTTATGTAAATGGAAAGAACAGTGTCTGTATTATATGTCACGTTGCGTTGTAAGAATGAACAAAACAAAAACGTTACAGAAAACCAAAAGATGGCGAAAACCCATTTTTGGATGGCTTCCAATCGAGAGTAATAATCAAACGTTCCGACTGATTGGGAACCAAATTGTAAAAAAACAGTTTCTGTATTTTTAGAGTACTCTTCAAGAAAAGGCTCGATGTTTGTGAAATGATCCGTACACGGATGATACAAATTTGCTAACATTTCGAAATTTAAATTTTTATATGAAATTCAAACAACCAAAGTGTTAATTTTTTGACAGCTTTAGAAAATTAAGTGACTCTAACTTTCTTTTAAATTTGGGCCCTTCGAGGTTCGATTCGATTTCGAATCTTAAGTTGGTATTCGGTTCGGTTCGAAATAGGCTGCCCAATTCGTTTCCTCTCAGATCTTTTTCGCGTGAATATAGCTTGGTATCAGTCATGTTCGTCGTTTCACAAAACGTGTAGTTCCGATGAAAATTGTACATGAAAAATGTTGAAATAAAAGGCCGAGTGTAACTTCCGCTACATTAACATAAATAACATCTGCACTCATACCACTAACCAAGCTAATTACATGTCCCTACCACTGTTAAATGCAAATTTAAAGTTTCTGAGCAATGTTGACGATGAACTATAATTCTTACTGGGTAATGTTCCAACTACACCAACAAGGCATGCCTTCTACGAAGGCATGCCTTGATGATATATTTGGATAGTTTCATCATTCAGGGCTTGAACCATCACAGTCGGAACAAATCAGGTTTATAGCACTCCCAACCCCCAATCGGTCATCTTGCAATCGGTCATCTTCAAGACGCCTCTTATTCCATTCGATTTCGAATAGTTTATTTATTTATTTATTAAGGTTTAACGACACTTTAACAGTCAAACTCATATCGTGTCGGTGACAGTTTTACGAGTGGAGGAAGCCTTAGTAAGAACCACCGAGCAACGACGAGCAGCTGCCAGCTCCCAAACATCGTAACTCTGCACAGGCAGGATTAGATTGGTTGGAGAACGCGCACCATCGACGTGCGGTACGCCTTGGTAAAGGCGTCATCGTGCCCCATGTGGACAATCAATCGCGGTTAAGTGCCTTGTACAAGCACACAACGCGCGAAACCGAAGCGATCGCTCAGACGGTCACCCATCCAAGGACTGGCCGGGCTCAAAGTTGCTTAACTTCGGTGATCTGACGAGAACCGTTTACCGCAACGCCACCGCGCCCCCATTTCGAATAATAGACGTGATTCCATTCGAGATTCGATTCGAATCGAAAATGTTTGATTCACAGGACCCAACAGAAAATTTCTTCCAATGACGAAAATGGTTAGCAATAACCCTACTATAAGAGCGAGACTCGCATTGCAAATAGGTATTTCCAAAATTCATCGTTTTACATTAATAACTTAATACTCGTGGTTACTATAAACAACACTGTCGAAACAAACGACGAAACAAACATGTTTTACGACAAACTTTAAGAAATTTGAAAATAACTGTAAAAGTAAACAAAAATTAAGCTTAGAATGAATTCGTTAATTACTTAATCTGCTGTATCTGCATGATGGATGACTTTTGATTACCCGATTAATACATCGAGCTTCTCGAGAGGAAATGTTCTAATAAAACCTTTAAACATTTACGTGTTTCCCAGAAAAATACAATGTCACAGGCTTTAGTCCAGTGCATAACTTCCTCTGAGGGTAAATTGGGGAGACCAGTACATAAAATACTACTGTGGTACCAGACGGTCTCCAGCAGGCAACCCCAATGTTCTTCGGGCGCCTTGGGAAATGACCTCAATCTCTTTGTTGTGTTTTTCTTGTAAAACACAATGTTCATTTGTATAGATTTCCCACTGTTTATTCGTCTCTTCTACTGCCATCCAGTAATTGGTCTCACATGAGATTTCACTTTTTCGTAGTTTTCCTTCAAGTTTTCCTTCAAGTTCGTTCACCTCCTCCCTGAGAAGCAGAACGACATTGTACCAGTGATCGTTTTCTATTTTTGGCTCTCGTTTTTCAACTGTGTTAGGAGTTTGAGTACCTCGGTCCGTGTTTATAAGAAGACTGAACATTTGGTAGAAGCGTGGTTACTGTGCCAATCAGAAGCAAATCAGACCAAAAAATCAATGGATAAATTCGTTTTCGATAGTAAGTCACCCAGTTCCAGAAAACCTTTTCGCGCTCTGCGTTTAAGTAATTTGTGGGCTGTATTTTCGTCGATATGCCTCAATTTCTGGAGCTCTTCAGATGTTGCAGTCTTCTTATAAACAACGAATATCGAGCACGGACCAAGGTACTCATTTCTAAAGGTAATCATTTCCCAAGGCGCCTGAAGAACATTGGGATTGCCTACTGGAGACCGTCTGGTACCACACTACTACTACTAATAATAATAACTCTTTGGCCAGCCGCTGATTTGTCGCGGTCCTCATAAGAGAAGGCCAATTTTTTATTTTTCTAACCAAGATCACCGAAAAAAACTTTAATTAAATATTATTTTGAACATACGAAAACAATATACTTTCTGATAATTGTTATGATCAATGCAAAAAAAACAAAATGCTACATTTCCGATAACTCTATACGTCGGCCATCTTGGACTTCAAAATAGCCACCCCTATTTTTTTCATTTTCATGAACTCAATACCAGGTGAACATAATAGTTTAACTGTTGGAGTTGTTGCACAAATGTCATGAACAAAAGTTTAAAAAAGATTTCTGTTTTGCGAAGGACCAACCTTGTGAACCAAAACTTGACATGAAATCACTTTCCACGTTTTTCCTGCTTCAAACAGAAGATCTTGTGAGCTTCCGATGTAGAGAATTTTTTCTAAATGATCTAAATTACTAAATCGGACCTAAACCTTTTAGTATTAAAAACAGTAGATCATAAATGACATTGTATTCATGCCTAAAATAACAAGAAAAATGTGATAAATTATCAATTAAAATTTGAGAACAATTGAAAGTGTAAAATTTAAACCCTTCTGTTACATATGAAATAAACTTAAATACAATAGAAATCGTTAGTTGTGTCAGTCTATGACACGGGCGTAGCTGCAGGTAAAAAGCGAGAGAGGGTGACATTTTGTCGGAATTTTTTTAGTCCTGTCGTGTTTTTGGTTGTGGGAAGTTTTTAGGGTTTTTACCAGAGAAGGGATGGGGGTGGTGGGCTTCAATATAAATCCATTTAGTATTGATGTAACCCTTCACATAACGAATCAGCCGCATTCGCCCACGTATATTGCAACTTTGGCAGTTTAACCCTTTACCCAACGTATTGGCCAAAACCGGCCAACACTATTCTCAAAAATCGCCTATTATTTTTCATTATTTTTCATTTTTTTGTTTCAAAAACATAGGTTATTACCCCTTGTTGGAACGAGCTCGTTGCAACGAGGGGTCATAACCTATGTTTTTGAGACAAAAATGAAAAAAAATAGTTATTCAAGAATGTTTTTGCAAGTGTCGTCTGCTTTGCATGTTAGATAAAGGGTAAAAAAAAAATTCTAAACAATTTCAATAAAACCATATCATGGGACCCCCTCATTGGAACTAGATGAAACAGAACAGGTGCATGCCTCAACATACAATATATGAGTAAACTTACAATTCATTTTCTGAGTATCACGGCAGTTGTTTCTTAGCAAGTTTTGTCTGCCTGTACAGGCAGCCAAGACTTGAAGGGTAACAACTACGAAGCCACAGGGTGTGGGTTGTCAAAGTGTAAAAAGCAACAATTAAAATAATAAATTCTGATATCCTGTGCGTTCGGTAAATAGTTAAAAAATGATTATTCAGAAATAAAAAAATAAGAAAATTAGAGACGATACACCGCCTTATAATTCTTTCTCGGTTTTACATTGATACTCCAAACTTCGTTTGGAAAACTTATGGTGTTGTCCCACCACCGTATAACGCTATCTACGCGCCAATGAGCCATATTTGTTTAAAGCCACTTTTAGTATATTTTTTCATCCATTATGCTCTTTGAAAAAAATGATACTTGGGTGACCAAAACTGATGAAAACAAGAGGAAAAAATAAACGCTTTCTTACCAACAGCAGAAGAATAATCTGAAAGCTAACCGTCCCCATCACTGCGGCGAAGTATTAACGCACGCAGTCGACTTATTGTGTGACAGTATTCCCGCTTCTGCTAACTGAGCCACCCGTATAGAGAATATATTGCTCTTTGCCAATTAGTACTGCGCAGAATATATCTCCATAACAACTCGTTGTCAGGATGCTGACGTCACTTTCTAGAGAAAAGGAACTGGTAAATAAAGAGTGTATCGATTCTGTGAATCGTTTTGACAGAATATTCAATATTTCTCTTTAAACTGAAATTCCAGTACTCAATAGCATAGTGAAAGCTTTAAAGCACTTCTTGTTGTATACAAAAAATTAACCCTTTCTTCAATATAATTTGATTAGTTTTTCAAGGCAGTGGGTGAGTGGTGTTGTCCTTCTACTTTTTTTTACGAATGGCAACATGCTTATCACTTACCCTTTCTAAAACCGTATACCGTTTCGTAATGCGGAATTCGCACTTTCACGGTTTGGGCCCCGGATTGCTACGATTTTGAACCTTAGTAAAACCGGCGTGTTTTGGCCACGGTAGACAATTTCTACGATGGTACTAGTTTGTGGCTAGGACGCCTACGGAAGATCCAAGGAAGCGCTAAGGATGTACTAAGGTTGTACTAAAGAAGTACCAAGGATTCGGCAAGGATTATGACGATTATGTGACGGTTTTCGTACACCAACAAGCCACGGTTGTCCTACGGTTTGTCCCGTAGTCACGGTCATCCTACGGTGTTACGGATATGCTACGGTCTGCAACGGTTCTCCTACGGTTATGTCACGGTCATGTCACGGTAACATAACCGCAGACACAGGGACACAGCCGTAGCATATCCGTAGTCTATCCGGCATTTTCCGTGGTCAACCGTGACTCCATTTCTGACCACGGTTAATGTCGGATCGGTTACGGATATGCTACGGTTGTGTCCCAGTGTCTACGGTTTTCTACGGTCACATACGGTTGGTGACGGAAAAAATGAAATTTTCAAACATTTTGAAAATCGCTCCACGGAAAAAACAAGGCATTGGAAGCGCAAGGGTTTATCCCGGAACGCCACGGTCATGACTACAGGCCCGGGGCGGATTTACCAGGGTTAGTCTCGGATTAAAACCGCGGGCTTCCGGCATCCCGAACCGTGAAAGTGAGAGCCTCGCATAACTGTGTGGGATGTCCAACAAAAAGGGGGCATAACTAATATCACGGGTCGGTAAGTGAGGGAAGGGTGGGGCTATTAGTAATTTTTCCAGCTGAGCCCGTGGGTCGTTGCGGGGCGGGGGTTGGTGGCTTTTTACCCATCGAAGTGAAGTTCACTCACCCATTCGATTGGCCAGTCGAAGTGATGTGAAGCAGATTTGTTGTGTTTTTCTACTTCAGAATCTTTGGACTCTAGCTTGCCATATGTGTCTTATATCCGAACAAGTGCTGTCTTCGTTCTTATGCGAGAGTCTGCAGTCTCTGTGGCATTCAGCTGATATCGATGTCAAGATTTATACTTTCGGTGTGCTACTTCGTAAAGCCAGTCTTGCCGTTTTCCCTTCTCTATTGGAATGTGTAATTCTCAATTTTTATCCTACAATCAACTTCATTTGCACCCAAACAACTCGGAAAAAACCTTTGTATCATCCTCCTCCCCGTCTCGATTCCGTATCAGGCAGATTCAATTTCCGGTAAACACCGCACTATCTCACATATATATTATTATTTCACATTAAAATATAGTTCCTGAAAATTTGTATCAGATTCTCGGTCGTGTTTACAATCTGATCGCAACTCGCCCTTATGGGCGAGTTGCGATCCGATTGTAAACACGACCTCGAATATGAAACAAATTAGGCTTCAGGGCATGCACGTGGTCATGATAATGCATGTGTAGACATATGCACATGAAGCGAAAGTCCAATTCGCATCATGACCCATGACTGACCATGTACACACCCTAAACCTAGAATCCTGGATTCACCACCTCTTTCGTCGTATGAAGAAATATGTGTGACTTATTGATTCCAACCCATGGCCTCCGTGGGTGCACAGTGGCATTGTGTACTAAGGTATACTGCACGTCGATGGTGCACTTGTCTTCAGCCAATGCTAACCATACGTATGTGGAGTTAGTATGTTGGGAAGTATGTCTAAATTTGTTATTCAAAACTTGCTTTATCTCAAATTATTAGAGAGTGCCTACAGAATAGAACAAACTTATATAAACAAAATATTATTTGCATTTGACTGAATAGGAAACATGAGCAAGGAAATTGTTGGCTTTTGCTCTGGAACCTTCCATTTTTTTGAAAGCCCTGATAGTGGTTTCTAGCACTCAACCGGTTAAAAGTTCACAATTGCAAACAACCAGAAAACGACGTGTAATTTATATATACCTTGTTACTGGAAGCAGAAAAGTAGCGTTTTTAATAAACTTTGAACTCTGAAGTGACGTAAAAACGTCATAACCCCCCCCCCCCAGCACCACCACCAAACATAGTTATCTCCTAATTTTTTGATCTGTAGAACATACTAAAATTTTAAACGATCCGATGTTTTAATTTTTGTTGACGTTTACGTAAACAACGTCACGTGGAAATTTGGAGGTATCCGTTGATAATTTTCTAGGTCGGTACCGCATGGTTAGATGTGGTTTTTATTGGAGAATATATTTCCAAAAGTTTGAAAGGGGGTACTTGATACAAGAGTAGATATTAAAAGTTAAAACAAAACACAAAAAATGCATCGCTCAAATCGATGTCAGAAATTCGGAAATTTTATTTTACTACTTTTCAGAAAAAGTAAATATCTATGAGTGTAACAAATTTCATGATGATCGGTCAAGAGGTAGTACCCAAAATCATATCTGACTAAATAAGGTTAACTTCGATTGATATAAGTCATTTCAATTCGTTGAATGACTGGAAAGACTTTATTGGCATTCCCCGTGTTTGTCCACGTGGGTGGGCACACGTCACATTTGTTTTTAAAACAATAAACACGTGTGGAGCGAATTAGGGAGCCAGGGTTGAGGGTTACCGTTAATCGCTCCGCATGTCACTCGTTTCCTTTCGTATAATTAAACTATGCAAACACTGGTGGCACCTGTATTTATATCAAAACATTTCGAATGTTGAACTTTAGAAATGGTAGCTCAGTTTCGCTTTGCAAAGCAACGAAAATGCGCAACTTGATTCAGACTGTACGCATGTCACTTTTCAGCGTGTTCTTAACCTAAAGTTTTGTTTTCAACTCGGATTTACTATATTATTAAAAATATTACAATTCGTCCCATGAGTTCCAATGTGTTCTATGTGCCTACTGGCACATAGAACACATTGGAACTCAGGGGACGAATTGATACTTACTATAAAAGTTAAACAATAAAAGTCAATTTTAATACAAACGATCAAGGGCGTGATGTACCAATATCTAACTTATTTGACGCTGAGTCGGGTTCACTCGATTGTCCCTGTTAATTATTCCACGTTTGTTTTGTTTTGTAAACAAAGGTGACGTATGCACCCCTACCCCCATCCCACGTGGCCCAATATGAAGATTACTGATCTTCCCTATTACGGCAGTAAATATGGGCACATACGAATCGATTTCTTTGGTCTCTGTGACCGAAGAAGACTGCGCAGCTTGCCATTTGACCTCTTCAGCAGTATTCTCGCACACATAATACTTTTTTTTCTGTCGTCGTGATATCATCAAACACATGACGACTAGTGACGTCATGTTGTCATGCAGGATTGGAGTAACTGTAATTCGTATTTGTAATTACCCGTAATCAATTACATTTTTCAAAGTAATTGAAAGTAATATGTAACTGAAACTTCTCCAACTACATCTATTTGAAAGTAATTAATTACTTTTCGAAAAGCTATAATTATCAGTCACTTTCAATTACATTTGAATATTTTTTTCATTTTTTCCATCAAATATTTTACATCTCGGTTAGCCTATTTTAAGGTCATGGTAGCCCGCCTTCCCCTGTCGATACACACACATCTTTACACAGACACATAAAACGAATTTTATATCTTTTGACATGTATATTGTAAATATGTATGTTGTAAATATGTGCACTACATGTAAATTGTGCTGTGTTTATGTATACTGACGAATAAAATATATCTATCTATCTATCTAGCCAGCATGAGCGAGCATGTGAAATCTTTACTTCCGTGATATGTAGTGTTCATTTTGCATGATGGAGACCTCTATCTCGTTTATATGGTGCCGTGGTTAGCATAGGGCTCAAACCCTTCATAAGCAAAGAGGTGTCTTTTGAGGTATGTTCGATGAAATGGGAGTATGTGGAATTTCCAGAAAGACTCAGCAACGAATAGAATTACCAGAATGGTCTCTAAAACCTCCCATAGAAATCGCCATTTTGATGATACTGAATTGTAATGAAGGCTTAAATAGAATGTTCAACTGAATGTGAGTACTGATCGATAGGAAATGACGCGACAATTGTAACAAAAGCCCGAAGTTTGCCCCAAAATCCGCTTGACGCATCCCATCTGGAGCAGCACATAGTGTTATAGGGACTATAGGGACATGGTCTCACGTTCCCTGCATGAAATTTATATTCCACCGAGGCGTCAGCCGTGGTTGAATATATGTTTCATGCAGGGAACGTGAGACCATGTCCCCTGTCAACAAACATAATAACGTATATGTCCCGTTCTTACACAAGTAAAATTGAATTGTTGTAGGCCAACAGCGAATATTAGAAAGCAGACGTTGTTTCGGTAAAGTGTTAACGTTTATCACAACAGACTGCAGTGATTTCCCTCTATTCAATGTCTACGTACGCAATCAACGGGGCGATATGCTCTCGATTCGTTTCAGTTTGTGTTACAGTAAATTAATGAAAAGAGACCTTATAATCTAATCGGTTTCATAGATAATTACCCATGTTTACACAACTAATCTTTTTGTACGTAATAACGGTACTTTTGTGTGTATTTTACTTCAGTTAAATGTATTTGTCTCAGTTGAATTCAAGTGAAAAAAGACATTGCGATGAACCGTTGCTCATGGCAACGAGACGCTTTCCTTGACAGTGGACAAAAGAATCGCTGACAGTAGACATATGCGCGTGCCCGGCGACATAAAATAAAATCAACGAGGCATTGACCAATCACTGCAGGGTATTGCGGTTGGTATCGGGGCATTATAAATTATTCTGTATGTTGACAGGGGACATGGTCTCACGTTCCCTGCATGAAATTTATATTCAACCGAGGCATCAGCCGAGGTTGAATATATGTTTCATGCAGGGAACGTGAGACCATGTCCCCTGTCAACAAACAGAATAACGTATATGTCCCGTTCTTACACAAGTAAAATTGAATTGAAAAAAATGATAAAAGTTAACACCTTACCGAAACAACGTCTGCTTTCTAATATTTGCTGTACAACAACAAAATTTAAAATGATTCGAATGAAGCGATTTCAGTTTATGTTACACTAAATTAATGAAAAAAGACCTTATAATCTAATCGGTTTCATAAATAATTACCCATGTTTACATAACTAATCTTTTTATACGTAATAACGGTACTTTTGTGTGTATTTTACTTCAGTTAAATGTATTGTCTCAGCTGATTTCAAGTGAAAAAAGACATTGCGATGAACCATTGCTCATGGCAACGAGACGCTTTCCTTGACAGTGGACATAAGAATCACTGACAGTAGACATATGCGCGTGCCCGGCGACATAAAATAAAATCAACGAGGTATTGACCAATCACTGCAAGGTATTGCGGTTGGTATCGGGACATAAATTCATGTTTCTTGGACGACGAAAGTTGTTAGAATTGAGCGAAGTGAAACAATTTATTTTGAACTTGAGGCGGCGACTCAGTGAGGTCGAGGAGGATTAATACTATTAGTATTACTAAACACGTCGAAATATAATTGATTGAAGTCACATTCATGATTCACTAGAAGTAGGGAACAACACGGGAGTTTTTAATATTTCTGATTCTTTTGAATTAATTATTTGCAGTTAAAATTGAAAACACATCCACTGAAGATGACATATTTGTAGGTAGACTAAGTTTGTGTCTATCGGTGACGAAAAAAGTTAAACAGACACGGCGCCAGCGTTTGGTGTTTAGAAATTCCAATCAACGCGTGCGTGATCGACGCTGATCAATGGAAGTGGAGCTTACATCTTCTTTGTTCTCATGTCTCCAGGGAAGAACGTCCCGATAGTACCCGTGTTTTGTCCAGAAACTCCAGTACTAATGACTTTTAGAAGGTGTTAAATTAACCAATCATGGCTGATGTCACAGACGTGAGGCATAATAATCCTAGTTATCCTTCTATCTCCCAGCTTTCAGTATTGTACAAACACTGTCACCGACTTCTACTAAGGCTTACACAGTCTGCCTCACGATCATCCAAGGTTGGCTTTTACCGCTGGGCTACAGCTAGAGCTACTGGCCTATACCATTACACCAACTGTGAAGTGTAATTTTCTCCCAGTAGTATCACCGCTTCTACTGCTTTCTTCTGCCAAAACTATGACCACGACTAGCTTCGACCACTGCCTACTACTATTGTTTTACTTGCTGAGACCGTTATTGGTATCAGTCACTGATCTCTATACAGCTGGGTTGCTGACGCTAAAAAACGTCACAACTCCGTGTGCCCACACTAAGATGGCGTCGAGTCAGTCAAAGCGGTAACTCCTCTCACCGATGGCGTTTGAAGACATGCAGTCACAGCGTAACACAGCTTTCAGGTCACCAAACGCCGCGGTGGTCACGCTATCAACTTCTGATCTCGGGACTTGTTTTTGGTCAATAATGACTAAAACGTGTTGGAAATATTCAGTGTGTATTGCCACGAAAATGTGCACGTTGTCAGCATGTCCATTATTCAGAAACATCAAAGTACATTCTTTAAAAGGCGATCGGCCATTGTGAGACCTCGGAAAGTTGTAAACCTTTCAGAATTTTTATTATCTGTCTGGCATTGTTTATTTATTTCAACCCCCGCATCCTACGATGGTGACTACTGAGATACTTTTCTATATGTAACCGATGAGCGTTTCAGCAACCCAGCTGGAAAGAGATCAGTGGTCTCAGTTTTTTTTTGTTTTTTTTTGTTTTGTTTTTTATTTAAGGTTTAACGCCACATTAACAGCCAGGGTCACATCATGTCGGTGACAGTTTTACGGATGGAGGAAGCCGGAGTACCCGGAGAGAACCACCGAGCAACGGCGAGCAGCTGTCAGCTCTCCAACATCGTAACAGTGGTCTCAGTTCGTGATACTGTAAATCCTATGCTTGTCGTCGATTACTACTACTACTTCTATTCTATTGATGGCCACACGAACTCTACCAAGAGTCAGATGTACATAGGGACGTGGCGACAGGGGAGGGGGTGTCACCCCCCCCCCAATCCTGGCCAAAATTTTCAATATTTGGAAATTCGGAGGGCAGGTCATGAGTAGTTGAAAATTCCAACTATCTGGATTTTATAGCTTCTTTGGTGATGCTGATGTCTCCTTTACTTCCCAAAATCCCAACTCGGTTTCAAATCGGCAAAAATTCGAACTGTTACTATTTACAACTACAGTGTACGCAGTATCGAGCTTCATGAGTATGCATGGTGTCAATCGGTGCGAGATTTCTATAATACATTTACTTATCGGTAGTAAAAGTAATGCACTTCAAGAAAATCGCATCAGTAAATTCGCTATCCTGAGTTAATTCCATCATTCATAGTTACAAAATGATGAAATATCGAAAATTGATCATTCCTGCATAAGATCTGATTTAATGTTAGGAGAGTATGAATTGCTCATAGTTCTCAGCTTGAGCATTTTTAGCACATATTCAATTCCCAGAATAATATCAGATAATAATAACCTGATAATTCTGTCATAAATGTGTTGGCATTTCAGAATATATTAATTTTTTGCCCCCTTTCATGGCTTCATTTTCAAAATTTTTCTCGGTAGTGAATTTCCAACTGGGGGAGGGACCGGAAGGGGTCAACCCCTTCACCCCTAGTTGGAAATTCACTACCCTACACCCCCAATAGGAAAACTCTAGCTACGTCCCTGAATTTAGACTGTCCTGTCGTTGGTTTCTCTGCATCATGGAACGAAATCGTGGTTCCACATGATGCTGTCATTCAAAACCCAGATGAGGATATGGGGAACTGACGAAATTATCCCAGGGCCAGGTATCTCGTCCCCTGAGTTCCAGTGTGTTCTATGTGCCAGTAGACACATAGAACACATAGGAGCTCAGGGATCGAACTGTAACGAGTCACTTTTCTACGGGCATTATTCTCAGAAGCGTACCCTATGGTATATCGAAACCACCCCCAGATACGTGCACCAATATGAGGATAAGAGGGACTTCAGTTACACCTCTGTGAGATATTTTATCAAAGCCCCCCCCCCCCCCCTACCCCCCCCCCCCCCATTTCTCACACATCGAATAAAGGATTTTATAGACAGGGGTAAATCGTAAAACGAACTTCTATATGCGGGACTCCACAGAACGTGGTCGTATAATGCCTAGATGGGGTATAAGGGCCCTGTCTATGTTTTTGTGATCCTTTTTTCAGCCAGCGAGGCGATGGGAGCCATGATATGATATTTCAGTGTTATTTTTCATACTGTAGTCCTCATGCGATGAAAAAAGGATTCTACAAACGTAGATAGACTAGAAGAGAATTCGTAGGTGTGATTCTGAGCCATTTCAGTGAAACAGAATTCCGTGATTTGTCATAAACTCACTGTGGGATAAAACGGGATCGGTCTCATAAACTTTGTCATTTAATTTTAGATCAGCTATGGACCATCACCTCATTAAGTGACAAAATCTTTCAGCTTCAAAAATGTCTTCAGCTTTACACGCGAACCATCCTCAAACCTTCCTGCTATTCAGGTGTGCACAATTGTTTAAAATGAGGTATCAGCTTACCAGACACAAGAAGGTCCACTCACACAGCAGACCAGTCGAACTATCACAGTTCTGTAAAAGAGAAAACGCTGAACCAACCAAAAAGTTCTTGGTTGCGAACGGCTAAAGGAGCACACTACAGGCCGAAGTTAAACCCGTTGAAACTGGGGAAACTAGAAATACCACAACCGTATACGACCTCTAAAAACAGAGATGTATGGACCAAACAGAAAGCCATCGACACCAATGAAACAAACTATAGTACTTGGAGAACGATCAGACCTGTACAATTCAACAGATAAGGACCCAGAAGAGAAAGGGTACGTCTTTGTAGAGACCGACCCCCTGTAATGCATGTTAAGAACCACAGCGTGTAGCCAACAGTGACCCGAAGGAGAGAGGTGCGTCAGACATCACCAGACAAATCACTTAAATCAGGGGCGTCGGTAAAGAGGGTCTGGGAGTGTGACTCCCCCAATAATTTTCTCGCTCTGATATTTTCGTTTGGCTCCGGGTCTTAGATATAAATTCGCTCTTGCTAGTAATCATGAACTTTCTTACCAGACGAGCTTTGATACTAGAGCCAGTGGCGGCGCCGCATGGGCGGTTGGAGGGGGGGGGGGTAAGGGGCCCTCTCCCCACTTTTTCCTCGGGCCCTCCAAAATCAAACTTCAAATTGCTATCTGACCTGGTTTTCCCACCCAATACTACACCCACAAACGGCACACAATACACATCATTGTAGAAACGCTCAGATATCGCTCTCAGAGCGTCCAAATATGAACACTTTCCTGACCCCCCCCCCCCCCCCCACAAATGGGAGTGAGCACCCCTCTCTACTCTCCTCCTTTGGCAACTCGACCTTCGACCCCCATACCTTACTCAGACCCCCTAAATTGAAATCCTGGCGCCGCCGCTGACCAGAACTAATGTTAGACATACGGTCGGTTTCTATGGTGGCACGTGGTTGCTAAGGGACACAGGTCCTACAGTAGGAAGGATTTATGTTCGGAGGCTGTGTTCGATTTAATAGCGCTAATATACTTACCACAAACAACCCGACAATTGTTTTGGGCTTGAATTCCCTGAGAATCTCGTTCTACCTGTCCAGATCGCCATTTTTTAATGGTAGTTAGCATTATAGGTCCCGGAAATCTTCAAATATAGTGGGTGTGTGTTCGAGGGATGGGGGGAGGGGGTGTTCTATTCTATAATAGTATTTTTTGCTGGCCCGATCGTTTTCAGAATCCTGGTTAGATAGTTCGATGTTTTTCCAGGAGCCTCTGCTTTTATCTATCTCTACCCTGTTCCATCCATTCCTGGACCTGCACTTCTCTTTTTTCTAGTTTTCTAACTTGGATTCTCCCAGAATCCTCGTTTTGTTTGCCTCTACCCGGCTACTCTCGCCGCAGCAGTCCATTAAGTCATAGTTATATACCTAACAATCACTGTTTTCACTCCGTTCATCTAAATTCCCAGCCATGGCCTCATCATTATCCAATAAAAGGGTTCCTAAGAATAAGTTCAATTGGCAGTGGAAAGATGACTGGAACAGGTATCACTCGGTGGACTCGAATCTTCTCAGACAAATGAAATGTCGAGCAATTACTCTACCGAGTGACTTCCCGTACGACTCTTCAGATCGTTACAGTATTTGAGGATATATACGACAGCTGTTCAGCTCCTAGCCCCTTTATGACACTTCTCATATACAACTCATATACAATCCCAAGCTCCTATATGGCTCCTATGATAAATTTCCACTCTTTCATACCATGACTACCTATTCTGCTATATACAAAAAGCCTATGACATAAATTTTAGCTTTATACACCAACCGTGGTGAACATGCCAGCAATGGGATTTCAGTAGTTAAAATTTACACCCACAGTGGAACTACATCCAAGCTGACCTTTGGTGACCTCGCCTTGAATGCAAACTTGTCTAAATTTATCACTCGTCCCCTCGTGAATAGTGGAAAGAAACCGGTAATTATTTATTACGTTTTTAAACAAGTTTACCTCATAAGATACCAAAAATAAACAAACATACTTTGTCTCGTGTTAATAAAGCATCCATAACTCGAAAGAGTTTGTTATTATGTTATTAAAATGAAAAGGGCCCCGTACTTTGCGCGTTTCGTTTTCTATTTCGTTTCGGCGATAAAATTGCCAGCGGAATTACCGCCCACCGGTGCTCATGTAAACAAAAACAAATTCGCACGTGTGAATATTGATTTATTTAACATTTAAACTCTTATTAATCTGACGATCATGGTGTAAATAAAATATACCCAAAGTGGCTTGGTGTACCAAATGTTCACCACTCGTGGTGAAGTGGTGTTAACCGCGCGCCAAAGGCTCGCGGTTAACACCACTTCACCACGAGTGGTGAACATTTGGTACACCAAGATACTATGGGTATATTCTATATTTGTACTAATACTACTACCGGTGTGTACCAATACTATTGGCAACCACTATATACATATACCTGCCCTGTCTAGCTGTCACACCCAGTCTTTCCTGGTCTAAAATTGTAGCAACACTATTATTTGTTTGAAGGGTATAAAATAAGAAGAACTGATCGTTGCACAATTTGAGCATCCATCCTTATGTGCCCTTCTTCAAGGCCTTCCCCTTCACGTTTTGATATTATGGAAATCATCTCCCAGAATTGAATAGTCAAACATTGGACCAAAAAAAGAAAAAAAAAATATTTAGGAGTCCTGTATTTTTTCTTCACTCTAGGATCCTGCCGGCAAAAGGGACCTTCATCACTATCATTACTCGAGATTCGCACTATATTATGATACAACAGAGTATTACTGTGGATATTTATTTACTTATTTATTTTTAATTAATTAATTCACTTATTTATTTATTTATTTAGTTAAGGTGATTTCTTTATATGTTAGATTGTGTTTCTGTCACTTTTGCACAGCTGCACCAGCACGAAAAATTGTAAAGCACTGTCATGTATAGGTAAGGCGTTAGGATAGGCCTAGCCTGTTCGCCAAACCTTTTTTCTCATAAAAGAAATAAATATTATTAAAAAAAAGAGCATCCATTGTTCTGGCCGCAGATGGCTCAAACGATTATTCTATCCAACCATGCATGCTACCATGTGTTTATTACTGATCGAAAGTATTTTATGATTACTACAGAAAGCCATGGCTATGATTAATGATTACTTTTATCAGCCAAGTCTTAGTCTTAGATATGTGCGTCTTCCAACTGTACAAGACAGTGAGGGATCACACTCGATTATCGATTGAAAAAATATTGAAAAATTGACAAATATACACTTTAACAAATTGACTACACGTGTTAGGGAATTTTTTGGTCATTTTTTTGTGCCTAACTTAGTAATTTCACATTTGCATGCATGCATGCATGCATGCATGCATATCTTTCGATATCCATCGACTTGATGAATAACGAGAAATATCCCCCAATAGTTTCCTAAATGACGTCACGTTTCGGCGCATCACTTCGCCTTCAATACTGTTACAAGCGATTTACGGCCAGCTTTACCAGCAGTACCGGACGTTCATGCTATTCCAAGCTGTTCTAGTGATTCTATGGCTGAAAAATTAGATGTATAATCAGGTATAATACTAATAAAATAATAACGTAAAATAATTAGATGTATAGAAAGTGCCCTCGAGAGAGATATCGAGCCTTGAAACTTGGTAATTTGCCCGAAAAACCTTGTTGATCGAAGTAGTAGGAGAGGGATGAACAGTGCCTGTTTGGGGGAGGAGGAAGTGACGTCATGTCACGTGACTCAGTGGCGCCATGTTGTGTTGTCATGGTAACAAGCGTGAGCGGCCATCTTATGACGTCATCCCCATAGTGATACGTGATGTGAGTGCACATGCGCAGCGCGTGTTGTTAGGGTGATACGTGTTTCCGCCGTCCATTTTGTTTTCTGGAGGCCGCCATCTTGGTTTCTATGGTAGCACGTGATTGCTATGTTACTCAATGGCCTACAACAAGATAGGTGTATGTTCGAAGGGTATGTTCGATTGAATCGGAGTATCACAAATTACTCAAATAAACCGACAATCCCTCCAAATCACCGAAATTGACTTTATTTACTAAGATTCCCAATTTTATCGGCTTAGCACGTAGGGCTATAGTACCGAGGGGCACATGGGGTGAGTTCGATTGAATCGGAGTATACTCCAGTAGAATAGAAGAGCCTATCAACTGGAACAGCGTATCTTGTTACTATATTTAGCAATTTTTGGCCTGTTCTTGTTAGTTCTGATCCTATTCCGAGTACTCTTGTTGTTTCATTTATCTAGCTCACCCAATCACTTCACTTTCCTGACGCTAACTAACCAATCAGACTGCTTCATCCCCCATAATCTCTATGCAGAGTTATCTCCTCTTATTACAACGAAGTCCTATACGATTCTCATCACCTCTATATCCAAGAGCCACGTCCCATGGAATCCCTTTTTGTGAAACGTCTCTGGTTATGGAATGAGGCCATGAGGTCTATGAGAAAAACCCTCAATGAGGTCTAATTTACTATCCCTCTTAACCTCATTTTGTTTGAGGCCACGAGGGCCATGAAAAAAGCCCTTAATAAGGCCTAATTTACTATCCCTCTTAGCCTCATTTCAGTATTTGATGATACCTATGGCCTGGTATTGTATTATTGGAGGATACCTATCGAGGATACCTTCTGGAGAATCTCTTTTTTGCCGTATGAGGCCTTGAAGGCCATGAGAAATCCCTCACTGAAGCCTCATTTACTATCCCTCTTGGCCTCATTTCTTTTAAGGCCATGGGGGCCATGAAAAATTCTCTCAATGAGGTATAATTTACTATCCCTCTTTGCCTCATCTCGGTATTTAACAGTCATATCTCATGGAATCCCATTTTGGGGAAACGCCTATGGCTATGGAATCCCCTTTTTGTCGTATGATGCTATGAGGGCTATGACAAAAGCCCTGAATGAGGCCGCATTTACTATCCCTCTTAGCCTCATTTCGTATGAGGCCATGAGAAAGCCCTCAGTGAGGACTGATTTACTATCCCTCTTAGCCTCATTTCTTTTGAGGTCATGAGGGCCATGAAAAAATCCCTCAATGAGGTATAATTCACTATCCCTCTTAGTCTCAATTCGCTATTTAACAGCCATATCCCCAGGCACCCCAATTTTGGCACTCCTTTTTGGAAAACATCTGGCCTTCGGCACCCCTTTTTAGTCGCATGAGGCCATGAGAAAACCCTCAATGAGGCCTCATTTACTATCCCTCTTAGACTCATCTCTTTTGAGGTCATGAGGGCCATAAAAAACTCCCTCAATGAGGTATAATTTACTATCCCTCTTAGCCTCATCTCGGTATTTAACAGCCATATCCCCAGGCACCCCAATTTCGGCACCTCTTTTTGGAAAACGTCTGGCCTTCGGCACCCCTTTTTAGTCGTATGAGGCCATGGTGGCCATGAGAAATCCCTCAATGAGGTCTATTCTACTATCGTTCTTAGCCTCATTTCTGTTGAGGCCACGAGAGCCGTGAAAAAATCCCTCAATGATGTCTAATTTACCAGCCCTCTTAGCCTCATTTCGGTATTTAAGGATACCTATGATCCAGCTCCTATACAGCTCCTATACAGGTAGTCTTACCAATGGCTTCCATCTTATCTCCAAAGCTAAGGGGGTAGTAAATGAGGCCTCATTGAGGGCTTTCTCATGACCCTCATGGCCTCATACGAAATGAGGCTAAGAGGGATAGTAAATGAGGCTCCATTGAGGGCTTTTCCTCATAGCCCTCATGGCCTCATTTGACAGAAAAGGGATTCTCCAGAAAGTATCCTCGATAGCTATCCTCAAATAATACAATACCAGGCCATAGGTATCCTCAAATACTGAAATGATGCTAAGAGGGATAGTAAATTATACCCCATTGAGGGCTTTTCTCATGGTCCGCATGGCCTCAAATGATTTGAGGTAAAGCGGAATAGAAAATTAGACCTCATTGAGGGCTTTCTCATAGCCCTCATGGCTTCATACGACTAAAAAAGGGATTCCATAACCAGAGACATTTTCCAAAAATGGGATTCAATGGGACGTGGCCATTTGATATAGAGGTGATGAGAAACGTATAGGACTTCGTTGTAATAAGGAGAGATAACTCTACATAAAGATTACGAGGGATGAAGCAATCTGATTGGTTAGTTAGCGCCAGAAAAGTGAACTGATTGGGTGATCTGGATAAACGAAACAACAAGAGTACTCGGAATATGGTCAGAACCAACAAGAACAGACCAGAAATTGCTAAATATAGTAACAATAAGCAAAGCTGTTCCAGTTGATAGGCTCTTCTACTCTACTGGAGTATACTCCAGGACAAAGGAACGTCCCCGTGTAGACGAAAACTATTGTATAGATAGTTAGAAGCAGAGAATTCTGAGAGAATTCGAAATAGTACAACTTGTCGGGTTGTTTGTGGTAATTCGTGATACTCCGATTCAATCGAACATACCCTTCGAACAAACCCCTGTCCTATTATAAGCCTTCGGGTAACATAGCAACCACATGCTACCATAGAAACCAGGATGGCGTCTCCAGTATACAAAATGGAGGACGGAAACACGTATCACCTTAACAACACTAACACTACGTATCACTATGGGGTTGACGTCACAAGATGGCCGCTCACGCGGGCTACTGTGACAACCAAACATGGCGCCACCAGGTCGTGTGACTATGACGTCACATCACCCTCCTTCATTCCCTCCCCCAACCGGGGGCGTTTACCACACGCTATACTACTGATCGATTCGGCTAGGAAGTTGGGAGGGGGGGGGGGGGGTGGATGAGTCGGCGCACTCAATTCCAAATTCCTTGTAAACTGACATTTAAAATGTTCTAAAAATTAACATTAACTCTTTAAACCCCAGCGGCCGCTTTTCCGGCCAGGAAGATGATACGTCATAACGTCATTAAATAGGATGGATGTTAAGTAAATATGTGGGGTAGACCAATCAATATTTTCAACGTGCAGCCACGAGGCTGCACGTTAAAAATATTGATTGATCTACCCCAATAATGAATATGGACTCTTCTGATTGCTGCCATTGAACTAGCATAGAAGATACCACCAGCGTTCAAAGTGTTAATGAAAAATATGAGAATACTCTCATTTGCAGTATTATAATTATTAAATTTCATCTGTGAGTTGAACAATTAGTTGGTCAAATTAACGTGGGAAGTGGGACTATTTTTTATGTTTGAGTGGTTTGGCTACTAAATACTTGAAAGAACGAACAACTGATCTTTGTTTTTGTTTTAAAAGGTGCGTGTTTGCAGTCAAATTAGGTTGAATATTTCGCAGTATAATGTCACATAGTATATAATAAAAAGAAAAAAAAACTCTCATATCTTAGTGAATATTGTGAATTATTCATGAAATAGCGTAGATATCCTGTATATTTGTTTTATGTATTGAGCAAGTGCGTAGCCTGGTATCTCAGAACCGTAGCCAGAATTTTTATTGAGGAGTTGTGCTAAGTGACGATCGACGATCACCTGTTTCGGCAGGCTTACATGGATCGCCCCGACGAAGAAAATTTTGAAAAATGAATACCAAAAGGAGCTCTTGTAGTAGTTCTAGTAAGGGATCATGAGCTATGCCTTTGAGACAAAAAATGAAAAAATAATAAAAATTGAATGGTGATTTTTGTGATTAGCTCTGGCCGTTTTTTCCGTTACTTTGGTAAATTGTTAATCGTTTGGTAATCGTGTGCTTTGGCGTAAGTTCGTGTATAAAAAAAGAAATAAATGAAAGGGCATTCCATGTCATTTGAAGTAACGTGCAGTAACGAAAATTATAGCAATACAATTATAAATGTGCAAAAGACGCTCAAGAGAATGAAACTAATCAAGTTGCCAATGCATTCATGCCTAAAATAAATGAGTTTTGCTGTTTTCGAAAAGAATCGTGTTACTATTTTAACTGTCAAATTTAGAATTTTTTTATGGTAATGTATATTGCAAGATGCAATTTACAAACGCCTGTGGAGACATTGAGCTTTCAGAAAAATGGAATGTAGAACATTCACCCGAGTGCAGCACCCACCCCACCCACCCCAAGAGGCCAAAAAAACCAAGCTACAAAGCGTTTGAATAATTTACAGCCGCCCTTCATTGAAGAAGCTAGTACAAAACCTAATTTTTTCCACAGTCCCTAAATTCTTCAGCCAAATTCAGCATTTGTGTGATTCGAGGTCCGGGTTATTCGTATATACCGAACTTCTCTCGTATGCATTGTATCCGAGCTATGTTTGCCTTGGCTTTATTACCCTATACCAAAAGACAGACAACTCCGACGAACGTTGAATGAATTGACCGATTGACTTTCAGCGAATTGGTGCCAGGGAGCAGTATTTCCAATCAATAGACATGTTCATGTGCTGAAAAAATGGCCCGTCCCTCAACAATTTGGATGTTAGCGAATAAAAGAACAAACATGCTGCAGACAACAGTAGTATATCTCGAACCGTTCGACCTTGATCATAGTGATCTCATCGGTGATCTCATATGACGTCATATAACCTACTTACCTTCACGTCATGTAGCCATATGTGCCGAAAGCGGCCATAATATATAACTAAATTGTTGTCCATGCCACATGGAATTTTCATCTTGTTCTGTCCTTATACTGAAAGTGGCTTAATATTGACAAATACAATAACGCCTGAAGCTAACTGACGTGGCAACTGTTACTTATTCCATGTTCCTTATATAACGACATTCGTTATCAACTGATTTTATCGGTTGATAACGAATATCGAATAAGGAATTGGGAATACGTGATGGTTGTCACGTCCCTCTGAGGCCACATGGGATTTTCATGTTCGCCCCAGGGCATCGCACGGGGTCCGCTACTGCAGCGAGCTCGTGTAACTCGTCCCAGTGTTGGGACCTATGTAGTTTATTGAAAGTATAAATCGAAAATTACATATCTATTGTATATCTAATTTCAGTTTTGTGCGGATTTTTTATTTACGTCTTTTGGGGTTTTTGTTCCAATGGTGATAACAATCAACGCATTCGTTGGAAGGAACTCTCTGGAAAACAAATCCCCTGCTCATTATGTTTGAGAATACCAACTAAATGTCCATATTTCAAATGCCCGACCGACGTTAAATATGGTGATTGATATAACGTAGTATCGAACGAAAGTCGGTATCTTCTATAACATTCTCAATTCCGGAGAACGGGTATGTACTCAACAACGTTTTGCCTCTGTTCACCCAAGTTTTCATTCTCTTATGTTTCATTTCTCATTTTCTATAAATGTCACCATAACAGTTATCATTATCCTTTGTGCTGATATCCATGCAAACCCAGGTCCAGTTCCACCAACCACGTGCCATCATAGAAATCAAGATGGCGGCCTCCAGTGCACAGAATGGACGACGGAATCATATCTCTCCCTAACAACACGCACTGCACTTGCGCACTGACTCCAAGTATCACTATGGAAATGACGTCCCAACATGGCCGCTCACGCAGGCTACCAAGAAAACCAAACATGACGTAACTGGGTCACGTGATTGTGACGTCACATGAGATCACCCATACGATCACCCTGATCAGAGTCGTAGGGTGCAAGTCATACTACAAACATTACATCCAATTAAACAAACATTTCTCAATTCAGTTTGTCTCTTAAAGATATACAGATATTCTTCCGTTCTCCAGTTATAGATATCTAAATCAATAAGTATTTGATTCGCCGTGAGAAAAATCAAAATAATAACATAATTAGTAGACCTTACTACAACCGTGATGAGTCGGGATTCATAAGTATTTAGTTTAAAAGTATTGTCATGCCATCAAAAGATTCTGTCAACTCAATTCTCGGATGAGCAACATTTCTTTCGTTGATTCAAAGAATATGAGTCCTTATGGTATTTTAGATTCAACTGTCTGAAATACTTCAGTTGGTTGGAAAAGCGAACCGTTCGTTCGCTTTTCTGACCAACGGAAATATTCCCGACGATTGAATCTAAAACATAGGCGATGGACTATTTAAGAGCTAGACTTGTCGCAGCCCCCCTCTCCCCCCCCCCCACCCTCTCAAAATAGGAAAATTAAAGCATCAAGGGCCCCAGATTCACTCTCAGGGCATTGAATTTTCAACAATGGGAGGGGGCATACCGTAGGCCTTAGGAGGGGGTGAGTGTGGCCTTCCCATTGGTGGGGGCTCGATAGGAGGACCCCACCGCAAAGAGGATACACACCCCACCTCAGGCCTACGGCCTTTGGATACGCCTGTGGCATATATCTACTGGCACCCCCAAAAAATTATCTCCCCCTCAATAGGAAATCCTATCTACGCCCCTGCAGGCCATAACAGCGTCGAGTTCGTTACAGAATTAGACTGGTGACTTGAGAGTTTGGGTGACATGCTGGAATATCAGCCAGATAGTTCAATGGACATGCCGAGTGTCATAGTTGCATATCTCATGAAAAATTACCCTTGTATTTGTGACGGAAATATTAACGATAAATTTCCTCTTTTCAGAGGATACGTTTCATAAAAAAGTACCTTTAGGTTTAAAAGCTTCTTCGTGTTATCAGTGAGTCATGCTCTCATTCACATGCTATATTTGTCTGTTGTTAATAAACGGTTCAGATAAGCTTATTATGGGTTTTCATTAAAATTGGATAAGCTAGAAGTTATAAAAAAAAACAGCATTACCTAATTTTCAAAAAAAAAAACGTTTTTAAACGTCGTTTCATAAAAAATCACAATTCGCAAAACCGGGCTACCTTGAAACGTCAGGAGGGTTTTATTGGAAGGGGAATGACAGTCACTTCAGCGCCTTATAGACTGGGTGTAATCTCAATTGGAAATAGACACAAACGTGTGGTGTGGCAGCTAATCTCTAAACTGTCTGGCAGATTCGAAAATAATCAAACTCGCTGCTCGGCTTTTCATAGCTCCGTTTAATTCCCTGGTTATTTCTTGTATGATATTGTTTGCGAAGCTGTTTCAACTGTTCTGGCATGCCACGTCAAATGTTGTATTGTCTCATTTTTGTATATATATTGCTGCTTTTACATTGTTAATTAGTCTGTGTGAAACACAGAGACTATTGTTTTTGCACGGTTTCTTTTTCTTTTTTTTTTTTCTTCTTCTTCTTCTTCTTCTTCTTCTTCTTCTTCTTCTTCTTCTCCTGTCTTCTGTCTTCTCATCACTTTTTTGTCCGCAAGATAACTCGAAAACGAAATGATTTTTGGCATGCTGATAGACAGCCACAAGTTCTCGGCCACCTATGTTTTTCAGATTCCTGGGTTATCAGGGGTGTCTGTAGGGGAGTTTTGAACGTGGGTCACGCCCATATCTCAGGCGTGGTATGACCTACAGACCTGGGACCAACACCAAATGAGTCGACACTCGATGGAGGTTCAAAATATGGGTCAAGGTCACGGAGGTCATATAGGGGTCATTGAGAGCATTTTTCAGAATTGCTGGAAATCACATTTTTTGACCCCCTAAAGTATTCCTGACGTACACACATAAATTTTGACGTAAAAAAAGTGGGTGTGGCCAAAAATTTTGAAAGTGGGATACGCCCATATCTCAGGCGTGGTATGACGTATGGACCTGGGACCAACACGAAATGAATCGACACTTCATGGAGATTCAAAATATGGGTCAAGGTCACGGAGGTCACCTAAAGGTCATTGAGTGCATTTTTCAAATTTGCTGGAAAATCACATTTTTTGACCCCCCTAAAGTATTCCTGGCGTACACACATGCATCTTGACGTAAAAAAGTGGGCGTGGTCAAAATTTTTGAAAGTGAGTCACGCCCATATCTCAGGCGTGGTATGACGTATGGACCTGGGACCAACACCAAATGAGTCGACACTTGATGGAGATTCAAAATATGGGTCAAGGTCACGGAGGTCACCTGAGTGCATTTTTCAGAATTGCTGGAAATCACATTTTTTGATCCCCTAAAGAATTCCTGACATACACACATGCATTTTGACGTAAAGAAAGTGGGCGTGGCCCAAAATTTTGAAAGTGGGTCACGCCCATATCTCAGGAGTGGTATGGCGCATGGACCTGGGATCAACACGAAATGAGGCGACACTTGATGGAGATTAAAAATATGGGTCAAGGTCACAGAGATCACTTAGGGGTCATTGAGTGCATTTTTCAGAATTGCTGGAAATCACATTTTTTGACCCCTAAAGTATTTCTGACATACACACATGCATTTTGACGAAAAAAAAGTGGGCGTGGCCAAATTTTTTGAAAGTGGGTCACGCCCATATCTCAAGCGTGGTATTACCTACGGACCTGGGACAACACAAAATGAGTTGACACTCGATGGAGGTTCAAAATATGGGTCAAGGTCACGGAGGTCAACTAGTGGTCATTGAGTGCATTTTTTAGAATTGCTGGAAATCACATTTTTTGATCCCCAAACTATTTCTGACGTACACACGTGCATTTTGACGTAAAAAAGTGGGCGTGGCCAAAATGTTTGAAAGTGGGTCATGCCCATATCTCAGGCGTGGTATGGCATATGGACCTGGGACCAACACGAAATGAGTCGACACTTGATGGAGATTCAAAATTGGGTCAAGGTCACGGAGGTCAGCTAGGGGTTATTGAGTGCATTTTTCAGATTTGCTGGAAATCAGATTTTTGACCCCAAAGTATTCCTGATGTACACACATGCATTTTGACGTAAAAAAAGTGGGCGTGGTCAAATTTTTTGAAAGTGGGTCACGCCCATATCTCAGGCGTGGTATGACGTATGGACCTGGGACCAACACGAAATGAGTCGACACTTGATGGAGATTCAAAATATGGGTCAAGGTCACGGAGGTCGCCTAGGGGTCATTGAATGCATTTTTCAGAATTGCTGGAAATCACATTTTTTGGATCCCCTAAAGTATTCCTGACATACACACATGCATTTTGACATAAAAAAAAGTGGGCATGGCCAAAAATTTTGAAAGTGGGTCACACCCATATCTCAGGTGTGGTATGGCGTATTCACCTGGGATCAACACCAAATGAGTCGACACTCGACGAAGGTTCAAAATATGGGTCAAGGTCACGGAGGTCAACTAGGGGTCATTGAGTGCATTTTTCAGAATTGCTGGAAATCACATTTTTTTTACCCTCTAAACTATTTCTGACGTACACACGTGCATTTGGACGTAAAAAAGTGGGCGTGGCAAAAAGTTTTGAAAGTGGGTCACGCCCATATCTCAGGCATGGTATGACGTATGGACTTGGGACCAACACCAAATGAGTCGTTACTCGATGGAGGTTCAAAATATGGGTCAAGGTCACGGAGGTCAACTAGTGGTCATTGAGTGCATTTTTCAGAATTGCTGGAAATCACATTTTTTGATCCCTAAAGTATTCCTGACATACACACATGCATTTTTATGTAAAAAAAGTGGGCGTGGCCAAAATTTTTGAAAGTGGGTCACGCCCATATCTCAGGCGTGGTATGACCTACAGACCTGGGACCAACACCAAATGAGTTGATACTCGATGGAGGTTCAAAATATGGGTCAACGTCACGGAGGTCAACTAGGGGTCATTGAGTGCATTTTTCAGAATTGCTGGAAATCACATTTTTTTTACCCTCTAAACTATTTCTGACGTACACACGTGCATTTGGACGTAAAAAAGTGGGCGTGGCAAAAAGTTTTGAAAGTGGGTCACGCCCATATCTCAGGCATGGTATGACGTATGGACCAACACCAAATGAGTTGACACTTGATGGAGACTCAAAATGTGGGTCAAGGTCACGGAGGACACCTAGGGGTCATTGAGTGCATTTTTTCAGAATTGCTGGAAATCACATTTTTTGACCCCCTAAAGTATTCCTGACGTACACACATGCATTTTTGAAAGTGGTTCACGCCCATATCTTAGGCGTGGTATGATGTATAGACCTGGGACCAACACCAAATGAGTCGACACTTGATGGAGATTCAAAATATGGGTCAAGGTCACAGAGGTCACTTAGGGGTCATTGAGTGCATTTTTCAAAATTGCTGGAAATCACATTTTTTGATCCCCTAAAGTATTCCTGACATACACACATGCATTTTGACGTAAAAAAGTGGGTGTGGCAAAAAGTTTTGAAAGCGGGTCATGCCCATATCTCAGGCATGGTGTGACATATGGACCTGGGACCAACACCAAATGAGTCGTTACTAGATGGAGGTTCAAGATATGGGTCAAGGTCACGGAGGTCACCTAGGGGTCATTGAGTGCATTTTTCATAATTGCTGGAAATCACATTTTTTGCCCCTAAAGCATTCCTGAGATTCATACATGCATTTTTACGTTAAAAAAGTGGGCGTGGCCAAAAAAAATTGAAAGTGGGTCACGCTCATATCTCAAGCATGGTATGATGAATGGACCTGGACTAACACCAAATGAGTCGACACTTGATGGAGATTCAAAATATGGGTCAAGGTCACGGAGGTCACCTAGGGGTCATTGAGTGCATTTTTCAGAATTGCTGGAAATCACATTTTTTGACCCCCAAGGTATTCCTGAGGTCCATACATGCATTTTTATGTTAAAAAAGTGGGCGTAGCCAACATTTTTGAAAGTGGGTCATGCTCATATCTCAATCATGGTATGATGAATGGACCTGGAACTAACACCAAATGAGTCGACACTTGATGGAAATTCAAAATAAGGGTCAAGGTCACGGAGGTCACCTAGGGGTCCGCCTGAAAGAGGTCACCAAAGTCATCAAGTGCGTATTATTCAGAAATACTGGGAAATGAATTATATTACACCTTAATGCATTTCTAAAGTTTATGAACGTATTTCATCACTCAAATTAGTGGGCAGAGCCAAAAATGTCCATTTCTGATACGAGTATCGAACCCTTTGAATGCTGGTCGCATATATGCCTTTTCTGGTTTCTTATAAATAATTGTTCTGATTCCAGTATGAATATCTGTAAATACTGTTAACGAAAATCCATTTCTGATTTGTTTAAAAATATTTTACTCCTGAAAATAAGCCTCCATAAATTCTCTTTCTGTATAGTTTATTCCTGATACTTTAACCCTTTTTCACACAGACTTGAATTTACTGGGTGCAGTAAATTCTGTTTCTCTAGTTCACTTTGTGTTGGGAGTCTCTGCGAAAGTCACCATTCTACTTTCCAGTCGGAGGCTCGATTGTTCGTAGTTTATTTCAAAATATATCGATGTTCATTTTTATCATAAATTTAAATAAACAGCTAATTCTCCAAGAGGTATTTATTTGAACACTTAAACCCTTCTGCTATAGTAGCCTTGAAAAAAGTAAATTACCGGTATTTATAACCTGCCTTCGATACGACTTACGAACACTCCCCCAACCCCCCAACCCCCCCCCCCCCCCCCACCTCCCGTGTCATGTCAGTGACGCTACAGTTACAATCGTGTATTGCCAAAGGTACAAATACCCACTTTTATCTACCATTTACCTAAAAACGCAATAGAAGTCTCAGTAGCGATAAAAATTCGGCAATAAAAGATCTGGTATCGCCATTGCGGTAGCGATAGAAGTCACATGACATCGCTAGAAACAAACGCGCGCAAGCCCGACGTACTATTTCAGTGATACAAGCAATCAAGTCATTTCCTTCAAAAACTTTTAATACTGCAATGAACGGTGCAGCTAGTTTGCCCCAACTTACGTTCCATGTTGTGGGAAAATGCACGATCCAGTGCATAAACAACCAACCCACCATGCAAAACACCAAAACAAAAAGACGATGAAGGCGAATCGCAAAAATTGAAAGTAACAGAATGTTACAGCGAGAAAATTTTGAAACGTAACGTTAGTCTCACTGTGGTATCCACGCCTCTAAAAATTACGAATGAAGTGATGTCATGCATTAAAAGAGATCCCCGTGCACTAAAAAAATAGAATTCACTATCTGTTTTCGTAAACCACCCACCTACCCCTTGGGTGATCTCACAAATGGAATTGAATTTGGTTAGAAATATCATTGCTCGACGGAAAAGCATTCTTGAACTGAGTTTGATAATTGGTTATCACCATGTATAATTTCGTTTACGTTGAAGAAATTTCCTCACGTGCCATTTAATTGAGAGAATTGATAATGAAGTTCGGTTATTTTCATCAGGTGAGTGTGGCTTATTGTTTGCTAACGATTATTTTTGAGAAGTCATGGATATGGGTTTTGCTGAACGAAGGGTTGATAAACGCGTTTCGTTCTCATTGTGCTTATATATATCCTCGCCCAAAAAAGAAAGTGTGCATTGCAGAAATTGATCAAACTCCAAAAAAATAATTTCGTAGGTGCAAAGAGTGTTAACCTGTTCACGAATAAGTTATATTGAACACAAAAACAGCTTTCCCCGTTAAAATTGCATTAACGTTAAATGACGTGCTGCACGTTTGTGAAAAGGCATGTTTTGCACGGGGAGAGTCTGAAAATTCATGCAGCAGTGTGAATCCTTGGGTATTTAAACACTAAAGTAAGGCCTTCCTATCGTTCACATTCAAACTTGCGCTGCTGTTAAAACGACTCCACATTAGCATGCCAAGATTGACAATGAATCAACGTCTCTCCTTGCCCTGGGTATGATTAGAGCTGGCAGAACACACAGAGAGGTTGCCCAGCATTTGAACTGCCACCGTAACACTGTAGACAGGCTAGTCCATCGACATGCACAACATGATGACGTTCGAGACCGACCCCGCTCCGGGAGACCCCGAGTTACCACCCCTGCACACGATCGGTATATCCGTGTCGTCCATCTCCGGAACCGGCAACAAACGGCAACGACGACAGCCAGGAACATCCCTAACCTGAGACGGATACATCCTCAAACAGTAATCAACCGGCTGAGAGAATACGGCTTACGTCCTCGAAGACCTGCAATTCGTCCGATTTTGACGTTACGTCATCGTCGTGCTCGACTGCAGTGGTGTAGACAACATCTTAGGCATCCCTTACACTGGTGGCGACGTGTTTTATTCACAGATGAATGTCGTTTCCATCTTTCATCACAAGATGGCCGCCAGAGAATGTACACACGTCGAAACGAACGCTACGCAGATCCATGTGTCGTGGAGCGAAACCGTTATGGGGGAGGGTCTCTCATGGTGTGGGTGGCATCACTGCCCGTAACAGAACTGAGCTGGTCATTATTGATGGCAATCTCAATGTAGCCAGATATCGTGATGAAGTGCTTACACCTTTTGTTGTCCCATTTCTGCAACGTCACGGCCCCGGCGTCATTCTACAGCAGGACAACGCCCGACCCCACGCAGCTCGTGTTGTTCAACAGTATCTGCGGCAACAACAAGTGGATGTTCTTCCCTGGCCCGCAAATTCGCCCGATATCTCACCCATTGAGCACGTATGGGACGAAATGAAACGTCAGCTACGCCGGCTTCCCCATGCACCGTCAACGCTTGTGGAACTCCAAAGACAGCTTATCACAATATGGAACAACATCCCACAACACTTCCATCTAACTTGTTCGCTTCCATGAGGCTTAGATGCACAGCAGTAGTCGATGCAGACGGAGGTCATACCAGACATTGAGTGTGTGACTTTTGTGTTTGACCCTTAGTGTCTTTGACTCTCCATGGCACCAAGAGTATTCGTCGTAGCGTAATGAAATTTCTCGTGTTGATCCCAAATTGATTCATCTGTGATTTAATAAAATTTCCATGAATGAAAATGATATATATCTTTTTTTAGTGTTATTTTTTAGCATGCACATGCACTTTCTTTTTTGGGAGAGTATATTATTAGTTGCACAGTTTGTTGGTGGCCTAATATGGTATATATGGTGTCAGTTAATTTCATATTGGACGAGAGCGAATTAACTGACACCATATATACCATATTATGCCACCAACAAACTGTGTAACGAATATATCTTACCGACTGCTGCATCGATGCACAGAACTAATAACAACAGCGATCAAAATTAAATGAGAGAATTCTTACAATGTGTTCACGTGTCTTTGCCTTGTCACAATTTATGGGAGACTCTCCCATAAATTGTAACAAGGCAAATTCATACATACCAAACAGTTTCATTTCGAAGGTAACATGACACACATCCACAGAATATGAAGCCTTTTAAGTTGCCTAACCTACACTTCCGCCCACATATGGGCTTCCAACACTCAATCTTTCAACTTGAAGCGTTTATCGGCTGCCGCCATTTTGAATAATCAATTAACAAAGGGGAGATTACCCATAGCTGTCAGCGTATATTGATGTTGACAGGCAGTATATGGTTTTATATGCAGTCTGCAAGTGACGTCTTTGAACCAATGAAATTCCCAGATACTTGTAGGAGGTAAGATATAATTTTTTATCGATCCTTGACCAGTTTTGGGGAAGTATATCCAGTGGCGGAGCTCGTGATTTGGGCCCCACGACTCGTAGCTATACGTCTCAGAACTAATCTCATCGCGATAAAAGATTCTGTAAAAGCACAGTGTGCACATAAAACATATTTATCTTGCACCCAGAACGTATTTCCCCAATAGAAGTAAAAACACCTGGACAACATTTAACCCCTTACCTAACATAAAAAGCAGACGACACTTACAAAAACAAATCTTGAATAACTATTTTTTTTCAATTTTGTCTCAAAAACATAGGTTATGACCCCTCATTGGAACGAGCTCGACGAGCTCGTTCCAATGAGGGGTCATAACTTATGTTTTTGAGACAAAAATGAAGAAAATAATGAAAATTAATTGGCGATTTTTGAGAATTTCGCTGGCCGGTTTTGGCCGTTTCGTTGAGTAAAGGTTAAATCAGTATTGAGGGTAGCAACGGCACATCTGATCATTCGATTCAGAAGGGAAGGTTTTTTTACTTGAAATTACTTCACTCATCAAAAACTGCTTGCACATGTCGAGGCAACCGTTTTGATAATAGTAATTAAATGATAAATAAAGCACCAACTCATCGAAATAAATTGGACGATATCGTTTTTGCCATGGTGATATTTTTGTATGGGCATAGCATGCGTTAAACCTGGAAAATAAAGCAAAGAAACATACAGCTGAAGTACTGCTATAAACTTCAGAGGTATAAGTACAAGTGGGACAATGAATGGGGATTACGTCATGCACAGTCCAAAAACGTAATTCCATGCCGTCATGATCTTCACTCATAAAAATCCATTGACGCTGAATGATTGTCAAAACGTATGCGAAAGAGTAAAAAAGGGGCGCATGTATAGACGAGTCGAGCGGACTCGGCGATATCTGCGCAAAGACGGGGTCTAGACTTCAATGCCCCATCTCAGAACCCATGTGGTAATAGCCTATATATCTTTGAGGTGATGATACAGTCCATTTCTTCTACTTCAACCACATTCCGGCCCGAAGGTTAGCCACAATTTTCCGACATGATAGGGCGAGGTTTAAAGTTTCCTGACAGCTTTGAGGACCGTTCATGGCCCGTACAAATTTGAAACCTAACACAATTTACTTCTTTGACTGATGGCGTGCGAAAATTTTCTTGGATTCGAAAATTTGTTCACGTCTTTACATTGTTATAATTTGTGGCAGAGTGTCTATGGGTAATCCCCCCTAAGTTATAACAAGCCAAATCTATACAGATGAAATAAATTCACTTCAAAGATGATGAGAACTACATCCGTGAAATATGGAACCTTGATAAGAAAGGATAAGATAAGATTTATTAACTGTTCGAGTGCTAAATTATTTTTGGTCACCAAAATTTGTTCACATGTCTTTGCCTAGTTATAATTTTTGGGAGAGTGCCAAGAGGCACTCTCCCATAAATTATAACAAGGCAAATTCATACGGACTAAATAAGTTCACTTCAAAGATAATATGAAGTACATCCATTGAATATGAAGCCTCTGAGTTCTGGTACCTGCACTTTAGAGTAAAGCCCAAATATGGGCTTCCAGCACTCTACCAGTTAAGCAAATACACCAAAACAAAGGCAAATTGCTTTGTAAATCAACATAAATAGAAACAAAAAACAACACTAATTCCAAAATGACAAACGTAAATATCAAGACTTATAGTGGTTGTAATATAATATTAGTATTAATGTCACCTCTTAGTGTCAGATTGACCAAACTTGTGCACACTTGTGTGTTGTGGTACCAGCAGTTAAGAATGGAGCCCAAATATGAGCTTCCAGCATTCAACCAGTTAAAACAATAATAAATGAAACAGGTCGGACAAGTTCGTTTATTATTATTATTATTTCAAAGAATCAGTTTAAACAATATTTATTTGAAAATTATGTTATATGTATACAATACACACAGTAAACGTCGCAAAGGGAAAAAAGAAAATAAAACAAATCAAGATACACAGTAAACAATATTCACAAGAAGTATAACGATGGTCAAATTGCTGAGGAAAAGATGGATTCTACACAAAGCTCACAGCTAATGTAAGTCTCTCCCTCAAGTAATTCGTTAACTCTATGAAACGGAAAGACCGCTTTTTCATTCCAAAATCGAATTCATGAAGTTGATAGTTGCTCAGTTAATTTGAATGGTAGACCAATCAAGATTTTCAACATGCATTTCGTTGATTGGCCTTCTCCCAAGTAACGAATATGGACTCTACTAGCCAATGGCTCTGAACAGGCATGGACTGTACCATTAAGGTTCACACGATTAAAATAATAATACACGAAATAATTTACAGGGCCATTCGACTTTCATAAACTTACAACGTGCGCTATCATATAATATCTGTAATATTATCCAGCAATTCTTAAAACAACGAGAACAAGTTTTGTCAATCTGACACCAAGAGGTGACATTTACAAAATAATATTACAACCATTTTGGATATACAAAGCAATCTGCCTTTGTTCTGGTATATTTGCTCAATAAATCTTATCTGATCTTATCTTATCTTATTTTATCTTATTTTATACGAAAGATATTTGAAAAAAGGGTAATTTTGTGTAATGAAAATTGTAGTTTCCCCATGTGGTGAACATTATTTAAAATCAGTGACTTTCGGAGAAATTGTTTCGTTCGAACGACCAACAATCTTTCCGATGGAGAACAACAACAATCTCCGACGGACAGCAGTTGTGTGTGTGTGTGGGGGGGGGGGGGGGGGGGGGGGGCGGAAAAGTCGCGATCTGGTCGAACCTTTCTGTCTGATTCTTTATCACCTGCACCTGTATTTTGTACACAACTTACCAACTGAATGTTTAGCTATTCCAAACTTTGTGCAAGACATATGCTAAAAACGTCCCTTTTCAAATTGCTTTTACACCTGTGTTACAAGTTCGAATGAGGGGAATAACTCTATATGTCCTTGGGCAAAACACTTAATTACAAGAACTGAAGTGGGAGCACAGTGGCTCGAGGTGCTAAATCGTAATACACGTCGATGGTACATAAATCTATTTCGAACAAAAAATATTTTACATGGGTCAGAAATACGAGCGTCATCTGTCAACTTGAACCGATTAAATGCAAATCCATGTGAAGTCGCCCATTTGAAATTCTGTAAATATTCTCTCGGCACGAACAGAAGAAATCATACAGTACGAGCCGAACTTGGTAGATTCCTGTTAGCCTATGAGGCTATTTCCGTGCTTTCAAATACGTGGGTTTAGTGAAAATTATCTTATTATATTTTCCAAAACATGACATCAAACGGATACGAAAATCAAAATACCCAAGTACTATGGCATGGAGTGAAGTCGTGAATGTGACTATTCTTCATATGGCGGTATTTAGAAAACTGATAGAGAAGGTTAAAGTCTGGGGGAAAACCCCATATTGACAAAGTTCGGTGAGGAAATCTCAAATATTATTATCTTGTGTGCACTAGGTCAATAAGATGTCAAGGCCAATACGGGTCTGTTTGAGCCTGTTAACTGGTTGAGTGCTGGAAGCCACTATCATGGCTTTCAAGAAACAAGAGGTTACGATACTAATGTCTTCATATTCTTTACACAAGTTTCCTATTCAGTCATAAGAAAATACAATTGTGTTCATATAGATTTGCATTATTAAAAATTATTGGAGAGTGCCTTAAGGCACTCTCCAGTAATTTTTAATAATGCAAATCTATATGAACAAATTCTGACTTCCAAAACTAATCTAGCATTCAACCAGTTAACGTCCCAACCGAGGTTAGAGTCGAGACAGGAAGTAGTGCTACAAGTTAATAGTAATAGTTCGAGGTTGTAAGTGTGGTAGAATACTATAGTACCAGGTGATTACAGTAGAAGTTGATCATAGGTCAGATGATGGTGACTATGGTTAGGTCAGCAGTACAGGTCAAAGACCTATGAATGTCATGGGGTGATCTGGAAGCCAGAAGCCAATCAGGTGTCGGAAGCGATAACCATCCTCTAAAAGGTATCCTCCACAAGGTATCCCACAATAGATGTCCTCCAACAGGTATCCTCCAACATTACATCTCCACATCATAGGCTTCCTCCAATACCCAGATAAGCATAAGAGTCGCAAAAGGAGTCACTCTTTCGATTAATTACTCGATGCCTCATTTGCTCGATTAAGTTCGAGTCGGGGCGCGGTGGCGTTGCGGTAACCGGTTCTCGTCAGATCACCGATGTTAAGCAACGTCGAGTCCGGTTAATCCTTGGATGGGTGACCATCTGAGCGATCGATTCGGGCTCCCGCGTTGTGTCTTTGGGCAAGGCACTTAACCCCGATTGTTCCTATCGGGGCACGATGACGCACGTCGATGGTGCGCATGTCTTCAACCAATCTAACCCTGCCTGTGCTGCAGTGCGGAGTTACGATGTCGGGGAGCTGGCAGCTGCTCGTCGTTGCTCGGTGGTTCTCTCCAGGTACTCCGGCTTCCTCCACCCGTAAAACTGTCACGGTCATGATTAGCCATTGTACATAAGTATGTGACCTTAAACACCAATAAATAAATAATAAATAATTAAGTTCGAGTCGTTTGTGCAATCTGAGATAGGTAGCAAACCTATCGTAGAGCAATAAGTCACCTTAATAACACTCGCTGCACCTGCGCACTAAGACCACGTATTACCATGGGGAAAACATCACAAGATGGCCGCTCGCGCGGTCGACCATGACAAGCAAACATGACATAACTGGTCACGTGATTATGATGTCACATCTTAGATCCATCCAAAAAGCCCGATCCGTCCCTCCCCAATTACTCATTTGATTCAATTCACTCTATTTTGTTTGAGAAATTGGAAAATATTTGGTATCTGTGGAGATACCTTCAAAACTCTAGTTTCTATGTTTAAATCGAGCCCTTATAATACACAGACGCTGGTGGGCATTGGTCCTCCGAAACAATTGCAGTTAGACAAGGATGTATAATTTTACCCACACTCTTCAGAATTTCTATAGACGATATTGGTCAAACATTTGACATATCATGTGCCTCATATGCATCGGAAACGAATCCCTAAATCACCTTTTTTCGCTAGAGACCTAGTTCTTCACTCCGAGTCAACAACAGAGCTAAATAATTGTTTGTTCAATTTGGGAAATTATGTACAAGGAAATGCATCAGCCATCAATACAGAAAACAAGAGGCCCCAAGGGGCCTTGAGCGCTCACCCGATAAAGTGGTTCAAAGAAGTATTTTGGGCCACATTCAGTTAGCCATAGTTTATCAACACTACAAAGGAAAGAAGTCATGAAATTATTCATAACCCTCGTGTCCATGTCAGATGATTATTATCATAGGTCTCCAGGACTGCTTCCAATTCTATTAGCTGTATACGGACACTGTCAAACTTCCAAAGGTTGTTATGTTCTGCACCCCCCCCCCCCCCCCAATAGAGAGCCCAAATATTAACCCAGGGACCCGATTTGAATAAACTTGATTCCGAACACCCCCACCCCGAGATGTTGTATACAAAATATCAAAAGATTCTAATGAATGATTCTGGAGAAGAAATTTTTTAAAGAAATTCCCTCATATTGCACTAAATTAAAATTCGGGCTACCTTAGGAAGCGGGCGGGTGGGCGGACGGGCGGGCTGGTGGACGGACGGCGGGCGGGCGGGTGTGTGGGCAGGCATGTGTGTGGGCGGGCGGGCGGGCGGGCGGGCGGGCGGGCGGGCGGACGATATCGGACAGACGTTGGACAGAAAGTGATCACTTAAGCCCCCCCCCCCCCCCCCCCCCTTGAGTTTCAGTCAGGTGAGCTCATTAAACTATTTTTTTCTGAAAACGATCCGCTAAATTAGATCCCAAATTTTGTACTGATAATATGGTGATTGAGAACGCGAAACATTACACATACTTTGGAATAAAATTAAGTGTAAATAAAATCGGCAAATCTGAGAATATGTACAATAATGTGGCACAAATGCGATTGAATTTGAGAAGCATTTCATCATGCTGCAACTTCCTACGGCGGCGCTTCTTTAATGAAATTGGGCGGGAGCATGGTGGTTCAGTGGTAAACTGTTGGACTTCTATACTAGAGGTCCATAGTTCGATCCCCGCCCTGGACGACCAGCGTTGTGTCCTTGGGCAAGGCACTTTATCCGGGTTGCCTACATGGGGGCACGATGACGCGTACTGCACGTCGATGATGCACATGTCTTCAGCTGCTGTAACCCTGCTTGAGCAGTGCATATTCAGAGTTAGAATGTTGAGGAGCTGACAGTTGCTCGTCGATGCTCGGTGATTCTCTCCGGGTACTCCGGCTTCCTCCGCCCGTAAAACTGTCACTGTGCATAAGTATGGGACCTCAAACACCAATAAACAAATAAATAAATAAATAAATAAAATAAATAAATAAATGAATAAATAATGAAATTGGGAATAAAGTACCAGAATTTATAGATATGAATGAAAAGGATTATGCGTGTGAGTCGGCATCATCCTCGTGTAAGTGTTATTGCCAATAAATTATCTTATCTTGTTCCGTCAACTGGTGCTGATCCTGCGATTGTGGGGGGTTTAGTAAATTGGGGACACAACTTCTCGTGGTTGCTCGGTGGTTCTCTTTGGATACTTCGGCTTTCCCCGCCTGTAAAAATGCACTAACGTGACACTGGCTGTCGAATGTCTCGTTAATGTCCATTAAAGTAAATAAATAAATATACTGTATATAAATTGAGCTGGATTATACAGTGATGTAAAGAAATGCCAAGTTGTGTTCAAGAAATAAAATCTTTTCTCACTATACAATGTTTGCGTTCTTCATCAAAACTTTCTTGGTACGCCTTGATGCGAGAAACAAAAATGTGTTTAGTCGACATTGTTGAAACTACACACGGCTGTGGTCGGAATGCAGTTCACGTCAGAAAATAAGCAAACTGTCATCTGCAAAATAAGGTCCCCAGAGGGTTAATTTAGTGATGCTACCCTGCAGAGCAGGGTAGCATCACTAAATTTTCCCTCTGTGAACCTCAGTCTGAATCAGGGTCTCAAAACTAAACAGAAAGAGGTACCCAGAGGATCAATTGGTCCACTGTATGGGATAGCATTATCAAATTCATCCTCTGGGGACCTCATTCTGCAAATGTCAGACTGCTTATTTTCAGGCCTGATGCAGTTGCCATTCAAAACAATGAATCTCTACTTTTTCGTGATTTAGCTTGGAGTTCTCGAACGTAGTTACTGCGCGATAAAACAACCAATTAACCCTTTCATCCCGAGAGGCCCCATTTTTCGGCACGGATATTATACAACATAATTTCATTAAGTAGGATGGCTGCCAAGCGAATGTGTGTAATACACCAATCAATATTTTCACCCCCCCCCCCCACCCCTCACGACTGAACTTTGAAAATATTAATCTATCTACCCCAAATAATAAATATGGACTCTTCTAATTGCTGACATTAAACTGACATGGAAGATGCCACCATTGTTCAAAGGGTTAAGCTGAATGACGTCAAGACGTGAGATAATTCGATCATCTAACACACATCTCTGAAATCTCAGTGGAGATTAAAGAAAACATAACTTTGTGAAATATGAAATGGAAGTAGGAAGACAAACGCTTTTAGCCTGTGAACTATCGCAAATTATCTAAAAGATATTTCTCGATATCCATTGACTCGATGGATATCGAGGAATATCCCTCAGCAGCTTCCTAACTGACGACACGCTACGCCGCATCACGTCGCTTTGAAGGTACGATAAGCTGATCTTTGTTATTGTTTTGAAAAGGTATGAAAAGTACGCATTTTGGGTCAAATTGGGCTGAATATTGTGCAATAAAATGTCTCGTAGCGTATAATAAAAACGAAAATCTACTCTATTTTAGTCAGTGGAACTGACAAAAGCGCTCGTGAAAAATAAAACCTTCAGGCCCACATTCATGAGATGATTTTCGATATTCACTAAAACAGCGTAGATATCCTCTATATTTTGTATTTTCCTTTTGATTTCCAAACTTCAATCTTAGCTTATTCTGAAATGATGTTCGGCTTGGTTTTTATTACACATCCATTAAACTTTAAACTCTTGTATTTAACTGAATCGCCGCTGTGACATAAATGTTTCTGTATTTCCTGGTGATGTACAGACCGGAACTTTTTTTCTCTGCACCGTTTCGTCTAGTTCCTTTCCCGTCGAGTCATAAGTTACGCTTCGAAAAGTTTCCAAATTTCGTTATACAATTATCGATCGCCTGTGTTTCTCCCAGCTGTTTTGCAAATCCGCCCAAATTTGTACTTATATTTTTACAAATGGTTAGGCGTGAATGGACACCAGCCGAAGAGAAACAGCGATACGAATTTCAACAAACACGCCCAATTGAAAAGATAACAAAAGTAATTTAGACTGGTTCCCTAAAGGTTGTTTTGATTTTTTATCGATCCATTTGATCAGTACCGTTTCAAACAAAAATACGGACTCTTCACCTTTGTGTTTAAACGTGGGAATTAAAATTTGTTTATTCAAATGAATTTTAATGCATGCGTGGGGATGTGTAATAAACACAGAACCCGGTGTGTGTTTGAATCGGGGGGTGCTTTACATAACTCGTTGGAATAGCGAAGTCATATTTCACTCGTGCCTTCAGCTATCGCGAAATATGACTACGCCATTCCAATTCGTTATGTAGAACACCCACCGATTCAAACAAACGTCACGTTCTGTCTATTTACACTGGTGGCAAATGCAATAATTCCACCTTAAGGAAGTTGTGTTCAAACATTTTTCATTGACTTGTACCGGAAGAACACGAAGAAAAGTGCTAAATTTCTAATCAAAATGGAAGTTCTAAAACACCACATTCGTGTTTTAAATTATACATCATCGGAAAGCATTTATCGTTAACTTTATGAATTGAGTTTTTTTTAAATCTCAACTTTAAATATTTTCTTCATAGAGTTCTGCCATAAATTCTGTGCGTCTCACAACTCGGATTGCGTACCGAGGATGATAAAAAAAAATGGTTGATTGTGTAATGTCTGAAAAATGAGAATGATAATGGGAAGCAGAAATTTGAAATGGGGAGATTCGCAGCTGTTTTTTTCTGAACAAACAAGGGTTTTGGATGAACTGTATAACGACGAATAAAATCAGTTGGTGGTCAAAATATTCGACCAAATGTATTCAGAATCGTACACGACTGTTGGTTGGGGTGGGGGAGTGGGTATTATCCCTTTGACCCAACGTAACGGCAAAACCTAAGGCAGCGCTACTCACAATGATCACAACTTTTATTATTTTTCATTTTTCTATCTTAAGTTAGCTCACGCCCCCTCATTCATAGGAGCTGAAAAAGCTTGTTCCAGTGAAGGACCATGTACTATGTTTTTGAGGCAAAATGACTTTTTTAGTTATTCCAGGGGTGGGGGGGGGGGGGGGGGTCGCCCGAAAATTTCCAGACACAAAGAGGAGGTAGGTGGGTGCTTCGGGCCGAAAAAAACACGTAAATGACAAAAATTCAACTTTTTCCTCCACATAAAACCAGTAAGTTCTGTGCTCGTTTAACCTTTTATTATTAGTTATATGGCCAACCAGGCCATTTAAAACATATAAACTATCATATTAGGGGTGTAGGTATGTCCAAATCCATATAAATTCCATTTGTCAACGTGGTTATAGAGAAGCCGTTGGCAAATTTCCATCAAACAAATTGAAATACATAGCAAGTATTTTCAAATATCAACTTGAAACTACTTGAAGTTGTGATTTAACCCTTTACCTAACATGAAAAGCAGACGACACTTGCAAAAAAAATTCTTGAATAACTAATTTTTTTCATTTTTTTTTGTCTCAAAAACATAGGTTATGACCCCTCGTTGGAACGAGCTCGACGAGCTCGTTCCAACGAGGGGTCATAACCTATGTTTTTGAGACAAAAAATGAAAATATTTTGAAAATTAATTGGCGATTTTTGAGAATAGCGCTGGCCGGTTTTGGCCGTTACGTTGGGTAAAGGGTTAATCAGTCTGATTTAGTGTGCAAAAATGTTTCTTGGTGTATAACGTAACGTAACTTTATTTGCAGTGTATCGGCAAGGGGTTGCATCTATCCTTCCTAACTTATCTGACCATTGCAAGTTAATGGAAGGAGAAAATAGACAACATAATTTTAGAAAGTCTGGTGGGGTGTCTGAACGGCGGAAAAACTAGGCCTATGTAATTTTCGTTTGACGGTGTGCATACATTTGTTTTACCATCAGACATTTTTACGCCCTTCCCGCCTGCCCCCTGTGTTTGTTTGTTTGTTTATTGGTGTTTAACCCTTTACACAAGGTAACGGTCAAAACCGGCCAGCGCTATTCACAAAAATCGCCAATTAATTTTCATTATTTTTTTCATATAAACATAGGTTATGACCCCTCTTTGGAACGAGCTAGTCGAGCTTGTTCCATTGAGGGGTCATAAGCTATGTATTTGACACAAAATGAAAAAAATAGTTATTCAAGAATTTTCATGTTGGATAAAGGGCTAACGACACTCTCATCGGCCAGGGTTGCATCGCGTCGGGCAGTTTTACGGGGGCAGAAAACCGGAGTACCTGCAGAGAACAACCGCGCTGCAGTGAATAACTGTCAGACACTCCAACGAACTAACTCTACACGCACAGAGTTAGCAATGGCTGAAGGCAAGTGCTCCATCGACGTGTAGTACGCCTAAGTACACGGAACCGCCACGGCCCCAGATATAAAATCTATTTCCAGTTCTGAAATATACTATTAAAAAAAGCAGGGGAAATTCAAACTGATGTTGATATTTTCGGAAAATGGTATTGGCTACACGTGATTGGGCATAACAACTAGTATATTAAGTTTAGTGTGGATCATGAATGTCGCCGGCCCACGAAAACTTCGTGCATGTTTTTCGCACGAGCGCCGGTATAATGACTGTGGGGTACGTTTTGAAATTTTCATTTGTACTGGACGGGCTTTTTCGGAGATCTCATCGTTCTTTTCTTGGTATAAACTCGTTCATCAATAGTTTCTGGTCGAAACGTAACTTTTGAGTTATGCGAAGACTTTCACGTGACGAACGTTTTCGTGCCGTTGGTATGTTGGAAGCTGACAACAGACAGACTGCAGTGGCTCAAATTCTCAAAGTTACTCAATCGGTAATAAGAAAGTTGTGGTCACGTTACCATCAGACAGGCAATGTTGATGAAACAACAGTTACTGCTAACTAGGATCGTTTCATCCGAACCACAACATTACGTAACCGTCATCAAAGTGCCCCAGAAATTGGACAGCAGCTGCAACGAGCGGCAGATGTGCGCGTCAGTGGTCAGACTATCCGAAATCGCCTACACAGCTGGAATTTGTACGCTCGACGACTTCGAATAATTCCACGTTTGACTGAACGTCACATCGCAGCAAGGCGTAATTGGTGTGGAGCACGACAGCACTGGGACAATCGTCGGTGGAGCAAGGTCATGTTTTCCGATGAATCGAGGTTCACTCTCGACTTCTACAACAGGCGAAACAGAGTGTGGTGGTGGCGGAACAAACGATACCTGACGTAACCGTTAGGCAGCACGATCGTTTTGGTGGTGGGTCGGTTATGGTGTGGGGAGGCATACCCATGACAAGCAGAACATCATTACATGTCATCCAAGGGCGTGTCACAAGGCAGTACTACTGTGGCAACATGTTAGCAGCTCATGTGGTGCCATTTGTGCAACGTCACGGCCGTCGATTCATTTTCCAAGACGACAGTGCAAGAGCACACAGGGTCTGTGTCGCTACAGAGTTCCTCCAGGAGCAGAAAATCACTACACTGCCTTGGCCAGCACTAAGTCCACACCTTTCCCCAATCGAGCACGTCTGGGATATGCTTGGCAGGCGCCTACGACAACGCTAACTACCAGTGTCCAGGAACTCGTCGCTGCACTGCAGGAAGAATGGAATAACATCAGTCAAGCTGATATTGGACGTTTGGTGAGGAGTATGCCACGTCGGATCCACGCTTGTCTCGCGAACCGAGGAGGATTTACAAGGTATTGAGGTCTTGGACTGAATGTGATAAATTCTCTGACTGACCATCCATGTCTTCTGCAGCTCAGTATGTACGATGTGTGCTTGTCAGACACCCAACTGTCGCTGAAATCATTCACCAGATGTCACAGTGCAATGCCTCAACTGTCTTTTTAATGAAAATATAAATATATTTCTTCATATATCTCATTTTTATCAAATATCACCTATTTTTTTTAATAGTATATGCACAATTATATCGGTTATATATAGTAAGTGTGGATCCAACAGTAAGCTGCAAGCTTTTTCAAGGTTGTTTCCACCAGTAAAATACTTGAGCATAAAACATTCGAGAAGACAGGTACGTACAATTGCCATCCAAACCCTATAATGGTGAATATTTCATTACACCTTCAAAATACAGTTACAGTTTGATAGTAGGTTTGGTACAGAGGGAAATAAGAGATAACTGGGCAGATAACTTTAACAACGAAATCACGAAGAAAATGGGGAAAACATGGCAGAAAAGAGTTACTGATTATAATGGGTATAAATAACTGCATGTTGCTGAACCACCCCCATTCCGTACTTCGTTTCAGTTGAGGTACCAGAAGTACTGACTGGGGACTCAGGTCAGAAACATACGAACAAGAATGTCCGATGAGGCAATAGTATTCAAATATGCACTATTGGGTCAGTGATACATGACGGATTATTATTATTAGATGGCTTTGACCAACAACTAGGTAGGGTGGGGATGAGGTCTGTGTACATTTTTGTATACTGTCAAAGCGGGGGTGCACGTGTGCATAGACTTATCTCGGTGTGTTTGAATGCGCGCGAGTGTGTGAATGTGTGTTAACCCTTTACCCAACGTAACGGCCAAAACCGGCCAGCGCTATTCTCAAAAATCGCCAACTAATTTTCATTATTTTTTCATTTTTTGTCTCAAAACAAAGGTTATGACCCCTCGTTTGAACGAGCTCGTCGAGCTCGTTCCAGCGAGGGGGTCATAACCTTTGTTTTTGAGACACAAAATGAAAACGATTAGTTAGAGTCTATTGTGCATTGTAGAGAGTGTGTGAATGTGTGTGTTATCGTGAGTGCATGCGTCAGGAATTAACGCACGAGGTTGCTTTAGCCCAGGATAATACGAGAACCCATTACTCTTAACCCAATCAAACGTATGTACGGTTCTGTATTTATTACATACCTCCCATGAAACAATCAGTCTACAAGGAAATTGAACTAAAAGCACTTTCTAAGTTTAAAATTGCTGCCTTTCATTCCTTGCTAAGAAGACATCACTGGTAATGGGCGGGGTACCAAACCTAATTTGTTTTTTAAGTTTCACGCCATTCAATTGGTCGAAACCAATTGACGGCGATCAGTGTCACGGTCACGATGATCGATTTTCAGATATTGACTAAACTGCGGGGAATAACACAACAAATTTTTTTTAAACTAGCCAATAAGTTTAGCACACTCCATCATAACAAGGCCAGTTGTGGGAAGTATCTGTCAAGGAACAAGCAGTCAGGATGTTATTTTTAAATATCCCCTGTAAACAAATCTAAATGAGGTACTTTAAATTTCCAAGCGATCTCGACTCCGGAGCATTCGACCATTGATGACGCGATATATTTAGGCGGTTCCTTCTCTGTTTACGATGGAAACGAAATCGAACGTGTTTTTGTATCACCACATGTGCGATTTAACTTTATTTTTATACAGGCAGAACAGTGGAAATCCCGTGTTTTACATTAAAAGGTGTGTGAGATATATATCCATCTAGTTGGCACCCCAGGGACATTGTCAGAAACATTCCATAAGTTTCGCTGTTAGAATCAAGAGAATCTGTTTTGAGCCCGCTGACAAGGAAGCTTCTTTTTCAGATCTTCGGTCTGATCGTCTAAGCCGTAACTACAAGCGAGAACGGGTTGACAGTGCTATTAGTAAAGCTGATGCACTAGCACGGGACGATCTGTTACGATATCGCCCACCCACACAAAACACGTGCATACCTTTTGTCACAACATTTCACCCAGATCTTTCAAATCTTTCCAGCATCCTTCGAAAGCACTGGACGCTTATTTAGAATGATCCAGCCTTATCCCAGACATTTCCCAAGCCTCCAGTCGTAGCTTTCAAGCGTTCTAAAAACATTTGCGACATTCTTGTTTGTTCCAGCCTCAGTCCAGTCAATTCCGAACTTGGTGTCATCCAAGCCCGTGGAAAACCGGTTGTAAAACGTGCACAATGATGCCTCATCCAATTCGATCAAAAGCACCAGTACTGGGGAACCATTTAGATTTTTTTGCCGCGGCACCTGCGAAGGTTCAAATGTGAGCTATCTACTTCAATTTGGAATTTGTCAAATCCAGTATGTCGGCGAAACCTGTACCCCGTTTCACATATGACCACCGGCCATTCAAAAAATGGAGCGCGACTGTGCTATTAAACAACACTGCATGTCAACGGGCCACCCTTTTGCTTCTTTTTAGGCCTTCATCATTGATTCCAAGTCCGACTGGACAAAAGCTAAGCGCGTCGCCCGGGAAACATTCTGGATTGAACAGCTACACACGTATTGACCTCTCGATCTCAACAGAACTTCAAATTCAAACTATTCTTAAGCAGGGACGAATCGTCCTCTCGGTTTCCACGCGATCCATTTTGTTTCCACGCGGTTTAGGCGGCACACGACAAAGATACGTAACTGTCTATCAAGGATCGCAGTACTAATTCCATAAATTTCAGACAACTGCACTCAGCGGCCTGGAACGCATTTTATTTCTGTCCGACGCTACTATTTTTCATCATCTCCATTGTCTTTTAGCCTATTTACACATTTTTCGCCATTAATCCTACCGCGAAATCTGTCCACTTTTAACTTCTGGCGATCATCTAAGTGTTTTTGGCAGCGCTGAACCCCTTTAGTAATGGTCTTGTAAATACAAGTTTTACCTGGTCGCTTCCCTTCACCAGTAACAGAGAATAATACGCCTTTAGTGGCACTATCTCATTAAGGGGGCAGTCCCAGAATTGCTGTGACAATTATAATCTTAGTGTACAACTTATGCTACCAGCTGCGTAATTGGATTGATTTGTACTGAGGTTACCCCCGCCACCCCTCTTTCTTTTATCTCTTCTGTTCTCTCTCTCTCTCTGTGTGTGTGTGTGTGTGTGTGTGTGTGTGTGTGTGTGTGTGTGTGTGTGTGTGTGTGTGTGTGTGTGTGTGTGTGTGTGTGTGTGTTTGTTTGTGGTGTTTCAAAAAGCTAAATGTACTTTTGTACCACACAGTTACTGCTGGTCAGGATCGAGCTTTCTACCTTTCGGTTTAAAGTACAATGCTCTAACCACTGAGCCACCGCGTTCCAAGCCCCCATGTCACCCCTTGAAATTCAACATTTGCCTGAGATGTGTCTGTGGGGGAGGAGGTGGTTCTCTCTCTCAAACACCACTACCACAACTGCTATATTTTTCGTCTGTCCACACGATCGTCTTTCTGGTTTATTTAATTATTTTGTTGCTATGTACAATATTTGTTTTTTCCTGTGTAAATGTTATACGGCAGATGAAGAGAAAAGTACTCATTATTCAGTCCTCCTTTAATCGCTGGAAGGCAAGTAAAAATATGTCCAAACAAAGTTAAGTATCTCAAAACAGAATTCTGCTGCGAATGTTGACAATATACACACTCGACTACTACCTCTACTATGGCAGTATAAAGTACACCAGCATTCAGCAGTGTCGGTACTTAATCAACTGATAAAATTGGATATATGTAGTTGAATGTAGGGCTGCACGGTATTCGCATTTTAGTACCGGGTACGATGTTAAAAACAATACTGCGGTATTATTAGTTATCCTTGTGTTTTCCAGGGTGTATGGGAATTTACACCGGCCTGGGAACTCATACACCCTGAGGCGAAGCCGAAGGGTGTATGAGTTCCCAGACCGGTGTAAACTCCCATACACCCTGGAAAACACAAGGATAACGGGTTTATTTCCAAGAATTTTGGTGTACTTAATACTTTAACCTACACTGTTGGAAAAAACTGACAGAAAATTTGTACTTTGTAAGTTTCTTAATAAAACCAGACAAATATGGATGTCATTGGAACTGGCTCAATCAGCCAGTTCCAGTGACATCCATATCTGTAATATTTTATTGCACATAAATATTAAATTTCCTGTATTTTTCTTTTTTTTTCAAACATTGCTGAGCAGAAGGTATGAATTAATAATTAAAAATTGGTACTTTTTTTAGCCATATTGCCTGTTATTGTGTATTCTTGTTTTTACACCGTGGTTAACTACGGTGTAAAAAAAAAGCTACCGTGGATTGGAAGTTACACCGTACCTCTCAGCCAATTAAATGCAGTATTTTGTTTCATCTGGAAATAAACCGTATATCAAGATACAGTGGAGAAAATCCAGGCAAATACAACGAAAATACGTATTGCAAAATGTAATTGCTGTGGGCCATACGTTCCAATAAAACTACACTTTTTCAGAACGTTGATTGCAGTGACTCCCTCTTCGTCATGACTGAGGTAAGAACTGTTCTGGACGGTAGGTTAGTCTTTCGAAGGAGCTGGACGAGGAAAGGAAATGAAATGCAACCGCCTTCATTTCGTTTACTCGACGGTAAACGGGGATCATAATATGGAGGCTTGGGTGACTTTGACATTCTGACATGATCAGTGACATGTGACGATTTGTGTGAGGAAGCAAGAATGTTATCCATATTAGTATAGCTTTATTGAGAAATTTCTGAGCTATTAGTGGCTGAGTTTGACTTATTTTGGTTAATTCTCTGGCCGTTTTTTAACCGCTATGGTAAGTAAAAGGTTAAAATGGTGCCGAAAACGTAGCAAAAAAGAAGTACTACACACTTGAAACAATATAAATACAATAAACATCAATAAAAAGATGACGTCATTGAAAATTTTTCTCAGAACCTCAAGTACTTTGTTTCATAATTTATACATGTAAATTATAAATTTGCAGCTAAAAACGATAACATATTTACTTTGTCTGGCTTCAGGCAAGATCTCTTTGGGCCAACAATCTGTACAGACTTGCTAAAAAGCCTCTCCGATAGAATGCTGGTGGCGCACACACAGAAATATTTTTTAGTAAATTGGGACACATTTGAATGAGAGTGACGCTTGGTATGGCGGCCCCGAGGGATATAGAGAGGATAATAGGAAAACGACCCCCCCCTCCCGTATGGCGGCCCTGATGGATATAGACAGGATAATAGGAGGACTAGGGATCCCCCCTCCCCTTCATACATATAGGGGAAAGAAGTCAGTTTGGGGAAAATATGACGCAGGTTCTCAATAAAAACACAATTATTTCCTGACGATAAGTGGTCCCCCCCCCCCGCCCCTCCCCTTGCATCCTGAAATTAATTCTTTAATGCTATCCCGTACGTCCTGCCTCTTGATTTCCACAACAAGAATACTGACCCTCTCCGCTGTCTTCCCCATACGAGAGCTACCAATTTATCTCCTTTGAGAGAGGCAGGAAGACAGCCAGTTGTCCTATGTTACCTCTCGTAGTGCACCTTTTTCTTTCACAGTTATATGATTGCGCATTCTGTGAAAAGTATACTATTCATTCATTCATTCATTCATTCATTCATTCATTCATTCATTCATTCATTCATTCATTCATTCATCCATTCATTCATTCATTCATTCATTCATTCACATTAACCATCTGTACACTGATGAAGGACAGCGGAGACCACTTAACTGGCTAGCTCTTAATCGAATAACCCTCTTAATTGAATAGCATTTCCAAACACAAAACCATTTACCATACATTTGGTACAAATCTGACCTGTTAATTTGTATGTAGGCAATAGAGTAAACTCCTATTAATTGAATTGAAACTCTCGTGATATGTCGAGAAATAACCTTGGCCATCACCTAATTCTTCTTGTTTATAGGTCAATTTTGACTCATTGCATCCAATACATGCATTTAATCTATTATAGCCTTTTGCTCTGTCAAACAAGATATAATATAATAAATGCTCCGTTTATCTCAAGAATGCGGGGAAGTGACAACATCCATGTTAATTGAATACCCCTGTTAATTGAATAATTTTCACTGGCAAAGTGGGTATTCAATTAACAAGGTTTCTCTGTAATATCAAAACACCAAGACGCATTTTATTTCAGTAAAGCATATAGCAGTCTTGTTTGACAGAACTCACTGTGCTTTGACAAAAACGACTGAATTGGTTAAATTCCTGGTTGCATTATGGTAAGTAGCACCTAGAAATGTTCATATTGCTACATCAGTGTGCAGAGGGGTAATTAAAGACCAGGGCTCAACACTGAAAAACTTTTATAATTGTATTTTCAAGAACGTATTTTCTAGTTATGACTTTAAATTGGTTGAAATGAACTATTTGCATTTTCAAATTGCCAGTTGACAAATTGCCATATCTTTTAAAGTCAATTGTAAAAGTTTTATAGTATTAGTCCCAGGCGAGACATATTAAATTACACTGATATTTTAGACATAGAGAAAAGGTTCGCTCCTGATTTTCTACAACCGATGTGTTCCAAACTTTATACCATGATTACCTATTCTACAATATATAAAAAGCCGATGACATAAATTTTAGCTTTACACACCGGTGGTGTTGAACACGTCTGCAATGGGATTTCAGTAGTTAAAATTTACACCTACAGTGGAGCTACATCCAAGCTGACCTTTGGCGATCTCGACTTTAATGCAAACTTGTCTAAATTTATCGCTCGTCACCTCGCGAAGAGTGAAATGAAAGCGGCAATTATTTATTACGTTTTAAATGAGTTTACCTCAGAAGATACCAAAAATTAACAAACATGCTTTGTCTCGTGTTAATAAAGAATCCATAACTCAAAATAGTATGTTATTATGTTATTAAAATGAAAAAGGCCTCGTGATTTGCGCGTTTCTTTTTCTATTTCGTTTCGGCGATAAAATTGACAGCAGAAGCACCGCCCACGGTGCTCATGTAAACAAAAACAGATTTGCAGCTGTGAATATTGATTTATTTAACATTTAAACTCTTATTAATCTGACGATCATGGTATAAATATAAAATATACCCAAAGTAGCTTGGTGTACCAATTAAATGTTCACCATTCCTTGAGAACATTTGGTACACCAAGCTGTTTAGGGTATATTTTATATGTCCCCTCCCTATCCCCACCGTTCGCAATTTCATAACTAAGATCCAGTAGCGTTGGGCTCAATTTCAAAAGAGTTGACTTTCTCCCCAAACATTCGATCGAGGTACTCATCAAACAAAATTATGTTTGTCAAGATTATTTTACACCTGCTGTCCAGTTTTCATAACAATCCTGCATGACTCTCACCGCTGCGCATTTTCTTTATCCCCGTTTTAGGTTAGTGACCTCTAACTTGCTCACTCGTCTTGTCCATTCTGACTGGACATTTGAGTCCAATTGTTGGAAAACGTCAGTTTGCACCAGCAACTATTTGGGTGATTTGTCAAGTGGTTCAGAAAACACATTTTCCCCAAGTTTATCGAGTTCTTAATCCCTTTCTAAACGAACTCATCCCTGATTCTCCTAATGGTGTGTTATTGGTATCGCGGAACTAAATATTTTCGCATAGGCGACCATTATAACGTTCAGGCAAAGAAAAAAATATATGATCGCATCACTTTAATTTTGGCCTTCAAATATCTTTGTCAAGTGCAAGTATAGCCCTTCAGACAACTTTTTCTGAGCCCAAAAACAGGGGACATGCAACAAATAAGAGAGAAAAATTGACAGCAAGGGAAGTACCGGTCACATGCACATATTTTTCAGGGAATTCCCTACAGAAATACACCAAATGTAAATTGTATTTTTTAGGTCCAAAAGTCATCAAATCACCCTCTTTTTTATCTGGAATATTCATCAATAATGCAAGATGTCAATAGAATGCTTCAAACATTTATTGAAACAATTTATTTTCCCAAGGCTGTTTATTTTTAGAGATTGCATCATTTCAAGGCGGGTATTTCTAATTCAAATATTTTGTTCATTGATACCTATTGCTGGATCTTTCTGTTCGTTGCCTCCTTTTTGATAGCTAATTAATTTGGTTCTGTGATCCATGTGTACACCTTCTCTTGGTACAAACTCTCATCCCGCAATACACATAGTCTCCGTCTGTCATACAGTAAGCAATTTGCTTTACTCCTACATTCTCCGCCTTCGAGTATACTGTATTTCTGGCTAACGGGTATCACTTTGCCTTTGCTGTCATTCACTTTGCGCCGCCATTCGTTTCATTATGTCTCAACAATTTATTGTCAGCATTTTTTCCATCCCGCCTTATTGTCCGGGATTAGAACCTTGACATCTGCAAAAAATAAACCTATGATCCACATATCCCCAACTTTTATCGTCTCTGCGCTTGAAATTAATTGATCTCCTGAAGTCGTTGAGGATTAACCCTTTACCTAACGAATCTGTCTCATCCACCCGCGCAATATACAAATTGAGTAGTGTTCAAAACATTTCAACAAAACCATATCACCTGATCCCTCTTTGGAACGAGCTCGTTCCAATGAGGGGTCACATGATATGGCTTTGTTGAAATATTTTGAAAATTTGAAAAAATAATATTGGAAATTATAAATTTTGATATCGTGTGCGTTGGATAAGGGAGTAATGTGAATAGAATTGGCGAGATATCTCCATGCTAAATGTCCATATCCATGAGGACCTGTTTCGTTATAACAGTTCCTATACAAAGTTCAATTTGAAGTTCTTTGTGCACAGCTTTCATGATTTTCACAAACTTGACTCCCAAATCCATGCGCTTAATCTTCCACGGTGTTCCTTCCCTACATACAATGTCTTTGACATTCAACGTGAACACATTTGGCGAAAGGGTGCATATACCATTGCTTGAGGTCCATTTCCACAGAGATCTGTTTTGTTGTACCACTGTCGAGATAGAGTTTGCTTTGAAGATCTTTGTACAAAACTTTCATGATTTTCACAAACTTACCGACCAAATCATGACCCCAATATTTCTTTGTGTTCCTTTCCTCTATACTCGGTCTTTGACGTCGAATGTAAACAGAATTCAGTTGGCGAAAGGATGAATATACCCTTGCTTGAGGAACATTGTTATAGGGTCCTGCTTTATACAAAAACTAACCAGACAGAGTTCGCTTTGATCTTTGTGCACAGCTTTCGCGTCCTTCACAAACTTGCCTCCCAAATCCATGCCTCCAATCTTCCATCGTGTTCTTTACCCCCATACTCGGTCTTTGGCGTTCAATGTATACAAAATTGCTCGTTCCAATGTTTTTGCAATGTTTTTGAAGCCAAAAATGAAAATCGAATGACGATTTTTGTGAATAGCCCTGGCCGGTTTTGGCCGTTAGGTTGGGTAATGGGTTAATAAACTGTTATCTATATGCATATGCACCAGACCCGGTGTTATCACTTCAAGAACTTCGGCATCGGTATCACTATCCCGACACTTTCGATAGGGGGCCCGTCACAGAATTAACCCTAGGGCCCGAATTTCCTCTTCCCGGCCCTGACACAGGAAAATGTACAGTGTCTTCTCCGAGAAAAAAGTAGCTTTTCATACAAAGTAGAGCGCCCTGGGTACTTTTTGAAGGCTTAAGTACCCAGAAAGTGAAGGAATAACTGCCTCAAAATGACCCAAGAAATATCAGGGTCAGAGTTACAGAAACCAGTCTTTGGGATTTCAGGCAAAATGTAAATAATAATAATAATAACACTTTGGCCAGCCGCTGATTTGTCGCGGTTCTCGGACGAGAAGGCCATGGTTACCCCTGTAAGGTTTTAAGTCAGATAAATAACTCTTTGATGTTAGATAACGGCTCTCTGAGGCGAGCTTTCTCTTGCCTATCCAACAACACCAACGAGTTATTTATGTAGGAGATAAATATTGATTTAAAGTGATTTTAGGGCATCTCTTGGAAGGATGTTTTTTACTTTGTTGATGCAAATATTGCATCAGATATTTTGGAACAGACGCTAGATATATAGAGATTATTACCATTATGTGGGTGTACAAAATATGTATCCGAGTCGAGCTCCGGGTTCTAAGGGCAGATCACGACGAGTCTATCGTATTTCGTACGGATGAACAAAAAAAAAATGGAACTCACGCGAAAGGAACGTGCTTGTATCCGACCCCTAATACAAACATCTGTATCAGGTGGTCGGATACACGACAGTTGCGGAGTTAATACAGACAAAATACATGTTGATTGTAAGATAAGTGTTTTTTAAATGTTAGGCTTTCATCAAGATGCACTCCTAAAAACTTCACCGTTTTTTTTATTATTGAAGAAGAGTGTTAATAGATTGGCTTTTTGTTAATTGTTTTGTGGATGCAGTAACATAAATTTGGACTTTTATATATTTACTCATAGCTTGTTGTAAGTACACCTGTCAAATACATTTACGCAAGTTCTGCATTTAACTTATATTGTGGTAATTGTATATATCATGGTTAGAAGTATACAGGGTGGTATATCGGCAAAGGGAGTAATGATGTACAGTGATAAATGTCGTTAACATGAATAAGAATAAAATTTTGGCCAAGTACTGATCCTTGCAGAACACTGCAGCTGATACTCAACGGATCGGACTGATGCGAATAGTATTCTACATATTGACTTTGGTTGGACAAGTAGCTACGAAATCAGTTGGTAGAAATACCCTGGATCCCATGAATTTCCTTTTTAAAGTAACATATCGTGACTGATAATTATTATTGTTTTGAAGGTCTTGGACAAATCGATGAACAGATCTAAAGTAGAATCTTTCGAAGGCTTATCGTTGCATTCGAGAATATAGTTAACCCTTTGAACCCGAGCGACCGCTTTTCCGTTCAGGAAAATGATACGTCATAACGTCATTAAATAGGATGGCTGTTCAGTAAAGGCGTGGGGTAGACCAATCAATATTTTCAAAGTGTAGCAACGAGGCTGCACGTTGAAAATATTGATCAGTCTACCCCAAATAATGAATATGGACTTTTCTAATTGCTGCCATTGAACTGGAATGGTAGATACCACCAGAGTTTATCGGTTTAAGGAGGTGAATGATCGGGTGAATTGTTGAATATTTTTCACGGAAGCGGCATTGATGCTTTAAGAGAACATCGAATTCGGTCAGAAACCTTGTTAGTCTTGCACACATGATCCGTTCAAGTACCTTGGAGATGACGGGTAAGTTTCTAATTGGTCTATAATTTCCAAACCCCTGCTCATTATCACCTTCGACGATATGTACAAGTTTGGCTATTTTTAGACTATCGGGAATTGTTCCAATGTAACAGGATTGGTTAAATCGAGAGTAATCGCTTGACTGGACTGGTTACGTGAAATAATTCATGAGAGGTGAGGGACGTTGTACAAACACGAGTACGCGAATGCGAACGAGTGTTTTACAATATAGTCCCTCGTCTTTTCATTATTAACGATAATTATATTATTTCACCCTTTACTTAACGTAACCGCCAAAACCGACCAGCGCTATTCTAAAAAAATCGCCAATGTTTTTGTCTGTAAAACATAGGTTATGACTCCTCATTGGAAAGAGCTCGTCCAATGAAGGGTCATAACTTTTGTTTTTGAGACAAAAAATGACAAAATTAGTTATTCAAGAATTTTTTTTTGCAAGTGTCGCTGGCTTTTCATATTAGGTAAAGGGTTAAAAAAAACAAAACAATGAAATCCCCATTACACCCACGGCAAAGCGTATTTGTTTGCACGCACGAATACATGACACAACTGTTGATTGCATAATTCACTTCTGAAGTTATCGTTTATAATCAAACCCGGAAATCCCAGTAAATCACACTTTGGAAAGTAAAAAAATATGTGATATTGGGACTGTGCGACTTCAGAAGTTCAGATATTATTTCTTTCGTACCATCACTAAAGATCTTGGTGAAGTCAGGGCTAATTTTCCCAACAATTTTATTCGTTATTAAGATAATTTCTTGTTCAGTAGTTGGGACAACGAAAAAGTTATTTAGATATACACCTGGAACTTAATTAAGCAGCCCTTGATATTGTTTCATAGTTATTATGTTTTAACGATTGCTATGTCTCGCAGCACATTTTCATCTAGTGAAACGTGATGTTTCTGGTTGATAGCGTACCCCAAACACACACCCGTCCACGTGAAGCATGCTTTCCAGGAATGTCACAAAAAACATCATCCACATGCAATATCTGGATATAAAACAAGAAAAGTTGACACTTTTTTATCAATAAATGTTGACATGGCATGGAGGAGACTGTCAGAGGCACTAAGACGGCCAATCGAGCAGGCATGCAACAGGCGGGTCATTCAAAGCCATTGGAAGGCAACTTGTCTTTAGCCATTCTGTCATCAGCAGACTTGTCCGAAAACATCAACAAACCAACGATGTCAAGGGCCGACCAAGGCCTGGACAACTCCAAAAGACCTCTCCTCTGGCACGCCTCGTTAGGTGTGACCCCTTTGCTTCAAGTGGGGTTTTGAAACGTTTTTGGCTCCCCAACAGGCTTTTGTGCAACAGAACTGTCCGGAACCGTCTCAAAGCACTGGGTATGAGGTATAGAAGGGTCATCAAGCGTCCAGCTCTGTCCAATCAGCATCAAAGACGGCGTTTGGAGTGCTGTATGGCACGACAACATTGGAATGTCAGGACGTGGACGAAAGTCCATTGGTCAGACGAGAGTAGGTTCCTGCATCACATCACAGATGATCGCATGAGAGTGTGGAGGCATAGAAATACTGCTTACCTGCCCAGAAACATCAGACCTACTGTTCCTCATGGTGGAGGATCAGTAATGATCTGGGGATGCCTCTCTTATGATTGTAAACTTGATATGGTGACTGTACGTGGGAATCTCAGTAGTCATCAGTACATCCGGGACATTCTCAATCCAGTTGTCGTACCGCATTTTGACAACCACCTGTTGGCTTTTCGCCCTGTATTCATGGATGACAATGCAAGGGCGCATCGTTTCCATTCTGTGATAGTATTCCTTCAGAACAACGTGATTACAACATTACCTTGGCCTGCAATGAGCCCCGATTTGAATCCCTTAGAACACATCTGGAACTTTCGTGTGCAAGCAAGGAAACCGCCTTACAGAATTTGGTTGCATTGCACGAGGAGTGGCAGTAGTTGCCTCTGGGCCGCATCAGAAGGCTCACTGGTAGCATTAGGAGGAGGGTTCAGGCTGTCATCCGGGGACGTGGTGGATACAATCGCTACTGACGTCAGTGTTGTGTTCAGATCACAAGTTACATTTTTTGTCAGTAATTACCGGCATTGTTTCATTATAGACGTTCTAGCACCATACTTGTCGAGAGAACATTTTTCCATCAAAAGTATTAGTGACAGATATGTGTAATTAGCGCCATTAAAAATACTGCATATTTTCATCATTGTGTTGTCTTTCACTTGTCAATAGACCATTCTTTCCGCAAACAATCACTTTTGGCCATCTGAAAGATAGCATAAAAGTAATGACAGTTTCTGTTAACTTATCTGCGAAACAAAACAGGGGGGGGGGGTGTGGCTTAATTAAGTTTCAGGTGTATAGTTCCATTTCAAGGATTGCGCAAAGTCAGTATCGGTATGTGGTACACCTCTCCGACCGTTTTACTTATATTTGCAAAATGTGTTAAATTTGGATGCTACTTGATCCGGATCTGTTATATCTTCTCCGTTGGAGACGAATATTCGCGACAGTGGCTGTGAGGTTTTCGATTTCTTAATGACGTTCAGAATTTGCCAGGTAATTTTCAAACCTTGTTTTCTCAGCAGGATTTCATTATTGTGCGTGGCTTTACTTTGACGCTTAACTTATTGAAGATTACATTGTAAGCTCTATATTCTCTCACATTATCTTCTGGTGTTTTTAACCTCAAACATAAAGGTTGTTTTTTATGAAGAGATTATTGCAAAATCCCAGACGTCATTCAAGGGTTTCGTTTAATATTTTTTGTGTTTATATTATTAATCCTTTACCCAACGTAACGGACAAACCCGGCCAGCGCTATTCTTAAAAATCGCCAAATAATTTGAAAATGAAACGAAATGAAATGAAGTTTATTTGCAGTATACGTTTACATGAAGTATAATAAACATGTACAGAAATAAATGTAAAACTGCATGGGAACAGCATAGCCCTGGGGGCTGTCTTCCTGCCATTCCCATATTAAAAGATAATTAGTCCTGACATCAAAATTGTAAACAATTTGCATCCTTACGGGATTCATGAGGGGAACGTTTAATACATAATTTTTTAACCCCTAGCCCAGCGCAAACAGAACACTGTTTTCACAAGAAACACTCTTAGATAGGACTTCCATTTATTTTCTTATCAGTCCTTTGACTTTCAATTCTAGCCTCAGGGACAACGACATGGCACTCAGCGTAATGACTAAATGAGCTTACTCCAGTGATAAACCATGGGCCCTGTTCCGGAGGCAAGAACAGAAACGAATAGTTCCCACACAGTGCGATCTTTGCGAACAGTGCAGGCCAGACACGACTATTGCGCTGGGTAAGGGGCCAAAGTATTGGTGAAATTGCATTACAGTAATTGCTCAACAATTTAATGGTCTAATCATCAATAATTTTCATTATTTTTTAATTTTTTGTCTCAAAAACATGGGTTATGGCCCCTCTTTGGAACGAGCTCGTTCCAATGAGGGGTCATAACCTATGTTTCTGAGACAAAAAATGAAAAAAATTAGTTATTCAAGAATTTTCTTTGCAAGTGTCGTCTGCTTTTCATGTTAGGTAAAGGGTTAATCTTTTCATGGGAAATGCTTAACGAAAGACATTTAAATAAATATTTACGAAGTGTTCATACTCTGTGTTTGGGCATAGTGTTTGGAGGACTGTACCGAAGAAGTTGTAGTTTTGCAACAATTTCTTTAATCTCAAGACATTTTACCTATTAAATGATCTTCTAATTTCTAATTCAGGGTTTCCTTTCTTTTTGAGTGTCTGGCTCATTTGTGGCTTCTTAGAAGTTAGGGAAGGGACTTTGGCGTAAAGATTTAACACTGAAATCTCCATAGACATTGGTTCGCCAGAGAAAATTTACGTCTGGAAGGAATATGGCGTCAAATTTTCAACTCCGGCGAAAACAATGTCTATGGGAATTTTCAATGTTAAAATTTCAACGCCATATTCCTTTTACGCCAATTTTTATGCCAAATTCAAAATCCTATGAGACTTTTCAATGTTAAAATTTGACACCATATTCCTTCCAGACGTAAATTTTTCTCTGGCGAACCAATGTCTATGGAGGTTTCAGTGTTAACCCTTTACCCAACGTAACGGCCAAAAACGGCCAGCGCTATTCTCAAAAATCGCCTATTAATTTTAATAATTTTTTCATTTTTTGTCTCAAAAACATAGGTTATGACCCCCTCATTGGAACGAGCTCGTCGAGCTCGTTCCAATGAGGGGTCATAACCTATGTTTTTGAGACAAAAAATGAAAAGAATAGTTATTCAAGAATTTTTTTTCAAGTGTCGTCTGCTTTTCATGTTAGGTAATGGGTTAAATCTTTACGCCATAATCTCTTCTTTACTACTCTTCTTCTAAATAAAATATGGCAAAGAGGTCGAAGACATCTGTTCTAAGAATTCTAGTATGGTTCTCTTGAAGGACCTATTGGAATAGAAATGGCCAATTAATTGAAGTGAAGAGTGTTCTGTAATTCTTGTTAGCCGTTTTTAAAACTGGCCTGCAATCTTCACTGAACATATTGTTAATGAATGTGTGTGTTTCTCTGTGGTTGTCAACGTTCAATAAATCGAAACTGAAGTATCCTGTTAGAAGTACCTGTTTGTGCTCTGCATTTATCTTTGTTAAGATGTCACGAAGAGAAGACATGAAGACATCGATATTTGTCAAAGGTGCCGAGATGGGTCCGTAGATACACATACAGAACCGCACATACGTTTGAATGGGTTAAGAATTATCTCAAGAGATTGCTTTGGCCCAGGATATCACGGGAGCCGAAGGCTCGAGTGATATTTGAAGGCTCGAGTGATATCCTGGGTTAAAGCAATCGAGTGGCGATAATTCTTAACCCATTCAAACTTATGTGCGGTTCTGTATTTATCACACACCTCCCATATGACAACCAGTCAATACCAAAATTGAACTGAAAGCACTCTTCAACTGGATAATTGCTGGGGTTTCTTCGTTATCAATGAGACAACACTGTTATTTGGCGGGATACCAACCGTAATTTGCTTTTTAATTTTTACAGCATTCAATTGGTCGAAACCAATTGACGCCGATCATTGTCTCTGTCACGATGACCGAACTTCAAATATTGACTAAACTGTCAAGGAACAAGCAGTCAAAATGTTATTTTTATTTTGAAAATTTTTTACTCGAATCTGATTGTTTAAATATCCCCTGTAAACAAATCTAAATAAGGTACTTGGAATTTCCAAGCCATCTCGACTCCGGTGCATTCGACCAATGATGACGTGATTTATTTAGACGGGTTCCTTCTCTGTTTACGATGGAAACGAAATCGAACGTGTATTGTATCACCTCATGTGCGATACAACTTTATTTTTATGGTACAGGCAGAACAGTGGAAATCCCGTGTTTTACATTAATAGGTGTGTGATAAAGCCTACTATATACGAACATCTTTTTCCAGGGTTGACTTCCATGTCATGTAAGATTATTATGATCCCCAATGAGTCTGGAGGTGGGATGGGGAAATCTCACCCGAGGGGCAAGATATTTGAACCAGACCCGAGGCTTGCCGAGGGACTGGTTCAAATATCTTGCCCCGAGGGTGAGATTTCCCCATTCCCACCTTCAGACTCATCGAGGATGATTTTTCTCCCCACACACGAGGATTACGTCATTATAGATAATTGGCTGTCACGTGCTGACATACCCAATTTATCAAGTCGTAGTCCTTTCGAAAAACGAACAATTTCATCGGAAAGATCGTACAAAAGTTAGGTACATACCATAGGTATATACTAAAATATTGATTTGTAACATTGTCCGTTAAGGGGGTTAATGAATTTGCGATTGTCAAACTCTAATGTAAAGGGCATTGTGAGATTATTGATCGATCGATAAATTCGCGCAGTGATATTATTAAATCTGCAGAGAAACATGGGGTTGAAACAAATCAAGTTTAATATTTGAATAATAATTAAATATTGAGTCTATATCAACAATATTTAATTATTATTCAAATATTAAACTTGAATTCTTTCAACCCTATGTTGCAATTGTGCAGACGATGAATGATGAAATAGTTCCGGCGACCTAATAAAATATGCAAATGAGTATGTCACGTGGGGTGGGTGGGATAGAAATATCCCACCCTGCTGTCTCACCCGGGACACGCGTATGTTTAACGTATAGTGGGGGGGGGGGGGGGGGGGAGAAATAAAGATCACTAGGTCGGGTCTCAGCTTGAATGAAATGTGTTCGGATACAAGGACAGAGTTCTTGCAGGCAAGAACTGACAAAATTCAAGGCTATTCAAGACAGTTTCTCGATTTATTTCAGCATTTTCAATGCCCTATAATAGCCAAATCCAAGGATATTCAAGTCTTCACTAGTCCCAGCTGGGGCCGTCGGTCATTACCCCTTCCTCCCACTTCTCTTCAAGGGATGTGGGAGGAGGGGGTAATGACCAGAGGTCCTAGATAGGACTATCCCTTCACGAACTCTGACATATAAAATTATATAGTTATGATAACGTGCTTCGCCATCATTTTTATTTCGTGAATATTCAAGGCTTTTCGAGGATTCCTGACACATTTTCCAGAATTTCAAGGTATTGAATGACCTTTATTCAGATTCAAGGTTGTTCCTTGTATCCAAGTCCCAGTGGGAATCCCGAAAGATACCTCCAAAGCACTCCCACTCCCACTCCCTCTGCCAACATTACACTCGGGACAAGTATTATGTACAAGTGGATGATAACCTTCAAGGTTGTATCTTACATTTTATTACACATCCATTAAACTTTAAACCCTTGTATTTAACGGAATCGTCGCTATGACATAAATGTTTCTGTATTCAACTGATGATGTTCAAGCCGCAACCGTTTATACTAGTTCCTTTCCCGTCGAGTCATAAGTTACGCTTCGAAATGTTTCCAAATTTCGTTGTACAATTATCGATCGTCTGTCGCGTAGTGTCAAAATGAAAACGCCCACAGCAAAATAAAGTCGGTTCACAAAAAATTAGTTAACCCAAAAATTATATTTAAATTTGCAACTTCATTTCGGGAAATCTTCGGACATCCTTACATACTTCGAACTTCTTTTAAGAATATTTCTCCCAGCTGTTTTGCAAATCTGCTCAAATTTGTACTTATATTTTTACTAACAGTAATAGCCACCAAATGGTTAGGCTTGAATGGTCAACAGCCGAAGAGAAACAGCGATACGAATAGAAACGAACACGCCCAATGGAAAAGATAACGAATGTAATTTAGACTGGTTTCCAAAAACCTGTTAAGATTTTTTATCGATCCATTTGATCAGTACAGCTTCAAACAAAATAAACAGACTCTTCCCATTTGGGTTTAAACATCGGAATTAAAATGTGTTTATTTATATGAATTTTTATGAATGGGGTGTGTAATAAACACAGAACGTGATGCGTGTTTGAGTCGGTGGCTGCTTTACACAACTCGTTGGAATGGCGTAGTCATATTTCGCTCGAGTCTACGACTCTCGCGAAATATCACGACGCCATTTTAACTCGTTATGTAAAACATCCACCGATTCAAACACGCACTGCGTTCTGTCTATACAAGTTATCTCGGGCAAACTCCAGGGTACATGGAGGTTTAATGCCTGGATGTCGAAACGAAGAGTTGAAAAAAGAGTTAGTTGGAGATAACTTAACAATTCTAATGGGAGTTTCCCCAGTCAAAGCGAATTAGTCGGGGTCAAATGTTATTTTTAGGACCTGGATGTTTCTCATGTTGCAAACGGGTAACAACAGTGCGAACTCTTGTTACCTGCATGTTTTAGAATCGCGGGAATCATTGCTATTTGTTCCAGCCACTTTTGCCAGTCATAAGACGCGCGTTCAATGCTGATAAAGGGAGATCATGTATTTTGATGTCAGGTATGTTTGAAGATGTCAGCGAGGCCCATTATGTCAAATGAATCCTTGTTCTGTTGAGTACCACTAAGGAAGTCACAAAAGGAATCCCAGTTTGCATTGAGACTTCGACAGTTGTGACCAAATAAAGAAATGCTATTTTTTCCTAGAAAACCTTTTTCTCAGAACAGAGAGGGTGAATAATAGTTACATGAATAACTATGTAGAGAGAAAGGAGTCTCAGGTGCTACTTCGAAAATATTATTTGTATTGTTGCTATACTTTCACACGAAGTTCCATAATATTGAGATAAACAAGTGATCTCAGTACACTTCTCATACGGATGAATCAAGTCGCAGGTTGCGACGGGGAAGGGGTGATCTTGGGACAAACTGTATAAAGTCGGTACCTTTTAGCAATATCTAATCGTATCCAACATACAGTGTGGGATTAGTTGAGGCACCGGGTTCTAAATTCCAGGTAACGTACCGCCCATAAGACTTGTCTCGGACTGTGTCCATACGTAATCAACATAAAACTTTGATTTCCTTGGGCAATCTGCAGCCAAGAGTATCCGAGAGAGGGGGAGATAATATACACTCACCGTCTCATCACCAAACGAAAGCATTCACATTGAAACGATCATGCACACACACCTTCACCCTCCCATTGACGCCTTCCCACAAACATTCCAAACATTCCAACATACACTTCCGCCGAAACTCATGACCCCCATACACAGACCCAAACACTACAGCACTTTCGTCGTACAGTAACCAGCGCGTTTCACACTTCCATGTAGCTGCTGTAAGGGCAGTTATCCAAATAATCACGAGAACATCATGTAATAAGCTGGATTCCACCCCTCGTTTTTGGCGGCGTGCAATGGTCCAGTGGTTTAGCAGAAGGTCTCCTGATTATTAGGCGGGATTGCCGACGGTTCGATTCCTGGCCGAGGATCAGAAAACAACATTTTAGATTTTTTGAAAACATGATTCTGTCCTTCAATGAACACTTGCACACACTGCCCCCCCCCCCCCACCCCCCGCACACAATTACATTCAATTTGATTCACAAATATAGCTACGAAAATCTTTTTTCCAGGTTGATGTGAAGTCAACTCCCGATGGTGAAGTAGATCCCGAAATTATTTATTGCGGCTAACACACGAATCCTCCAAAAAGTGTGAATATACACCTCGATAAAAACAATTTAACAGCTGGTGAACGGAGAGACCTCACGATACTTCGAAAAAAATAAGAAAATAGGGTCTCGTTCTGTCTCGGGACAACTATATAAAGGGAGCCATAAGACAACTCAGCAATAATAACCATTATAAGAAAATAGATTCACTTATTTGGCCTGGTGATTTTGAAAAATGCAATAAGATTTTTAAATTTCTCCACGACGAAGCTCACGTAATCAAAAAAGAAAACAAATGAAATATTTAACAGCTATGCTCAGTGCGCAAACAAGACAATTTTACATCATACCAAAGATCCACAAGAACCATTCTTCATGGTCGGATGACTTATCCCCCCCCCCCCATCCCACCTCACGTGAGGCCATTAAACTCGGATTTTAACTTTAACTCGGAAGGAATCGTATGCCATCTTGGAAATCCATACTTATCATCTGAAACCTATAGCTTATTGACATCCGAGGTATCTCAAAAAAATACACAGCATTTCTTGTCAAAAATTTCTAAATTGAAAATATCGAAAAATACAATCTTGGTTACTTTGGATATTGACAACATACATACCGACATTGATATTGATAAAGGTGTTAAATTTGTTGAAAATGAATTCGAAAAATATCCTGATGCAAAACGCCCGAATGAACAAATTTTGGATGTTTTAGAGCTGAGCTTAAAAGGCAGTGACCTTCGATTTAATGGAGAAAATTATTTACATTTTAAAATGAATCTCAAGATAGCGTTTTAATGAAAGAGGTCCAAAAAGGCTAAACTTTGAATCGTCAAAACGGCGCCAAACCGAAAAACAAACAACAAAAAAAACCTAGTCATCTCTTAACCCTTTACCCAACGTAACGGCCAAAACCTGCCAGCGCAATTCACAAAAATTTCCCCCCTTTTTTAAAAGTTGGACTTACTGTCGAGCTAACATTATGGACATATTTCTTTTTTCACCATCTCCTCGTGGTTGGAGGAGATAGGCCCCCGCCACACCAAATTCTACATCGTGTCTTTTTTTTATTATTTAACCCTTTACCCAACGTAACGGCCAAAACCGGCCAGCGCTATTCTCAAAAATCGCCAATTAATTTTCATTATTTTTTCATTTTTTGTCTCAAAAACATAGGTTATGACCCCTCGTTGGAACGAGCTCGACGAGCTCGTTCCAACGAGGGGTCATAACCTATGTTTTTGAGACAAAAAATGAAAAAAATTAGTTATTCAAGAATTTTTTTTGCAAGTGTCGTCTGCTTTTCATGTTAGGTAAAGGGTTAACTTTCATGGCAGGGCTGTCCCCAACGAGCGTCGTTGAGGTGGGTGGTTCCACAAGGAGCTGTTTATTTGCAAACCTCTCTCTCTCTCTCTCCACGCAACAATATCAAGAATAACTGGCAACGACAAAGTGGATCCTATGTAACAACAAACCCCCCAAGAGTGTCTGCTAAGCCGTCACCAAGATCGTAAGAAATGCTATAGGGGTGGGGGACTGAAAGGCAGCCATGCCTAGAGCCCCCAAATCCTTCCCCAGGCGCCCGCGGCGCCTAAACCAACGTACCGTTTCCTGATGAAACAGATAGAAGAAATACTTGTGCAAGTGTTTAAAATTAGGCCAAATAAGGTCAGATCAGTGGCTGTGGTTGAGATTTTTTTCTTTCAAAAAGGTGATTGGTGGATGGTGGATGGTTTTTGGTTGGAATAAATTCAACCCTGTGTACAGGATTTTTTTGAAGACCCCCCACCACAACCACCCCTGTCGAACCAGTAGTATTTTTATTTCCATAACATCATGTGGGGGTGTTGGGAGAAGACTCGTCCTCAAGTGAGATTGGGTGGAAGGGTTCAATGTCATCCCTGAGTGAAATATATTTGACCCTACATGCCTCATTTCTGGGTCAAATATCACCCGTCGGGTGAGATGCTCACCCTCACACCAACTGGAGGAAAATAATCATTCCATTTCAACCGTTCGCCTTTTCCCGGTTCATATTCGGCAATGCGAAACAAAAGTTTTCCAGGGTGAAGTGACAAAGAATTCTTCATACGGACGTGACAACCGTGCGTTATTCTCAGTTCTTTATTCGACATTCGCTATCAACCGATTTGATCGGTTGATAACGAATGTCGAATAAGGAACTGGGAATAAGAAACGATTGTCACTTCCCCATTCTTCGTTATTAGATTACAAGTTTAGTTTTTTTCTAATGTAGTGGATCGATTTAATATGTCGTTATAACGTTCAGTGATCTATAAACTATATATGCGTACCGCTATTATTGACAAAACAAGCAAGTGCGCAGGAAAGATAAATTTAAAACTCACCTTCAAATATCGGCTTTGTCACGGGTATTGATAAATTGGTTGAGGAGAATTTGTTTTGAAACTGAAATAAAAGCTTGAGACAATGGTTTTTCACTGCGACCATTTATCATGAAGAAAACTTCGATCCCGGGTGGCCCAAGTGAAAAATTCTGAAAGCCCCCATGAGTACCTGTGTCTTTCAGTTTATTTTCTCTCTTCATGTTTGTTGTTTTAACGACGTCAGTGAACAATTCACATTCTGCATTGTTCGAATATAGCTTTTGAATATCTTTCTGTGGGTCGATGGAGTTGCTGGGATACCGTTTCTTCGGAACGTAATTGGAGTTTCGTGTGCGAAGACACTGGCAAAGGAACCTGATGAGTAGGGGCAGAAGGTTCATGACCCCCTCCCTCCTTTTTTAGATCATATATTTCTACTCACTTCATTTTTGATGAAAACACAATAGTATTGTTGTTAGTAGTAGTAGTTGTAGTAGTAGCAATAGTAGTAGTAGAAGTAGTATAGTAGCAGTAGTTGTAGTAGTGGCAATGTCATGCAGTATCCGTGATGGCACGGTGACGCAGTGTACTAAGGCGTACTGCATGTCGATGATGCACCTATGCTAACCCTGCTTGTGTGGAATCAGTACGTTGGGGAGTCTGACAGTTGCTCGCCGATGCTCGGTGGTTCTCTCCGGGTACTCTGGTTTCCTCCACCCGTAAAACTGTCCGCTATGAGGTGACTCTGGTTGTCGAAAGTGCTGTTAAACCCCAATAAAGAAATTATTTATAATAGTATTGTTTATTATTATTATTATTTAATCCTTTGCCTAACACAATTATTAGATGACACTTGCAAAAAAATTCAGAATAAGTGAAAGTTTTCATTTTGCCTCAAACAAATAACTTGGGACACCTCATTGGAACGAACTCGATGAAGGCCAATAAGCTGTGTTCAAGAGGCAAAAATTAAAAAAAAATAACGGTTACCCTCTTCCCCTAGTTTCATTCGAGTTCCACCATCACTTGGGGAAATCGATATTTAAGAACGAAATTGACGTTGCTTGTCCGAAATACTATTCAAAGCAAGAAATGTTTTGAGAATTCCAATTATCGTTGAGATTACAGGTAAACTGGGGTCTTGGGTTTGGGTCAATGTTGAGTATTTCCCCCTACATTTTTCACACGCACATTGACAGATTATTTGTAGTCAGTAGATATGTCAGTAGTATTCATGTCAGGGGCTAACCTGGCCATATTTGGGGCACCTCGGAAGTGTCGCCATGTCACCTGGCACACGACAACATGATGGGTTTTCATGCTAGCCCGTGTGAGCGGTCCTATCGTGACTTCATTACCAGAGTGACGTGGTGTCAGTGCGCATGCACTCGCGTGTTAGGTTGTTAGGTTCCGTCCTCCATTCTGTGTACTGGAGGTCACCATCTTGGTTTCTGTGGTGGCACGTGGAACATGGTTCTGGACATGGTTTTAGTTCTTGTTTTATTGTTCTGAGGTACTCTGGTAGAACGGAAGCGCCTTCCAATCGGAACAGTATTATATACAATTCTTCTCAGTCATTAGTTGCCAATATCTATGCGAGCGCGGTTGCTCAGTGGTAGACTGTTGGACTTCTGTGCTAGAGGACCCGAGTTCGATCCCCGTCTGGGACGTCCAGCGTTGTGTCCTTGGGCAAGGCACTTTATCCCGGTTGCCTACATGGGGGCACGATGGTGCCATGTACAGAGACATACTGCACGGCGATGGTGCACATGTCTTCAACCGCTGTAACCCTGCTTGGGCGGAGCTTGAACAGAGTTAGAATTTGAGGAGCTGACAGTTGCTCGGTGGATCTCTCCGGGTACTCCTGCTTCCTCCACCAGAAAAACTGTCACGGTCACGATTAGCCACTGTGCTTAAGTATATGACCTTAAACACCAATAAATAAATAGTTACCATATCTATTCTAACTGCTCTCACGTCGGATAATTCCCTCGTTCAGATGGCGTTATCAACTTGTGAACGAAATCCGCGTTCGCTTGCCAGCTTTGGAAGCAATCTTGTTACCGGCTTTGGTCGCGGCTTTCTTACAAACGTCCATCGTGGTCTTTTTTCCGATCTTCACAACCGCCGAAGCGATCTGTTTCGCGGCATCGACAGTGACGCAACGCGAAAAAAGTGCATCATAGAATCCATAATACCAGATCCGTCGTAGACGTAAGACCTATTAAATCCTCTATCACTAACATTTTCTGAAGAAAACATTTATTTATGTATTTCTAATTGTTTTTTCGACAATTCGTCGCATATACCCACTATCTCAATTTTGTCACTCCCGTATTAGTGGCTTCTTTACTGGCCACCAAGAGCTCCGATCTCTCTATTAGCGCGTGAGGATCACAAGTCACAAGGAATGGTCGCTGTACCACCACCAGCAGCCATTCCCGTTCCGAAGGCAGATCTGACGAACGCATTATTTTCGTCCCACATTCGTTTCACCACTTTTTACCTCACCTGGCCTAAAAGGCCATGTGGGCTTTTCTCATCACTTGGCGTCGTCCGTCGTCCGTAAACTTTTCACATTTTCATCTTCTTCTCTGTAACCCGTGAGTCGGTGTGAACCAAACTTGGCAGGAATGGTACATGGGAGGTCCTCTACAAAAGATCCTCATTTTATTCCCGTCGGCTGCCAGGGGCATTCTTTGATTCTGGTTGGTGTTTTTTCAAAAGTCTTCTTCTCTGAAACTGCCAGGCCAAATGTTTTGAAACTTCATATAAATGATGACTGAGACCCCCTCTACCAACGATCCTCATTTAATGTTGATCGGGTTACAAACATGGCCGCAATTGCGGCTTACAGTTACTATAGAAACCCTATGGGAAATCACATTTTCATCTTCTTCTCTGGAACTACTGAGCCGACGTGAAAACAGACCTGGAAGGGATAGTCTGTGGGAGGTCCTCTACAAACGATCCTCATTTTGTTCCCGTGGGTTGAAAAAGATGGACGCCAGAGGCGTTCTTTGATTCTGATTGGTGGATTTTCAAAAAATCTTCTCCTCTGAAACTACCAGGCCAAATGTTTTGATACTTCGCATACATGATGACTGGTACCCCCTCTACCAACGACATTTAATGTTGATCAGGTTGTAAACATGGTCACAATTGCGGCTTATAGTTACTTAGAAACCCTATGGGGAATCACATTTTCATCTTCTTATCTGGAACTACTGAGGCGATGTGAAAACAAATCTGGTAGGGATAGTCTATGGGAGATCCTCTACAAACGATCCTAATTTTGTTCCCGTGGGTTGAAAAAGATGGACGCCAGAGGCATTCTTTGATTCTGATTGGTGGATTTTCAAAAATCTTCTCCTCAGAAACTGCCAAGACATATGTTTTGATACTTCACATAAATGATGACTGGTACCCCATCTACGAACGATCCTCATTTAATGTTGATCAGTTTGTGAACATGGCCACAATTGCGACTTGTAGTTACGATAGAAACCCTATGGGAAATCACATTTTCATCTTCTTCCCTGGAACTGCTGAGCCGACGTGAAAACAAACCTGGCAGGGGTAGTCTATGGGAGCTCCTCTACAAACGATCCTCATTTTGTTCCCATGCGTTTGAAAACGTGGTCGCCAGAGGCATTCTTTGATTCTGATTGATGGATTTTGAAAAATCTTCTCCTCTGAAACCACAGGGTCAAATGTTTTGAAACTCTGCACGGTTGATGACTGGGGCCTCCTCTACGAACAATCCTCATTTAATGTTGATTGGGATGTAAACATGGCCACACTTGCGGCTTATAATTACTATAGAAACCCTATGGGAAATCACATTTTCATTTTCTTCTCTGGAACTTCTGAGCCAACGTGAACCAAACCTGACAGGGATAGTCTATGAGAGGTCTTCTACAAGTGCGCCTTATTTTTGTTACCGTGCCTTGAAAAACCTGGCTGCCAGAAGCATTTTTTGATTCCGATTGGGGGATTTTGAAAAATCTTCTCCTCTGAAATCACAGGACCAAATGTTTTGAAACTTTGCATGGTTGATGACTGGGACACCCTCTACCAACGATCCTCATTTAAAGTTGATCGTGTTACAACCATGGTCACAATTACGGCTTATAATCACTATAGAAACTCTATGGGAAATCACATTTTCATCTTCTCTGGAACTACTGAGCTGACGTGAACCAAACTTTGCATGAATGGGCTGCAGGAGGCCCTCTACAAAAAATCCTCTTTTTGTTCCCATTGGTTGGAAAATATGGCACCAGAGACATTCTCTGATTCTGACTGATGGGTTTTGCAAAAATCTTCCCCTCTGAAACTACAAAGTCAAATGTTTTGAAACTTCACATGATTGAGTATTGGGACACCTACCAATGATCCTCATGTAAAGTTGATGTAATGTTGCAAACATAGCCACAATTGCAGCTCATAGTTACCATGGAAAGCCTATGGGAAATCACATTTTTATATGTAGTTCCAGGTGAGCAATTACAGGCTCTTTAGAGCCTCTAGTTCCATTTGTATCTTCTACTCGATTTGGGTCTCTTCGGGTTAGGACCGTTATTCCTTTTTAAATGACATTCATATGGATCAGGATCTCGTCGCAAGTTTTCTGATCCTCTCCACTGAAATTATCGACGTTCAGTTTCGTCTACACGAACAGATTCCACAGTCCCAGAGTGCCTTCAAGCACACTATCTCCGTTCACAATCAAATTCTCACCTTCTATTTCTATTCGTTTATTTCCTAGATGTATGAAAAGATTTCCATGGGTTTCTTTGTTGCATAACATGAACACTGGCGGTGAAGGGACTGACGACTACATAAACAATGAAATTTACGAATACCACAGGTCGATTCGGCGTCCGAGGAATCGTATTTTATTATACGCTAAATGATAGATTAGCGAAAAAATTGAGGAAAGATAGAAATCGTGCCCCCACTGTGAAGATATAGAAATTTTCATTTTCGCGGTATCAATCAAAATGGTGGCTTTCAAAGTATCACTTCAACGTGAATATGAGTCAAATTATCACTGGAAATGATCAATTTGTTCTAAAAACGTATAATGCAAAGAAAATCTAGTGTTTTTGAGTGAATATCGATTATTTTCAACAATAATTCAACACGTATTCACCTTGAATGGATGCATGAAACCCGCCACCTGAATCAGATCGCAAGACGCTACCTATTCCGATTATCGATCAAATCACTTCCGCGTATCAATGCACCTCGGCTGTTTACTTTCATGCATCAATTCAAGGTTGAAACGAGTGGAATTATGGATAGGAATGATCAGATTCTTATAAAAAGCGCATAAATAGAAGAAAATCTAGTGTTTTTGAGTGGATACCGAAAATTATATCACTCGTGATCGAAACAAATGGTATTTTTCTCTCGCGCAAGCGCTCGCGAGAAATAAACATTTGCCTCGGTCACTCATGGGATAATTTTCGGTATTCACTCAAAAACACTAGATATCCTCCATATATATATTTTTAGGTAAGGTTTACTCAAATCTTCAAAATCTGCCGTGTATATAGTCGGTGCGGCGCTGACCGCCGATTCTCTCTCCGTATCGGTCTTGATTCCTTCTATCTCAAGAGAACTTGATGGTGGTAGTGATGAGTAATGAGGAGTGTAATCATACTGAGGAGGGTGAGAGTATACGGGATAGGTGGAGCATAAGGCGTGTAATGAGAAGTCAGGTTGCTTCTTCTTTCTCTAAAGGGTTCAAATTCTTTGGCGATCTCCTTTTTCCGTCTCTTCCTGAATTTCGATGACGCGTTTAGATTATTATTTATGTATTATTGGTGTTTAAGGTCAGATATTTCTGCATAATGGCTAGTCATGACCACGACAATTATACGGGTGGAGGAAGCCGGAGTACCCGGAGGGAACCACCAAGCAACGGCGAGCAAATGTCAGCTCCTCAGCATACTAACTCCACATAAGCAGGGTCAGAACTGGCTGAGGACAAGTGCACCATCGACGTGCAGTACGTCTTAGTACACAACGTCACCGTGCTCCCATGTCGACAATGGGGGTGAAGTGTCTTGCCAAATGACACAACGCGGTTGCAGCAGGTGGCATTCGAACCGAGGAACTCTCGGCTTGCAGCCTGTACCTCTATCAACTGAGCCACCGCGCCAGCACGGGTTTAAATAACTTATACGTCTCGCGTTTTAATTCGCTATCTCCCATCTGTCTTGCCATATCGCTCTCTTGATATTTTCTCTTCGATTCGAGAAATTGTCGAATCGTGTCCTCTCTGTCGGCTTTTTTTTCTTTTCTTCGGTTCTTTTTTTAATTAATTTTTTTTTGTAAACTGATTTAAAGTTTTTTGTTTTTTTTAAATTTCAGTGTTATTATATCGGAACAGATATATATTTTTGGATCTCTTTTTTATCGACGAAACTTTTTTGTGTGTGTGTTTGTTTTTGGGGGTTTTTTCTGGACCACCCAAAAACATTTCTGTGCCATCATTTTTTTCAAATCTCTCTTTGACTTTGTGTGGACGAAATGGAAAACATATCGCTACATATCCGCCATTCTTTTCACGGCAGATTATGAGAACTTCCATAGGGTTTGCACTAGAAAAAATCAACCCCCTAAGGGGAAAAAACACGATTTTGTAACAAAATGCAACATTTTTTGCAACGAAATGCGAGTGGTCCACATTTTCTCATACAAATCGAATGTGAGATTTTGGGATTTCGGTCCGTTTCTCACAAAATGCGAAAAGATGGGGTCCAGAAATTTTTCCATGTACAGAAACGTCTCGGCATTTCAGTGCACTTATTGACACATCAGTTTTTTTCCTCTTTCCTCTATTGCTCCGCGCACAATAGCGTGTCGGTATTTTAGTGCACCATTGTGAGACGCCTCTAATATAATATTAGAACATTTCTTTTCGTGTTCTATCGGTCGATAGTACCTGAGTTTGTGTGATTTCTGAAATAAAACCTGAAGCAGCTTCAGCGAAGCTGCTTCAGGTTTTATTTCAGAAATCACACAAACTCAGGTACTATCGACCGATAGAACATGAAAAGAAACATTCTAATAATTTTATTATGTGGAACAAACAATAAATTTCATTGTTAAGCGTTAACTGCAACATGCCATCAATCTTGTAATAACAATGTAGTCGAATCCAAAAACATGACGTCATTTCGAACTAATGACGTCTCTTCGAAAATGACTTGTCACAAGTGCCGTCGCTTTGGGAGTTTCTATATCACCAAATGCCAGTGTTTACAACTGCATCATGCTGTTCATGTTATAATTCAGTGCTAATGCTTGTGTGATAAGTGGTATAAATTAATGGAATATAAATTCACGTTTCTTGATCGACGACAGTAATGTTAGAATTAAGCGGAGTGAAACAATTCATTTTGAACTTGAGGCGGAGGCTCAGTGGGGTCGAGGAGTACTAAACTTGTGGTGGAAATATAATTGATTGAAGTCATAACTCATATTCAGGATTCACTGAAGTGGTGAACAACGCGTGAGTTTTTAATATTTCTGATTCTTTTGAATTCGTTTGCAGTTGAAACTGAAAACACACCCACTGAAGATGACATATTTGTTGGTAAGTTTGTGTCTATCGGTGACGAAAAAGTTAAACGGACACGGCGCCAGCGTTTGGTGTTGATAAATTCCAATCAGAGCGTGCGTAATCGACGCTGATCAATGGAAGTGGAGCTTACATTTTCTTTGTTCTTTTATCTCCAGGGAAGAACGTTCAGATAGTATCCGTGTTTTGCCCCAAAACGCCAGTACTATGACTTTTAGAAGGTGTCAAAGTAACCAATCACGGCTGATATTACAAACGTGAGGCATAATAAATGTTTTTAGAGATCTGTGAAATGTGAATGAATCTGAAGATTTCCTCGATTTTCTTTAACACTATATTTTGCGATATTGCGATAAAAAATGCGTAACATCACGACTGATTTCTGTTTCACCTCTTCCGGGCCAGCGTGTTCACTGGCCCAGAATGCCCTTTTATACCAACTTACATCATCAATGCATGTTCTTAATCACTCTAATTCCACCCCGACCATTCCCCAGCCACACTGAATTGTTTCAGTTTAGACGAGTTGTTTCAAATTAAAATAAAAATATCATCTCCTCTCTGTAATAGATAAAGGCGGTGAAAACACGGTGGAAGTGGGGTGCGAGCAAGAATGTGCAAGATATAACGGTTCAACCAAGATTCGGCCCGATGAAACGAATTTTTTTCATTTTTCAAACATTGAACCATTAAAAAGTCATTTCCTTGCTTCTAAAATCATGATCGATGCCTGACAAATGTTAGAGGTGTAAGCGTAGCGTAATGTGGGAGGAGTAGGGGATACCCTGAGTTACACGGCTCGTTTGTGATCAAACCCTTTGAACTCGAGAGACCTTTGATCCGGCCTATAGTAGGATGGCTGCAAAGTAAATGTGTGGGTAGACCAATCAATATTTTTCAAAGTGCAGCCTTGGAGCTGCACGTTGAAATATTAATGGGTCTAGCCCCAAATAATGAAGATGGACTCTTCCAATTGCTGCCGTTGAACTGACATGGGAAATACCACCAGGGTTCAAAGGGTTAATATGGAATTAATTGATACAGTGTATACCATATTAGGTCACTGACAAACTAACGAATATATCTTGCCAACTACATTTTCTCTACTAATGCGATCAATATTAAATGATAGAATGCTTACTTGTTTGGTTTGAACTGTTTATCATTTGCCGACGTTTTGAAATATCAATGGACAAGGGGTACATCATTATTGACTGTCAGCCCAATATAGATTCTGACTGGCCGAACAGCTGGGCCGTATTTTACTTGTGAATGTGACGTTTTGAAACCAATGGAATTCTGGAATACTTGTAGGTGATAAAATATAACCGTATCAATGGTGTAGATGCGGGGAGGAGGCTGGGACCATGGCCCCATAAAATCATCTACGCTGCCCCCCCCCCCATTCTCCCCCCACCCCCCCCCCCCACCCCCCCCAAAAAAAAAACATTGGCCCAATGCAACTTTCACACAACATAGACCCTTCCCCCCCCCCCCTCCCAAATGGTCTCTAATTTTGGGGCTACACGTGTTACAATTTAAAATTTAAAAAAAGAATTCAAGAAAACCCAATCATGTTACCCCCTCATTGAAACGAGCTCGTTCTAATAAGGGGGTCACAAGATATGCTTTTGTGAAATATTTGGAAAAAAACTTCTTTTTTTTTAACTGTCAAATTTGAAAGTTATGCGGGCGGATGCGGCCGATCCATTAGGTAAAGGGTAAAATCGAGTTAGCGCGAAATAGTGAAAGCATCAGAACTTAACTCTCGAGAAAGAGAATTGAGGATTATTTTCAGGGCTGAAAGAAATCAGAAATGTTTATCATGTTCACCATTCAAAAATTGTTCAAACTGGAATAAGAAATACTTTTCAAAGGAATCAGAAATAACTTCTGTGCACAGCATTTAAGGGGCTATACAAGTAACGGAATTTTGGTTTATTTTGAAATTTTCACCTCTCATATTCCTTCAATTCAGATTAAATATACACAAATTATACATCACAATAAAGGTTGGGATGTATAGAACACGAAACACGTATGCAATCAACTCATAGAGTTGACAGGAGGCACCACTGGTTCCTGGAAGTCTGCTATCGAATTCGCACCAGAACTGACAATAAAATAATATTTCGCAGGAACAACTCGTGGCCGAATGTGCTTCAGATATCCAATAACAAAGCTAGGCATTCAAAACACTTTCGAGTGCAGCGACATGACTGCATTTTGGAAAAGGACAACACTGTCTGCTTTTTTTATTGAAGATGGTTCCCATGCTCGACAGACATGCGCAAATCACTCGATACCACGAATTTCCATCGAAAAACAAAATCGCAATTCTAAGAAACTTCAACAGGTGTCATGATACCTTGCATTGAATATGGAAACTGTGTAATCTCTATCTAAGAACAGTATACTGTATGCAGGCGATCTTTTTCATTATTTGATTTCAGACGGCGTTGTTTTTGCATGCTTTTTCCGTCCGATGACGTCGACCGGAAATCGAAAGTATACACATACGTAAACAAAAGCAATGGCTTTAGAATTTCCCCCATGCAGCTCTGTAGCCGCGTTTTGAAGAATTTTGATCCGCTAGCTTTGTTCTTGGATATGTAACGCACATTTGGCCACAAGTTGTTTTCGTGAAATATTATTAAATTATCAGTTCTGGTGCGAATACGGCAGCAGATTTCCAGGAACCAGTGGTGCCTACAGTGGACTATATGAGCTGATTACACATGTGTTTCGTGTTCTATACAGCCCAACCTTCATTTTGATGTACATGTTGTGTATATATAATTTGAATTGAAGGAATATCAGAGGTGAGAATTTTCAAAATAAACAAAATTGCATTACATATATAAGCCCTTAAGGAGTTCCTTCGGACTGCCCACAAACATTTATGCGCCCATAAATATAACAACTCCCTTGTTGCAATTGTAGGTGCTACACAGTGTCGTGCTTTATTATACTTTCTACACATTTCCATAATACACAAACCAGATGACCAATATGTCTTAAAGTACAACAATACCAAAAATAGTGCCGACATCAATACAATTTGTCTCCACTAAAATAAGGATAAATAATAATAATTAGTATCCAGTGCACTCCACTGCGCTAGCACCTGAAATGACTTCAAATCGTCAAACAATCCAATTGATAGATCGGATGATTACGCCCGTGCGACATCGTGCGACTCCGTGCGACTCCGAGCGCACAAATGTTTGAGAACACCCGAAGGAATACAATTTCTTTCTTATTCACTCTGCTCAACCGAAAGAAATATTTATTCTGTATTGGAAATCGAAATGAATATTGTGAAAATCTCAAATATACATCATTGTGAACTGTATTTAAAGCATTTCATGCAAAAACAGAAATAATCTGCAAAAAACTGAAACTATGCTTTGGTTTGATACTTCTTAATTTTTTAAAACTTATATTTGTCCCAAATCAATATGTCATACCATGCTTGATATATAAGTATGTTCACTGTCACGCCCACTTTTGTAAAACTAACGACTTTCGTGATAAAAATCGTCGGGTTTTGTAAAATTAACAGGGTTTGTCATAAAAAATCTCACCCACCACTTTTGCCATACAATTGTACACGTTTTGTAAGTCATTACTCTTTTTCACTCGTATCAAAAACTGTTAGCCCTTAACCCTTTACCCAACGCAGACGATATCAAAATTTATTATTTTAAATATCATTTTTTCAAATTTTTCCAAAAATTTCAACAAAACCATATCATGTGACCCCTCGTTGGAACGAGCTCGACGTGCTCGTTCCAACGAGGATCACATGATATGGTTTTGTTGAAATGTTTTGAAAAATAATATTTTTTCAACTGCTGAATTTGCATATTAAACGTACGGAAGCGTGATTCGTTAGGTAAAGTGTTAATATAATTAACCCATCTAATGCCTTGTACCATCCTGTTGTTGCCATGGTTAGTACGTACATCTAGGACATGTGATATTGTTTATATGTTTTGATTGGACGATATGCACCCACCGTTGGTGTACTGTTACCCCTTGGTGTTATTTACCTTACACCTTTAACCCTTCAACTAACACGAACGGCAGACGACACTTGTATTCAAAATTATTGAATAACTATTTTTTTCATTTTTTGCGTCAAAAACATAGCTTATGACCCTCATTAGAAAGACTCCGAAAGAGCTTAACGAGCTAGTTCCAGTAAGGGTCATAAGGCATGTTTTTGAGACAAAAAATGAAAAAAAAAAAAATAATGAAAATTCAATGGTGATTTTTGTAAATAGCACTGGTCGGTTTGGGTGGTTACGTTGGGTAAAGGGTTAATATCTTTTTGTTGCGAAGGGTGGTACGAAATGTTAAATCTTATAGTGGTATGGGATATGCTAGGTTGTCCAGTATGGAAGCATAGTATAGGCGGTATGTGCCTATTTTGATAATTTTAGACTTGGGAATTTTAGACTTGGAACATCCAATGACCTGTCTACAGCCGTATACTGTACCACCCTGTGGGTGTTGTGCAAATTCCCCACTATTAGATTGTTTGTGGACTGTGTTCCAGTAGCGTAGAGAACCTTCATGATTTCTAGCTCCTATATGACTCATATTACTAAAACGCTCCTAGAACTCGAAGGCTTCCGCAAGACTGGCTCACACTCTAGAACAATGACGACTAGAAATTTTTGCCGTTTAAATACTTGCCAAACATAAGAATACCATATTTTAGGAGACACAAAGACACTAGTTAAATCTTTACCTTACGAAACGACCATATCCGACCACCGCTATGCACAAATATCGCATATAAGGCCCCATAAAGTAGATTTTCTGTTTCTCGTGCCATTTTTTGTAAAATTGCATGTGGGCGTGCGGTTTTTTATTTTATCTGTTTTATTTTTGTAATTATTTCTTTGCTATCAAAAGTTCATGGTTTATTTTATGGCCTCATAATCTACAGAATAGCATGAGTGCTGGTGTATTTCGTCCCTTGAGTGCAAGAAGGCTTCGCAATGCTTTAGCATTGGAAAGCTTTGTTGCACTCTGGGGACAAATTTATAAATTTTATTAATTTGGGTAAAATATCAGACATTAACCATTTATTTATTCATTTTTTTGAGTTTGCATTGGTTATAAAAAGAGAGCATGCGGCAGCCAAAATGACCATGCGGGAGGGCCTGAGAAACAGATTTTTGATTTTTTTAGGCCTAAAATATAATTTTTCCTCAATTTTGCTAACAAAACATTGCTCAAGATAAGATAGGATAATGTTTTGATAATAACACCTGCACAAGGTTGATGCATAAGAGATACAAAGTATACAATAATAAGTTTGACAATATATTTACGACAAATATTGCAACTACTTATCGGGAACTTATGCTCTCTTCAATACGCTTTCAGTCCAGTTTACAGGCGTTGCTGCATGCAGTACAGTCGTAATTACGCATGGCATTTAAGAATTTACCAGGTGACGTTGTATACCGGGCATCGCATTATGAACTCCTCTGCAGATTCGACTGTGTTTGTGCAACATTTCTTTGTACATTTTCCAGTGTTTTTCTTGGGATTTGGGGGTTGTTTATGCCTCCCTTTCCCAAATTCAAGACTGTGACCGGTAATTGTCCATTTAGAGAACAAAGAAGGAACTTAAAAAAAATTTATTTCACTCAAGTATACGGCTCATTGAATTTTCTATATATACGTAGTTTGTTTTCTTTCTCATCATCAAACATTTTTCTCTTAAATTATTTTCATGCCCGATTTTCAGTTGAGTGAGGACAGCATTCACTTATCTGAATGCTATCTGAGCATTGAGAGCATGATACATTTTCGGTATTTCCAACTAAACCGAGGCGCTTTTGAAAACCATGCAGTCGTCAAGGGCTGAGGCTACTTTATATATCAAAGATTATTTCTCTGCTTCAGACACTTTTACCCTGTATTCGAAAGCACGAAAAATAGCCTCACGAGCTAATGTTAATCTATCAAGTTCTGCTAATACTGCATGATTTGAAGACATTCAGTTCGGGCAGCTCGTAGAACTCATTCTTACGAGGTGTCATGGGCTGTGTTTTTAGAAAAAAAAAAAAAGTTGTTCATAAGGTTCAAGTGTCGCCCTAGTGGTAGTTAACCATTTACCCAACGCCAACGATATCAAAATTTATTATTTTAAATTTTATTTTTTCAATTTTTATTTAAAAATTAACAAAACCATATTGTGTGATCCCCATTCGAACGATCTCGACGTGCTCGTTCCAATGAAGGCTCACATGATAAGATTTTATTGAAAAAAATATTTTTTTTCAAACTGCTGAATTTGCATATTACGCGGTCGGATGCGATCGATTCATTAGGTAAAGGGTTAAAGGGTAGAACACTTCGTTCAAAGACAGGTGTCGAATTCCAATTACGCGAATGGACAGTAGGTCGAAACGACAGTTCGTCGAAGACACACTTCGTCGAATAGACTGCTGGTCATTATGAAACTTCGTCGAAGCACATTTGGTCGAAATTTGAAATTCCCATTGAATTTAATCTATTGTCAGCACAAATATATTCACATTCTAGGTTAAACAGGCTTGTGCAATACCAAATAGCAAATCCCCTGACCACGACAGTGAAACTGAAAATTAAAATTGTTCACCCCTTTTCTTTTAATTATTTCAATTGTGCGAAGCGTGTATGTTGTATTTTAGATACTATATATGCAATTCTTGAAAAATGATAAAAATATTTAAAAACTTAAATACCCGTTTTCATTTCTTAGACCCCCAAAGAACTGTGACGTATAGTCTATAAAATCAGTTGTTGCCTAGTAGCGCGGTTAAGAAGTGTGTTTACATATATTTTACGCATGTGACCCAGTTACTTAGAAAAAAATCAAATTCGAAAGTGTTCGAAAATTTTTATTCAGCCAAATGTCTATTCGACTAAATGTCCATTCGACCAGATTCTATTCGACCAAATGCTCATTCGGTCGAATGAATATTTGGTTTGTCTTTCGACCAAGTGTTTTAGCCAGTTAACCCTTTTACTGCCACGTCCACTTTAGTCGCTTAAATGGGGGACCTATATGTACGCCTAAAAGCGACGAAGTTTATTAAAATTTATGACATTTTTTGAAACTCTGCCATCTGATTACTTGTTGGAAAGGGCTCTCTGAGCCCTTTCCAACAAGTAATCAGATGGCTGGTTTGATCTGCTTGTACCGAACATGCAGATAATCATCATAAAATAGGTGACAATAGTCGCTTCGACAGCGTAAGCGTTAAAGGCTAAACCTTTTTACACGCCATTAATAGCAGACGACAATTCCAAAGAGGGTTCCCGAATAACTAAAAACTATTTTCATTTTTTTCTCAAAAATATAACCTATGCGGCTTCACCGGAATGAGTTCGGCGGTTATATGGTATGTTTTTTCGTCAGTGACTGAAACGGTAATAAAATTTAAATGATGATTTTTTGTGAATAGTGCCAGTTCAATTTGTCCGTTAGTGTGGTCATGCTTGGGTTAAACCTATAACGAACGAAAGCTACTTTTCAGATGCATTCGCTTGTGTCTCTTTTCATGGATGTATTTTAATGCTATCGTGGAGCAATCCTGGAACAATTCATATGTTAAGCAGTGAAAGAGAAAATCGAAATTTAATGATCGGTTGGCATGGTTGTCAGGTTACTTTTATGTAGACATTTGCCACAGATTCCGCAAGTCAATAAATTGATACCCGGATAGACGGAGGATAATTTTTTACCACCATTAATAGCGGTATGTTCTATTCGATACTCAACAAAAGGTTTTCATATTTTGAAGTGTTGTAAAATGCATCGACTGAGGGTCTAAAACTGATTGGATTTTAACAAGTACCCACCATTTCAGACATTAAAGAAAAGATTGCTTTCCTTCAATTCTTGCCCGCATATAAGGTTTTTTTTATGCTTTCGCGAAAATGCCTTACATTTTTGTGAAATATCATTGAGGGGAAAGGTAGTATCTTCAGCAGATAAAATTTAAAGGCAGGGACGTCTCGAAGATGATCGATTCGGGAGTGGGGTGTAAACCGAATTTGTCCTTCTGTGATGGCTCAAGTCCCGCCTGATAAAATATCCTAACTACATCCCCAAGGCATGCCTTCGTCGAAGGCATGCCTTGATGGTGTAGTTGGAATATTTTCAGTCAGGATTATGGCAATCGAAGTCAAGAGTTGGAGGATAAATAAATAAATAAATAAATAAATAAATAAATAAATAAATAAATAAATAAATATTCGTGACTAAATGCCTGGTCCCAACGGCCCGAGTCAGGCACCACAGGCCTCCATTTGTATGGCCGACACGTGTGTATGTTTGTCGTAAGTGCAAGCATCGAATAGAGACTAATAAGAAAGTCATAATTACTAGCAAGAACGAATTGATATCTAAGACTCCAAATCAGAACAAAATGTCCCGACTGGAAAAACACTGCATGGGGTGACCCCATACACCCTCCTTAGTTACGCCCCGATTTAAAGATAAACGAGACTTCTCGATTGCAAATTGTATGTGTCACGTATCGAATTCGCGAGGAATCTCAGCTTAGTTGACAATTTTATTGAAAGAGATTTACAGGAAAGTTACTTTCTCTTAATTTCCCGAAGCTGTCAGTAAATTTAACACAAAGGATGTGGAGGTTTCATTTAAAAAAAAGAAGAAATTTTTAAATGTTAGCGAATTTGTATCATCGATGTGTGCATCATTTCACAAATTACAGGCATTTTCCTGTAGTATAAAATACATAAGTCGACTTCTTACAATTTTTTTCTTTATCAGGTTGAACGTTTGACTATTTTCTGTTGAAATCCGTTTAACACTTTACCCAAACGTAACGGCCAAAGCCGGCCAGCGCTATTCTCAAAAATCGCCAATTAATTTTCATTATTTTTTTATTTTTTTTTTGTCTCAAACAGATAGGTTATGACCCCTCGTTGGAACGAGCTCGGCGAGCTCGTTCCAACGAGGGGTCATAACCTATGTTTTTGAGACAAAAAATGAAAAAATAGTTATTCAAGAATTGACAAAGTCAAGCTGAGCTATTGCCATCACTTCACGTCCGTCGGCGTACGGACGTCCGTCCGTACGGGCGTACGTACGTACGTACGGACGTACATCCACAATTTCCTTTGGCACACCACACAGGTCGCATTTATGATCAGATCGCTTTGAAACTTGGTATGCTTATTTGGGGTGATCTCTAGATGGGAGCTATCGATTTTCTTCCATTTCCGTCAAAACATGTTGCCGTTGGCAACGCTCTTTGAACTTAGTTTAGTCAGACCTCAATATTTCCCTTTGGCACACCCTACATTTGAAACCTGGTATGCTTGTTTGGGGGGGGGGGGGGGAGGGACCTCTAGATGGGGGCTATCGATTTTTTTTCCATTTCCGTCAACTTATGTTGCCGCTGGCAACAACAATTGGACTTGGTTTAGTCAGGCATCAATATATTCCTTTGGCACGCCCTACAGGGCACATTTATGATCAGATCGGTTTGAAATTTGGTATGCTTGTTTGGGGTTGCCTCTAGATGGGAGCTATGGATTTTCTTCGATTTCCACCAAAACATTTTACAGCTGGCAATGACCTTCGATGAACTTAGTGCACACCCTGCAGGGCACATTTTTGACTGGATCGCTTTGAAACTTGCATGCTTGTTGGGGATGACTTCTAGATGGGAGCTATCGATTTTCTTCTATTTCCGTCAAAAAATGTTGCCGCTGGCAACATTGTTAGAACTCAGTTTAGTCAGACCTCAATATTTCCCTTTGGCACACCCTACATGACACATTTATGATCGGATTGCTTTGAAACCTGGCATGCTTGTTTGGGGTGACCTCCAGATGGGGGCTACCGATGTTCTTCCATTTCCGTCAAAAATTGTTGCCGCTGGCAACGACTTTTGAACTTAGTTTAGTCAGGCATAAATATATTCTTTTGGCACGCCCTACAGGGCACATTTATGATCAGATCGGTTTGAAACTTGGTATGCTTGTTTGGGATTACCTGTAGATGGGAGCTATTGATTTTCTTCGATTTCCGTCAAAAGCTGTTGCCACTGGCAATGACCTTCGATGAACTTAGTGCAGTTAAGCATCAATATTTCCACTTGGCACACCCTGCTGTGCACATTTTTGACTGGATCGCCTTGAAACTTGGTATGCTTATTTCGGATGACCTCTAGATGGGAGCTATCGATTTTCTTCAATTTCCTTCAAAAAATGTTGCCGCTGTCAATGACCTTTGAACTTAGTTTAGTCAGGCATCAAAATATTCCTTTGGCACGCTGTACAGGGCACCTTTATGATCAGATAGATTTGAAACTTGCTACATGTATGCTTGTTTGGGGTTACCACTAGATGGGTGCTATTGATTTTCTTCGATTTTCATCAAAAAATGCTGGCGCTGGCAATAGCCTTCGATGAATCTAGTGCAGTTATGCATCAATATTTCCCTTTGGTACTCCCTGCAATGCACATTTATGATTGGATCGCTTTGAAACCTGGTGTGCCTGCTTGGGGTGGCCTATGGATGGGAGCTATCCACTTTCTTCTATTTTCGTCAAAAAATGTTGCGGTTGGCAACGACCTTTGAACTTAGTGCATTTGTGCATTAACATCTTCCTTTGGCATGTCTCAGAGGGCACATTCATTATCAGGTTGTTTTGAAACTTTGCATGCTTATGCAGGGTGACAAAGATAGGAGCTATTGATTTTCTTTTCATTTCCATCAAAAATTGTTGCTGTTAGCAACAATCTTTGAATTTATTGCATTTGTGCATCAACATTCTTCTTAAACATGGCCCACAGGGCACATTTAACTTAGGATTGTTTTCGAACTTGGTGTGCTCATTAGGCAGGACCTCTAGATAAAAGCTATTGATTAGCATTGATTTCTGTGAAAAAAGTTGCCGTTCACAATCACCTCTGAACTTACTGCATTTGTGTATCAACATTCTTCCTTTAGCCAGCCTTACAGTTTACATTAAAAAATGCATGGATTACTCTGATAAGTCTATGGATGTCACCCTGTGGTATTGCGTTCCACTCCTGCCTTAGAACATTACGTAAATCGCCTGACATCTGAAGATCATGAAGTCGTACCCGACGGTCCAATTGATCCCAAAGATGCTCGATTGGCGACAAATATGGCGAAAGTGGGGTCATGGAAGAAGTTCGACGCTCTGCTCCTCAAGACAGTCACGACAGATACGCGCCACGTGACATCGGGCATTGTCTTGCTGGAATAACTGCACAACTGAACAACAGGACAACAACAGCGTTAAGAATTTCTTCCCTGTATCGCTGTCCATTCAGATTACCATCGATGAAGATCAACTGCGTTCGATGATACAAGGAAATTCCTGCCCAAACCATTACACTACCCCCGCCGAAACGGTCGCATTCCCGCACGCAAGCATCAGAAAACCGTTCTCCTCTTCGGCGATGCACTAATGCTCTACCATCAGCGCGCGGTAGCCAATATCGTGATTCATCACTAAAAAGAACTGTGCGAACACGCTGATGTACCCATTCCGTTCTGAGGGTACGATGACGTTGGGTAAGGATTGATGCGTCATATGGACGCCTACTTCGGATGCCGTGTTCAGCGAGTCAGTTGCGGACGATTTATGCACAGATTCTATTGTTAGTTCTACCAGGAGAAATTGCTGCTGTCCTCGTCGCCGGAAGGAAGCGATCCCGCAAGTGAGACGTCCTGATATGTCGGTCTTATGCAGAGGTCGTCGCTCTTGGTCGACCTGAACGCGGTCGGTCGGCAGTAGATCCAGTGGTTCTATACCTTCCAATAAGACGGTAAATAGTGGCCACTGTGACTCCGAACTCAGCAGCGAGCTCATCTGGAGGTATCCCAGCCTCATGCATACCATTGGCACGCAACCTCTGATCTTGGGTTAACCTTGGCATTTTTTAAAATGTCGGAAGACAAAAACTAGCGTGTTTTCAATAACCTAGGCTCTCTAGCACAATATAACACAAAGAAAATCGTCGGTCACCCATTCAATTTGACATTCTCGGGTAGCACGTGCTATTTTGAAATCCGTAGTAAAATTGTATACGGTTGGGTGGATAACAACAACATGTCATTAAACTCTTTGCACGATTTCTTGTCCACGAACATGCAACATTAGGACTATTATATTTCATCCTTTATGCTGTCCCTTCCATTAATATACTGAGTCAAAAAAGAAAGTATAATATACTTTGAGGAGAATTTTTTTAGTATTATCGACATTAATCCCAAACAAATTATTGTAAGTTCATATTTCGAGTCTAGCTGTATGAATTTGCATAATTTCATGTTCTTTCTGTTGTCAGCGTCACGTCAGGACGCCGCTATTCAGACATGGCGTGAAGTGAAAAGTTCACACTTGCAGTCAATAGCCTGTATGTCCACCGTTTGCCTCTTGGATGGCAAGACATCGACGGCACATGGACCTGATAAGTCACTGGATGTCACCCTGTGGTATTGCGTTCCACTCCTGTCTTAGAACATTAAAGACAGAACATTGCGTAAATCGCCTAACGTCTGAAGATCATGAAGTCGTACCCGATGGTTCAGTTGGAAGGATAAGAAAAATTAGCAAATTACTCTAAAAATTCATTCTCTAAACAAAGAGCCAAAGTGGACTTTATTTAGTGTTGGTTAGCTTGCTGAAAAGGCAAAGTGTTCTTTTGTAACTTTTTATAAACGAAAACAACAGACAGCTCCACGAGCTGTCTGTTGTTTTCGTTTAGTAAAGGTAACAGACGGAAACGTGATTTTTATTTTGTACTGTTGGTATCGGTTTTTCTCAACAGTAATTGCTTCTTAATTGGCCCTTTCTCTCACGTCCAATAATTTCCAGGGAGATAACTTTATCGAAAGCCTATTTTCATGACAATGTAAGGCATGTATTTATTTATTTATTGGTGTTTAAGGTCACATACTAATGCACAATGGCTAATTGTGACCCTAACAGTTTTCGGATGGAGGAAGCCGGAGCGCCCGGAAAAAACCACCGAGCATCGACGAGCAACAGTCGGTTCCTCAACATTCTAACTCATGTAAAGCATGCATGATCCTAAGTCGCATACCTGGAGTCTACTAACCACCCTCCTCCCCAATTCACAACCACCCACCTTGTTTGGCGTATTGGGATTATGGCGTTCCAATTTTTTGAAAACGGCTTTTCAGCGCATCCTCGAAGAAAAAGAAATTGAGTAGGTTTTGCTTCCAACACAATGGGAGGTTAACAGAGGCATTTGCTTAGAACGATTTTATTTTTAATCGAAATTGTTCCCCCTACTTATTATTGAGTTTCATTATAATAGTAGGATTTCGTACCAGTTTCCATAACTAATAAGTTTCACGCAAAATTAAAGAGTACCAGCAGTAGATTCCAATCCGACCATGATTTTATTTCTGTTATAATATTGTATGCTCCGAATATCTTCACTTGTTTGCTCCTCTCTCCCCATCCCCTCCCAGAATCTCGTATGCTCCAAATATCTTGACTGTTTTGCTCCCCCAGCCCCATCCCCGACGTTTTCAGCTTTTCAAACCTTGTGCAGCCCGAGAGAAACAATACGATGGTTCTAGCAGCAATGTGGAATGGGCTCTGGTGCCTGCGAAAACTTTATGCGGAAAAGTGGAAATTATTTTTCATATTCTATAAAATTCTTCTTTTATTTGCAAAGGGGTGGGGTAGCTCTCGTGTCGCATTAATATTCAAATATTCACTTTTGTTATTGTTTAACCTCCTGCTGTTGTCTATTTGTACTTAGTGGTCAAAGCAATTTGTCATGGCGGAGTTAGTTCAGAAATTATAATATTAAAAGCATATTTTATATAGAGAAAATTTACCGATATATGCTCATCCATGCATTCGTTTCGACTACTGTAATTCGTTGCTTTTTGGTTGCAACAAATCTCTTTTGGTTAAGTTACAGACTGTCCAAAATTGTGAGCCAGAGTTCTGACCAAGACCAGGAAATATGACCACATATCTCCGGTACTGGCAAATCTACAGTGGCTCCCAGTTCTGAAAAGGGTTGACTACAAAATCCTTTTAATCATGTATAAATTTCTCAACAATCTTGTTCCTTCAGACCTTACTGATCTTCTTGTTCCCCACAAACCTGTCAGAACTCTCAGGTCTAGTTAGTCAGACAATTATGTTTGTACGATATTTTTTTCTTTTCTTTCTTCTTCTTCTTCTTCTTCTTCTTCTTCTTCTTCTTCTTCGTTAGTCTGTGTGAAACACACAGATAATTATTTTTGTACGATTATATTTTTTTTCTTTTCTTTCTTTTTCTTCTTCTTCTTCTTCTTCTTCTTCTTCTTCTTCTCATCACTTTTTTGTCCGCAAGATAACTCGAAAACGAATTGCCCTATCTCGTTGATTTTTGGCATGCTGCTAGACAGTCACAAGTTCTCGGCCACCTATGTTTTTCAGATTCCTGGAGTATTTGTGGTCTCTGTAGGGGTGTTTTGAAAGTGGGTCACGCCCATATCTCAGGTGTGGTATGACGAATGGACCTGGGACCAATACCAAAAGAGTCGACACTTGAAGGAAATTCAAAATATGGGTCAAGGTCAAGGAGGTCACCTAGGAGTCATTGAGTGCATTTTTCATAATTGCTGGAAATCACATTTTGACCCCCCAAAGCATTCCTGACGTACACACATGCATTTTGACGTAAAAAGTGGGCGTGGCCAAAATTTTTGAAAGTGGGTCACGCTCATATCTCAAGCATGGTATGATGAATTGACCTGGGACTAACACCAAATGAGTCGACACTTGATGGAGATTCAAAATATGGGTCAAGGTCATGGAGGTCACCTAGGGGTCGTTGAGTGCAATTTTCTGAATCGCTGGAAATCACATTTTGTGACCTCCTGATGCCTTCCCAAAGTCCATACATGAATTTTTTATGTAAAAAAGTGGGCATGGCCAAAATTTTTAAAAGTGGGTCACGGTCATATCTCAAGCATGGTGTGATGAATGGACCTGGAACTAACACCAAATGAGTCGAAACTCGATAGAGGTTCAAAATATGGGTCAAGGTCATGGAGGTCACCTAGGGGTCATTGAGTGCATTTTTCGGAATTGCTGGAAATCACATTTTTTGACCCCCTAAAGCATTTCCGAAGTCCATACATGAATTTTTACGTAAAAAAGTGGGCAGAGCCAAAATTTTTGAAAGTAGGTCATGCTCATATCTCAAGCATGGTATGACAAATGGACCTGGAACTAACACCAAATGAGTCGAACCTCATAAGAGGTTCAAAATATGGGTCAAGGTCATGGAGGTCACCTAGGGGTCATTGAGGGCATTTCTTAGAATTAATGGAAATCACATTTTCTGACCCTCCTAATGCATTCCCGAAGTTCATACATGCATTTTTACATGAAAAAAGTGGATGTGGGCAAAATTCTTGAGAGTGGGTAACACTCATATCTCATGCATGGTATGACACATAGACATGGAACCAACTCCAAATGAGTCAACACTCCATAGAGGTTCACAATATGGTCAAGGTCACTGAGGTCGCTCAGGGATAACTGAGTGTATTTTTAAGTATTGCTGGAAATCACATTTTTGGACCCCTAATGCATTCTCTTGGCCAAACCTTTTGAATGCTGTACACATATATGCCTTCTGGTTTCTTAGAAAAATTGTTCTGATTCCTTTATGAATATCTGTAAATACTTTTTACGAAAATCCCTTCCTGATTTGTTTGAAAATATGTTACTCCCGAAAATAATCCTCCATAAATTCTCTTTCTATATAGTTTTTTTTCCCGATAGATATTTTAACCCTTTTCTTACAAGCTTAAATTTATTGGATGCAGTAAATTCTATTTATTTAGTATTAACATTATTTTCTATTTCAATGATTTTTGTCTGATGGATTCTTTACTATTCTACTGAAATTTGGAACACATGTAGAGCTTCATTAGAAGTTTCTCACCTGGATCATGGCATTTCTGACGTTTTTCGTTTTCTGCCAAAACCGTGCAAAATGTTGTCACAATGTTATGCTGCAATTCTCAAACAAGACCCTGGACGATTTGACTGGAGCTTTCGTAATATCTGTAGCATGACTTACTACATCTGCCTACATAAGCTGTATTACCCACGTTACTCCCCTTTGACCTCAAAATTCCGAGCGAAGTGCAATTTTGCCAAAATTGGCCAATTTTCACATGCGATTTCTCAGCACTGCCGTCACATTTTTTAAAACGTTTTCCATGAGAAGTTTGGGTATTCATCCAAGAATAATTTGGCTGTTATATATTTTATTCAAAGTTTTAACCTTCACCCCGTTTTCGGGCCTTGAATTCGAGTACCCTTGACTTTTACATAAAATTGGCTCATTTTTAGTTCATTTTTTTCCATTTACGAATGGTATATCGCAAAATGATTTACAAGTTCGTATTCACAATTACCAATCGAGCATATTTTCTGTTGTACGTTTGGTTGTAAAGTTTAACCATATGCCCATTCTGTTTGCATAAAGATAGATGCTGCCCAAAAAACTCTCGCTTTTTCAGAATTTGGTACGATTAAGTGACAATTTACTCCATTCCTAATTGATTGAGTGCTGAATGTTTTCAATGGCTGCATGCAGCAGTCATAGTATGAAAACTTTTGTTTTATATGTGAGTATTAAAAGTTTAACCCTTGGCAGATTTGAGACTCCCATATGGGTACTGCCTGAATAATTGTGATTTTCGTAAAATCACCAAATATTGGTAAACGAACAGTGGTAGTTTGAAAAAGAATATCTGAAAATTCTGTTGACATTCAGATTCACAGTTCAAGTCCAAGAAGATTTTCTTTTATAAGGTAGCTGTAAAGTTTAACCCAACCCCTGTTTTGGTTGCATAAAGATAGGTGCCGACGAAAATAACTCCATTTTTCAGAATTTGATGAGTTTAAGTGACAATTTACTCCATTTCTAATTGATTGAACGCTGAATGCTTTCTATGGCTAAATGCAGCAAGCAAAGTGTGACATCTCTTGTTTTATATGTTATTATTAAAGATTTAACCCTTAGCAGATTTGAGACTTCCCTTATGGGTACTGTCGAGATAGTTGTTATTTTCGTAAAATCACTAAATCTTGGTAAGCGTTCAGTGGTAGTTTGGAATAGAATATCTGAAAAAGCGTTTCGATATTCAGATTTACAGTTCAATTCCAATATTTTCTGTTATAAGGTTGCTGTAAAGATTAACCCAATCCCTGTTTTGGTTGCATACAGATAGGTGCCGCCGAAAAGAAAAACTTTAATTTTTTTAGAATGTCGTAGGTTTAAGTCGCAATTTACTCCAATCCTAATTGATTGAATGCTGAATGTTGTTTATGGGTGCATGCGGCTAGCAAAGTATGACAACTTTTGTTTTACATGTTATTATTAAAAGTTTAATCCTTGGCAGATTTGAGAGTTCCCAAGTGGGTACTGTTGGAATAATTGTTATTTTATAAAATCAGCCCCTGAATATCGATAAGCATGCAGTGATCTTTCGGTCCAATATAAAGGTGCAAATAGTTAAAGTTGAACAGTTCATCAGACAGAAATAATGCCTAACTCGGCCGTTGACAGGTAAAAAATGAATGGGAATTTCATTGGATTGAAAATAAAGTGGGAACGAATCGTTCCCACGGTTTCCACGCGAGGCGTGATGTTTTCCACGCGGCCAGAACACTTGATTTCATGCCAAAATGTCGTCCATGCAGGCTTTGTAGAACAAGTTCTGAAAACTGCAAGTCGCTGCCTTGTTATGCCCACAACGAATAGTCATGGGGCATATTGTTTACCCCTGCCTGTCCCTCTATCTGTCTGCATACGGGGTACATTGTTTGTCCGTCTAACCCCTCTTATAATTTTCAAGCTATTACTTTTTTATTTCACAGGATGTTTCTACATTTTCCAGATGTGTGCATATGATTTTGACTTGCCTCAATATTTCACAAAACTACTGGTTGTAAAACTTAGTCCATTTTTGTAGAATTCCACCTGTATGGTACGTGATTTCTTCGGCTAACTTCTCCCCCAGTTTTGAAGCTAGGACCTTTTTTTATTATTACAATATTTTAACTGCGTTCACTAATATGAGTAAGGTTAGACATAGCAGAGAACAAAATGAACAACATGACACGGTTGCGGAATTAACCCAGAATCCGCTGGGTAGTGAAGAAATTTTGCGTTGTTCAATCAGAATTCTGTCTGTGTGAGTTGTCGGTTGGAATTTTAACGGAAATGTAAAACCACAGTCAAAAAAAAAATCTGTTACAACAATGCTTCCAATTTGCAACTGTTGGAATTTTGGCCTGAAAAATTTCCAATTATCTTGATTTTTGGTCAAATATTGGGAAGGTGAGACACCGCTCCTACACTCCCGCCCCACCCCCACCCCCGTAGATACGTGCCTGTGTGGAATGGCGAGTGTCTTCCCAGAAGTACCTATCACAATTATGAATGAAGGAAATGGAATATTCAAGTGGTGTGATTTTACCTCCCTCCTTAATATTTCAATGTGAGCTCGAAAGCTTTCATTTAATGTAACTCACAGCTGTGAAACGTTTTGTACGCTTCTGTCACATTGCCACACTGTACACAAAAGCCAGTCTTGAAATCCAACCAACTTCTTATTTCCAGCATGCCTCGTTTAAGAATCTAGATGCCGTTCAATGGCTCAGCAAGGAGAGTAGTCACTCACTGGTTACGACATTGGACTTTAAAATCGAAAGATCCAGGGTACGCACCCCACCAAATGCAACTACGATTTGTCTTAGCTAAGGCACTCAGTCCAGATAGGGGCACAGCGACATTGTGTACTAAGGGGTACAACACTAAGATCGACCAATGCTCACCCTGCTTGTGTGTAGTTGGTATGTTGTGAATTTTGATAGTTGCTGATCGGCGCTCGGCATATCTATTCAGGTACTCTGGGTGACATCGCCCGTAATACTGAGATGAACTTCAACCTCTCTGTTGAAAGTGCTTTTAAACCCCAATAAAATGGCCAGCCAGATATCTCAAGCACAGTATGTGATAATGTCACATATACATACTTTCTATCCCTTTCCTTTTGTCTTGACGATAACTCAAAAACAAATCATCTTTCCTGTGCTGATGGGCATACTGGAAACCTGTCACTAGTACTGGCCCAGCTATGTTTTAGGGAACCGTTAGGGGCGTGGTGGCGTTGCGGTAACCGGTTCTCGTCCGATCACCGAAGTTAAGCAACGTCGAGCGCGGTTAGTAGGTGGATGGGTGACCATTTCAGCGACTGATTCGCGCTCCCGCATTGTGTCCTTGGTCAAGGCACTTAACACCGATTGCCTACATGGGGGCATGATGACGCTGTGTACTGGTGCGCATATCTTCAACCAATCTAACCCTGCATGTGCCGCGGGGCAGAGTTCAGAGTTACGATGTTGGAGAGCTGGCAGCTGCTCGTCGTTGCTCGGTGGTTCTCTCCGGGTTCTCCGGCTCCCTCCACCCGTAAAACCGTCACGGTCACGATTAGCCATTATGCATAAGTATGTGACCTTAAACACCAATAATAAATAAATAAATAAATAAATAAATAGGGAACCGTTGGGCGTGGCCCATTGGGTCACAGAGTTTTTTACACCCCCTAATGTCTTTGTAACAGAAAAGCATCATAAAGAAATAGTTGTTTTATATTTATATACACAAGAGAATAATGTAAACAATCAAATTAGAGAGAAGTTGCTATAGCTGACACACATCTACTCTTATCAGCTGTTGCGATCAGAATTAATTCCATCTCCAAACCAAGTTGAAAGAAACCCTTTGAGTGGCAAGAAAATGTGTTCATTATACAGCTCTATCTTACAACACTTGATTAATTGTAGTTGAATAAATAACCCTTCACCTTTCATTGCATTTTTTATTTTTTTTTTCCCATTTTCAATCATAACTCAAGATCAACAGGGTTCCGGCCGATATCTAAGGGGCTTTCTCGAAACACTTATCACAATTATGAATTAATGAAATGGAATATTTAAATGGTATGTCTTTAACCTTCTTCATACTTCACCGCCCTCTTTATACTTCACCGCGAAGAACAGACAACATCATTTAACTTATGACTGTAGAACCTTTTGCAAGCTTCCTGTAATATTACCGGTCTTTATACAAATGCCATGCTTCAAGATTTCATCATCTTATTTTATGTATGCCATGTTTAAGGCACTAGATGCTCTAAAGAGTAGGCCTTTAAACGAGCTCTTGAGGTTTTTAAGGTTTTTATGGCACTATCCCCAATATAAAGTCTATACACCCTTTGTCGGCTCGATAACTCAAATACAAATCGTCCTATCTCTATTCGTGTTGGCAGGTTAGTTATCAACAGCCAGTTTGCACTCATCTATGTTCCTTCAGCTCATTTGAGGCCTTGTGTGTGATACAGTAGGCTGATTGCCTTAGAGGCTTCTAAATCATAATAAATATTTGCTATCATCACCCAAAAATGACAGATCTGTAGTTGGTGGAGCCATTACTTTAAAATGAATGTATACATGGGACTATACCGACTGAGATAAAAGTTGCTTGAGGTTCAATATATGGTCGACCTGAAAGAGGTCACCAAAGTCATCAGGTGCATATTATTCAGAAAGACTGGGAAATGCATTTTATTACACATTAATGCATTTCTAAAATTTATGAATGTATTTCATCACTCAAATTAGTGGGCAGAGCCAAAAATGTCCATTTCTGATTCGTGCATCGAACCCTTTGAATGCTGGTCACATATATGCCTTTTCTGGTTTCTTATAAAAAATTGTTCTGATTCCTGTATTAATATCTTTAAATGCTGTTAACGAAAACCCATTTCTGAGTTGTTTTAAAAATATTTTACTCCAGAAAATAAGCCTCCATAAATTCTCTTTCTGTATAATTTATTCCTGATACTTTAACCCTTTTCACACACACTTGAGTTTACTGGGTGCAGTAAATTCTGTTTCTCTAGTTTCTCCAATGACTTACTTTACACATCTTGCAGCCTTCTATCATGCGGTGGTCGTACTTTCTCTGTTGCCGGTCCGAAGCTCTGGAATTCGCTTCCCGCTCATATGAAGACGACACAAACTCTCGACCAGTTTAAATCTGCTCTGAAGACCTATCTCTTCAAGCAAGTTTATAAAACTGAGCTTAACCTTGGTTGATTAATGGTTGATAGTTGTTACTTTTTCTTTTTGAATATATTCAGCTTCAGCCACAGAGTCTATTTATTTATACACCACGCGTGTACTCGATATTGTAAAGCCCGCGAGCACATTGTGGAACCGGGGCTATAAACTTCATTATTATTATTATTATTATTATTATTATTATTATTATTATTATTATTATTATTATTATTATTATTAAAGTGCTGTACAGTAAAACAAACAAAAATGAGCCTATAACCTTAAAAGCAATGTTAGAGGTTGAAAATTGCCAAAAGCTTCCCTAGAAAGGTGAGATTTTAGATTCTTTTTAAACTAGTTGACGTTTTCTGATGTCTGAACTTGAACACGCAACGCATTCCACAGTATAGACCCAACGAATGAAAAGCCTCTGCTTAGAGATGGGTTGTATTAAAATTTTGAGTTCGGTAACGGTTTCGGTATTGTAAGAGTATACCGCATGGTATCGGTTCGGTATTCGGGATCTGACTTGACTGAGATTTGCTCTTAGAACCAAAGGAGAATTCACACCAGGAAAATGCAGAATAAGTTGGTCTTGTATATCATTTTACCACAGCACCACAAATCCCACTGCCAATGAGCTCAACATTTGCATTCCTTTGCCAACACAAATGATATCTAATTTTGTGACTTGTTCCAAACACACCTTAACCTTTAAAGGCATTTTGCTGGTTTTGCGATCTCAGAGCATGTGCACTCAACATATCATCATTAGGAGATCCTGCTGACAATAAACAACTCATCTGGTCGGTGATATCTAGTCAAGTCTTGGCTGCCTATGAATGCAGCCAAGACTTGACTAAAAATCACTGCTTAGCAACCGGACATGTACAGCGTATTTATTTATTATTAATTTATTTATTGGTGTTCAAGGTCACATACTTATGCACAATGGCTAATCGTGACTGTGACAGTTTTACGGATGGAGGAAGCCGGAGTACCCGGAGAGAACCACCGAGCATCGACGAGCAACTGTCAGCAGCTCAACATTCTAACTCTGTTCAAGCTCCGCTCAAGTAGGGTTACAGCGGTTGAAGACATGTGCGCCATCGACGTGCAGCACGCCTTAGTACACTACGTCATCGTGCCCCCATGTAGTCAACTGGGATAAAGTGCCTTGCCCAAGGACAAAACACGGGTCGTCCCGGACGGTGATCGAACTCGGGACCTCTAGCATAGAAGTCCAACAGTCTACCACTGAGCCACCGCGGTACAGATCGTAGTCAAGTGGGAATTCAGAACAACTGCACAGGCCCGACACAATCTGCAGATTCTTTCATGAAAATGAACACTTCAACTACCATCAAGCTTCAGCGAAGCCTTATAAATAGCGAATGTGGGAAAGTTTGAAAATGCAGATGGTTTCGATATTCAATGATTGGTTCGGTTCGGTTTTTCGGTATCCCCATGATATCGTATCGGCATCGTTTCAGTTTTTCGGTATATTGCCTATATTTAGCTCTGCTATTCACTAGAGTTGACCTGGAAATGGCGCGTGCAGTCTAATTTGTTCGGAAGAGCGTAAACACCGTTTTGGTTGCCTAATTGTCAGGAGGTCTTGTAAATATCCAGGTGCCGAGCCTTGAACACATTTAAAGACAAAAAACAAAATTTTGAAAATAATCCGCTTCTGAAATAAAGGTAATGCAATTTTTTGCAGTCGTGGGATTATGTGATCACAACGCCTGTGGCCTGTATTTTGAATCATTTGCAGTTTTGAAATATATGACTGGGGCAAGGCAATTAGCAGTGGCTTCAGATAAAAATCCAAGTGAGCTGAGATAAAAGTATGAGCCAAGGTTACTAGAGACTCTGGAGAAAGGTATCGACGAAGATTTATTTATTTATTTATTTATTTATTTATTTATTTATTTATTTATTTATTTATTTTTTATTTATTTATTTATTGGTGTTTAAGGTCACATACTTATGCACAATGGCTAATCGTGAAAGTAGATGAATTAGATTCCTAAGTTGTATAAAGCAACACCTTCAAATCGCGTTAACATTTTCCTCCATCTACAGATGGGAGTCGAATATCACCCCAATATTTCGACACCCTTTGTATGGAATTCTCGAAGACAACTGACTTGATTTAAAAATTAGGAGGCCGGGAAGGATAACAAAACCCCCAACCCAACCCACCCTACCCCACCCCGCCAACCCCAGTCGGGAAAATCGGCCAAATTCGTCGAGGATATGAAAATACGCCAACACCATAAAGATAGACATAATACTCCCAAAGACCTGATACACGTGACACAATAGGAATAACCAGGTGGGCATATAATCACTGTAAAGTGCCAGTCACACAGTCACACATTAACGGAATCGGCAAACGTATGAGAAACGGAAAAGAATTTTTGCTCTCCGTTGATGTTCATTGAAGTTCGTTTTCTATTCTTTCCATGTTCGTTATGTTCGTCGGACTACGTTTCTTGTGAGTTTGTGTCCGGAGAAGCTCCGAAATATTTTTGAGCATGTTCAAAATTTTCGGTGAGCATCAACGGAAACTTGCGTACGGTCTTTCTTCGTTTTTCATTCGTTTTGTCCTCTACACATACTGTACATGTTCGTAACTTATCCTGAGGTATCCTTTGGCTGTCCTGTGGTTTTCCGGTGGCTATGATTGATTCCAAACAACTACCGAACACTACCGAACACGCAACAGATGAAACAGACAATACACGAATACAAACAGGACAGCCACAGGATGCCTACCGTACAATTACCTGATGACTGACGGACAATAACAGACGAGAACCGGAGAAACCAAACAAAACGCAAAAGGTCAAATTATGCACAGGAAATGTACCGCAAATCGGGCGGAAAACACGGACATGTAACGGCTACACATAGGAAAAGAACCGGTGGCGTTGCAGTCTGCCAAGGGCATATAAATATGAGGTGCGCTGGTCATCATGTTAGTACATCTTCAACTGCCCTAGAGTGAGGATCTCAGTTCTTCAAGTGATTGATTGCCGTGTCCGGGCTCAGTGCCAGTTGGCACTATTGCAGGCTCAGCTGAATATCCAAAATGCACAGTTGAACATCCACCATTATATTCACAACAGGAGGAGGAGTGGCATGCGGAGAAAGAGATGGTGGTCAAGGGCATGGCTAGGCCCTCAGAGGCGGCGTCAGTTTGGACTGCATGACCAGTCTTATTGGCATTTTGATGAGAGGTACTTCTGTGTACGTCTTGGGATATTCTGTGCATATATGATCGTGCTGTAAAAAAAATGAGTTGGGTGTTTATGCGTTTCGTCTTTTTCACGTTCCATATTCGGCATTTTTGCCTTGCGTGTGTGGTGGATGTGCGGTGGATGTTCGCTCCTTATACGGTGCTAAATCGTTCTATCCGTTATATCTTCTTTGTTGCGGTGGTCAGCTTTTGTTTGGTTATTCGTTTGTCATCCGGTGTTGTTCGTTCCTCATTCGTTGCTCTCCGTTGGCAATTTTCGATCCTTATACGCCTTGCTAGCGTGTTGTGGTTGTAACACTGTTGTGGGAATGTTGCGTTTTTGTGACTATAACGTTCACTGAAAGTCGGTCTGCCACTGTGGACTCCAAGTGAAGATGTGGCAACGTATTTTATTACGATGGCAACAGTTATCGGGTCAATAACATTTTACTTAACATTAAAGTAACGTTGTGAAAACATTCTGATAACTCAGCCGTTTAGCAACTTCCTACGTAGCGTTGTGCACATGCTGCTGAAACCTTGCGGACAATACAGCCATCGCTCAACATTTAACACTTTTTTTTACTTGACCGACGTCTCGTAAAATCCTCTAGCTTCCGTGGAGCATTAGCAATCTCAAACCTTGAGCCGATTGGGTAAGACATCCACGCCCTCCGTAATTACAATTCCTGGATCCGCCGAATTTTATTTAACAGTCTCAGAAAGAACTTGGATCTTTCCATGAACACAATGAATAATAAATGACAAAATCGCTGTCGAACGTTTAATAGAATTACACCCTTCTTTTCAACTCGTGAAACAAGTCAAAAGTTAAATGGTTTGAAAAATGTTTAGAGGAAATAGATTCGATTCAGTCCGGAGGTCACGTGGAGTCTGTTTGCTGAAATGTTGTTGGTACTTCCAAGCCCGACACCCCTGACCCAAATAACGTTATGCCGGAATGTGCAGTGAATAACAGCAGCGGTCAGCGTCTCTATGACGTCACAGCGTCAATAGCAACGTCAACTGTTTCGCGGGAAAAACTTTCAAGGAAACTCACATTTACCATCAATTTTCCATCACACGCATACTATATACCCATAGCCCTGTGTTTACATATATCGCCATACATACCAAAGCATACTATATATGCAGTATGTACACCACTTGCCAGATCTAACTGGATATAGCCGAAGTTTTGCACAGGAAAAAGTTGATCCACCAAAAGGCTCTGGCTCCTATGGGAATTTAACACTATAGCTGCTCCGGCAAAGCCCCGGGTACTATTTATTATATACTATTTACAGCTCTTGGGGCAGTCTGTTTTCATTTATTAAAAGTTAAAAAAGGAAACCTGGCCTTTGATGGCAAGCTGGTTAGAAGCAACTGAGTAATGGTCCACTTTGGCTCTTTGTTGAACCTTTACCCAACGTGACGGCCAAAACCGCCAGCGCTCACAAAAATCGCCAATTAATTTTCATTATTTTTTCATTTTTTGTCTCAAAAACATATGTAATGGCCCCTCTTTGGAACGAGCTCGTTCCAAAGAGGAGTCATAACCTATGTTTTTTAGACAAAAAATTTAAAAAAATAGTTATTCAAGAATTTTGTTTCCAAGTGTCGTCTGCTTTTCATGTTAGGTAAAAGGTTAAAGAATGTGTTTTTACAGTAATTAATTTGCACACTTTTATTCTTCCCCGGATAAAAATCTTGCTTCCTATACTTTTTTAATGGAAAGGACAATGTCTGTATTAGATGTTGATATGATATGTACTGTTACGCGCTGTTGGTATAATGAACAGCAAAACAGTTACAGAACATCAAAAGATGGTGAAATGCCTTTTCTTTGATTTTAAATGGATTTAAACAGAGAATAATAGTCAAACGTTCACCTGTCATCTTAAATCACAAACAAACTGTAATAGTAACAATATCTTACATCGCACAAGTTCGGAGAATTCCGTTGGATTAAAAACATTACATGTGAGGCGTGAATAAATTATATACACCATGTATTGTACCCAAAATAGACAAAATATACATTGCTAAAAGTCTGGTGGTCTTCCCTTCAGGTTGTTCATTCATCGGTAGATGAATACAGCTCCTTGTTAACTTAAACGCATGAGAATTGTACCATTTATTATTCATGGCAGTTGCCACTTCAGTTACTATGAACTTCATTCCATGAAACAGTTATCAGTAAAATATATTCGCTACACACTTTATTAACCCTTTACCCAACGTAACTGCCAAAACCGGCCAGCGCTATTCTCAAAAATCGCCAATTAATTTTCACTATTGTTTTCACTTTTTGTCTCAAAAACATAGGTTATGACCCCTCGTTGGAACGAGCTCGTCGAGCTCGTTGCAACGAGGGGTCATAACCTATGTTTTTGAGACAAAAAATGAAAAAAAATTAGTTATTCAAGAATTATTTTTGCAAGTGTCGTCTGCTTTTCACGTTAGGTAAAGGGTTAAAGGCACTATACGGATCGCGGTGGCTAAGTGGTTACGGAAGTGGACTTCAAACTGAAAGGTCCACGGTTCGATCCCCGTCAGGGGTAACTGTGTTGTGTTCTTGGGCAAAGCACTTAATCTCGATTGTACCGTTGACATGATGGAAGGTGGCAACAGACAGACTACAATTCTCAACGTTACTCAATCGGTGATTAGCAGGTTGTGGTCACGTTACCGTCAGACAGGCAATGTTGATGACAGACGTCGGTCAGGTCGTCCAAGGACGACAACTGCTAACCAGGATCGTTTCATCCGAACCACATCATAACGTAACCGCCATCAAAGAGACTCAGAAATTGGACAGAAGCTTCACTGAGCGACAGATGTGCGAGTCAGTGGCCAGACTATCCGAAATCGCCAACACAGCTGGAATTTGTACGCTCGACGACCTCGAGTAATTCCACGTTTGACTGAACGTCACATCGCAGCAAGGCGTAATTGGTGCGGAGCACGACAGCGCTGGGACAATCGTCAGTGGAGCAACGTCATGTTTTCCGATGGATCGAGGTTCACTCTCGACTTCCAAGAGAGGTAAAACAGAGTGTGGCGGCGGCAGAACGAACGATACCATGATGTAACCGCTAGACAGCACGATCGTTTTGGTGGTGGATCGGTGGGGCACTGTAGCGCCGTGTACTAAGGTTTACTACACTTCGATGGTGCACATGTATTCAACCAATGATAATTCTGCATGTGCGGAGTTAGTGCGGTAGGGAGTCTAGACAATTGCTCGCCGCTGCTGGGTGGTACTATTCTGGTACTCCGACTTCCTCCATTTATAAAACTGTCCGATACGAAATGACCCTGGCTGTCGCCAGTGTCACTAACACCGCCCCCCCACTCCCCCAACAAAAAACCTAATAGGACATATATGATAAAAGTTAGTTAATTCCATATTCGCTCTCAACCAATATTAAATAAACTCACACAGTTTACACCATGTGAAGTCTCTAACAACGTGTAACTAAAGCTATTAAAAAAAATACTGGGTTCTCAGACACTTCCCTCGTCACTGAAAAGCTGCCTCATCACTCCTTTTTAATACCTAGAAATCTGTTCACTATTTTGCACTTATAGGGTAAAAAATGACCAACTATATCTTGCTTGACATAGCTCGCATTGCTGAAAAAAAGTTTTTTTCCACATAATAGTGTAAGTAGTTAAATTTTTAATTTCAACTATTTTCAGGACTGTTTGTGGATTAACCAAAATTTAAAAATAAATGAAAAAAATAAAGAAGCCTCCCCCTTAATCGTGAAATTGCGAGAAAATTGCGTGAGAAACAAGAATTTTTTAAAGGGACGTCCAACCTAACTTTGGACAAATTTCAGGTAATTTTCTTCCAAGTCTACAAAAGGCCCAAAATGAATAACCCCAATAAATTATATACCAAAATGTTTGGAATGAAACATAGATTAACATGTTGCCATGGAACTTCTGCCATGTGGTAGATAGCACCGCCTGAAAGACTGATATGGCATAAGTAACCAGGTTTTAGACAATAAAATACCTTAAATTTGTTGAATTGTTAAATTCTGCAATCCTTCTAGTACAGACTCCGAGAAATCTTTTTATCATTCTTGCAAGGAACAGACCACGAGACAAATTGTAATTTAGGATGCCTACATTTCAAAAGGGCTGCCATTTTTCTTGTGTTTGTTTACCTTTTATGAAATTCACCAAGGGTCAAATCCACGCAGTTCACATGGGCGGATCGTGGAATTAAAATACGGGAGGGGGGGGGGGGGGCTGATGTGATCTGACAGAGTTTTAGCATCAGTCGCCGAAGGCGACTCCCGCACGTGCCGAAGGGACGTGCGTTTGTGTGGGGCGGTCTCCCGAAAGATTTTTTATTTTTGATTTTCAGGTGCTCTGCGGTGGCTTCTAAATGCATTCTGGCCTCCAATAATTGGAGGTATATGATGAAAGGAAAACACACATTTTTCGTTGTAAAAGTTAAACTTATCAAACCATACATCACATACTACACTGTCATATTATGCTTCTGGTCATAGAGCTAGTCTGTCGTGGACAAAATATGACAGTCATCTATTTGCGAAAGTGACTTTCGCGAAAAGGTGACTGTCATATTTTGTCCACGACAGATTAGTGATCTTTGACATCATGGGAACATCAATCGTCGGAAACCCGGAAACAAGAAACCTCTTTTACCTTTCATTTTTTGGCTGTACAGTGGCAAAAAATTTGGGAAACTGTTGGCATTCTTGGTCTATTGGGCCAATATTGCCACTGACTCTTTTGGTGCTGATTTTCAGATCGGTTAAATCATTTTAAATTCTTTGACAAATTATGTCACGACTGCTGAGAAGCAGCACATTCACGATGGGCATGTGACCGACGCAGCGACTCACCGAACGACCGACCCATCGACGGACAGATGGAATCCAGTATACCCCACTTTTTTCAGAAAATGGGGGTATAATAAGTTTAAAGATTGTTGTAGGCACTGCGGTGTGCCACAATAAGAACTCGACCGGTCAACTCAACTGGCCATTCGCAGATTCGGGCGAATGGCCAGTTGAGTTGATCCAGCGAATGCCAGAAGCCCTCAATAAAATTAGAACTGGGAAATATACGCGACTGGAAATATTGGCTCCCCATTAACATTAACTTCAAGTATGGAGTATGCGATGTAAAAATAATGATGCCAGGAACATACCATTTCTTCGGCCTTGTGGCGACAAAATACTCTTTTTTACTTCGCTTCATTGCGTCCCGCTTTCGACTATCGATTTTGCAGACAGTGGATACTTGGACCGCGACAAATCAGCGGCTGGCCAAAGAGTTATTATTATGTAGACGTGACTGTCGTCAGTTCTATAAATAACCGATATTTTGCGAATTCTAAAAGAGGATCATGTCCCTTATTTGGTAACGTGATGTCATTAGTTAAGGAGGAGCGTTATAGGATAAAATTGTGTGGAATAAGAGCATGACTTTTTTAGTGGGCTCGGGGAGGGGGACTAGCGCCCCACCCCCACCCCTCTGGATCCGCCCTTGGTTCAGAAGAATAAGTATGGAGTCATGAGAGAGTGCATCAATGGATAATGAAGAATGTCCAATGTGGCTTTTTTGTGAGTCTACTGTGGCCATACTCCCCCCCCCCCACAATCCTGTGCCATTTTGCATGAGATCTGTATCCAATTGGTAAAATACGATGAGATTGATACACCCAAAAAGGGTGAACTGCCAAACTTCCTCATTTAGTGTTATATGTGTCCTTTTCTGGGGTTGCATGAGCAGTGGCAGCTGCCAAGAGTGTCATTTGAAGTGTGGGTAAAACAACAAAAATGGCCTGCCCTGTGTGCTGAATACTTTCACCAATCGGCTGCACTTGGTTAGAAATCCTGGCTTCCAATTCATTTATGTACATGGCTTGGTATGCTTCATTTGTTTTGGAACTATCGGCCTTCCGTAGTTGCTGTTTGGGGCGGCTTGACTGTTGTTTTCGCATGAGATTTAAGAACATTAATAACTGATCTGCTTACCAATACTAATTTTATAGGCGGAGGGTTACCGGCCTGAATAATATCGGAATTGTGTTGGTTATTAAATTAATTTATCTAAACACATATGACACGTTGTGGTCTCATTTCGGTAATTCGTGTGAATTTTTGTCCACCCAACGGATCTTTTCTATTTCTGTCCACAGAATGTCAACACACATAGATTTTCGCAACCTTCTGTTGCTGACAGCGCTCAAAATCGACGTTGATCCTTCTTATACACTTTTTTCGTAGTAGACTTCATCAAGCCTTCTTTACGTCACTAATATAGTTCGGCGACAGTAAAATTATTTTTTCGTAAATATACGATTGTGACGACTGTAATGTATGTGGATGTGAATATATTTTTGTTTTAAAATATAATTTTCCAATTTTATGTTCTGATCATCGTCATCAACTAAATAATATACTACTCAAAGTTTGCTAAGCACCAAATATTTGACACATCATTGTGAAATTTGCTGGTGACATATTTGCGATATTTTTAGTGGATATGATTGAGGAATGTATTGAGATGGTCCCCAGTGTTTATATTAGCTCTCTTGACAGGCAGACTTTCGTGACAGTCATAGAAAGCATCTACCCCTTGATTTTCATGATGTTTTCATGCACTGTCTACATGTACATGACATGTGTAAGGTATTCAATCTTCTTTTCAACACAAACCCTTGTGATTTAATGATTCAATATGGCAAATGCAAATGTAAGGAGACATTTGTCTGAAGCAGAAATGTGGCGGGCTGTAGGGATGGTGGAGCAAGGGGCTACCCATCGTCAGGTTGGTGAAGCCCTTGGTGTGCACCATATGGTGATCACCAGAGCTGGGAAAGATTTCAGCAGTATGGCACACCAGTAAGACGGCATGGTGGTGGCAGAGACAGGGTAACATCTGCAGCTGAAGACCGGTTTTTGATCATTCAGACCTATAGGAACCAGTTTGCCATAGCAACCCAGCTTCGCATTGACCTTCAGAATGCATCCGGTGTAAATGTTTCGACGCAGACTATCCGGGCAAGGTTGCACGAAGGTGGTCTCCGATCGAGAAGACCATGTATTCGCATTACGCTGTCCCAGAACCACCGCCAGACACGATATGAATGGGCTATGGACCATGTTGGATGGACCAGAGAAGATTGGCGACCTTTCCTTTTTCCATATGAGTCAAGCTACTGCTTAGACCACACAGATAGGCGTTCTAGGGTATGGAGAAGACCAGGAGAGCGATAACATGCAGCAAACATTGATGAGCATGAACGCTATGGTGGAGGGTCAATCATGGTCTGGGGCGGCATCAGCTGGGGTGGACGTACAGAGCTCTGTGTCCTTGAACGTGGTACATTGACTGCACAACGGTATGCTGATGAGATCCTGGATATCCACGTCAGTTTGTATGTAGGTGCAGTGGGTGAGAGATTCATTCTGATGGACGATAATGCCCGTCCTCAAATTGCCCATGCTGTCGGGGAGTACCGACAGAGGGAGGGGATTGAGCGTATGAACTGGCCAGAAAGATCCCCTGACTTCAATCCAATCGAACATGTCTGGAATGTGTTGCAGCTTGCAATTTCAGCCCATCCAGTCCAGCCAAGAAGTGTCCAGGAGACTGGTGCCATGCTGATCAAAGAATTGAACAACATCCCACAAAGGACCATCAGGAACCTGATTGGGAGCACGAGAAGGCGTTGTCAAGCTGTAATTAACAGTAATGGGTCTCATACTCGATACTGAACCCATATCAGTTCGCTCCGTCAACTTTTTGGCACATTGAAAAATTTCCTGTTTTAGCAATAATATATATTTTCCACGGTTATCGTATTCGAAAGCGAAAAAATAATGTCAAACACAAATAAAATCTTAATTTCTGTACTTAAATCATTAAAGATATAATTAAATAAAAAAATATATACATTTTTCATTACAATATTTCAACTTAAACGTAAAACAGGTAGTTGGATATACTTGGTGCTTAGCAAACTTTGAGTAGAATATAGTAGTTCGAATTGGTGGTGTATTAATCCCTTGCTGACACTTGCGTCACATTGTACAGTTTTAGAATTCAACAGCACTACTATGGACCGTATCTCGCAATTATCACATCGTCAGTGGAATATTTTCTTAAGAATGTGTCGTGAGTTGTACATTATATCGCCTGCCAGATTTAAAAACAGGTGGAAATGAAATCTTTTCACAATTTCGCCCAAAACCCACGTGATCCCAACAAACGTGTCGCACAAACAGAATGAAGCGTTTGGGGTCATCCATTTTCCCCTGAGCATTCTCGCCACTTTGGTGATGAAATTATAAATATGCTTTCTCCGAGTATGTAGTGTGGAGTCTTTTATTCACATCTCAGACATTCGAATTACCGATCTATTCCTTGTTAATCCTGACGGTTACTATTTATTTATTTATTGGTGTTGAAGGTCACATACTTCTGCACAATGGCTAATCGTGACCGTGACAGTTTTACGGGTGGAGGAAGCCGGAGTACCCGGAAAGAACCACCGAGCAACGACGGGCAGCTGTCAGCTCTCCAACTGCACCGCAGCACAGGCAGGGTTAGATTGGTTGAAGACATGCGCACCATCGACGTGCAGTACGCCTCAGTACACAGCGTCATCGTGCCCCCATGTAGGCAATCGGGGTGAAGTGTCTTGCCCAAGGACACAACGCGGTTGCCGCAGGTGGGATTCGAACCGAGGACCTCTCGGCTTGCAGCCTGCACCTCTACCAACTGAGCCACCGCGCCCCTGACGGTTACTTATGCGGCTGGTAATTTCTTTGTCATCAAAAGCAAAAAAAAATTTTAAACAGTTTCCAAAAGTGGATAAATTCGGACTTTGTATACTTTTCAATTTGTCATTATTTTGGTATATAATATGTCGTTATTCACCGTTTTAATTCGTATTTAGGGCATTGTGAAAAAATTTTTTTTAAAAATGTCCAAAGTTACGTTGGACGACCCCTTAATAGCCCTAACTTGATTTTGTTTGGATTGGCACTTCAGAGTCTATTGAAATGGTCTATTTCAAAAAGCATCATGGGTGTAGAACATGCGAAAAGACTTATGAAAATGAGAATTAACTTATGATTTAAATTCACACCAATGAGAAGACAGTGGAAACAGTTTCCCTTCCTCGTCTGTTTTTCATAGCATAAATGCCTGAGAACACGTCTCTTTTGGCCTAATAATAGAAGCATATATGTGTTACACCCCGTTTGTGAAATTGCTTATTTCATGAAATAGGCAGTCAAACTGCCCAGTTCACGAAATGAGCAAGCAACCTGCCCTTTTCATGAAATGGGCAAGCCTCTTGCACAACAAAACAAGAACATCTTTTTGTCAAACAGTTACTTCTACAGTGACATCATTTGAACCCTTGCCCTCCACAGACACTTTGTCTTGTTACAAGTTCTCGAATTGAAAGTAATTCTTCATTTACATCATCTATTGTGATACCTTTACACTTTAAAAGTTCAAATTGGTTTCTCGAGAATTTCACATTTATAGTACCTGATCTTGTCCCAACAGTGTAAAAGTCATTATCTACATCAACTACTACACCAATAATATTTGGTGGGTCACCCTTGCTTCTATCAAACTCTGATACTGGCACTGCCACATTATCCCCAATTTTGGCCCCCAGAAAGCTTCTTTCTACTCCGATTTAACATTCTTTCTGCCTGTTTGTCTATCCCCTCCCGAGCACACACTCTAGCACGTTTTGCAGGATGGGGTTCTGTATCACCATCACTTGCAATTTCACCTGTTGATTCCACTGTCACAGTAGTCACTTCCTCAGACAGAATGTAAGTAGATTCAGTTGTCGATTCTACTGCATCAACACTATGCTCCTCTTGCACAGCATCAGGTGTCGTTGACACTGTGTAAACAAAGTCTCTCTCTTTGTCGTTCATAACTACATCCTGATGGTTAAATTCAGAATGTTCTAAAAGATTGTTTAATTCTTCCTCATCAATACCAGAATGAAAACGATCTATGAATTCCTGTGGAAATTGTGATTTTAACCCACAACGTGGTTTGTTCCCAGTTAAAGCCTTGTATGGTGTCATTCTGATTGTCTCGTGATAACTAGAGTTCATAGCCCACTGAACAAAACGTATTCCATAGCTCCACTTTGCACTGTTGTTATCTCGCATTCAAGCCATTAGTTTACATTTCATGTCACCATTACTGCGTTCTACACAACCCTGGCTCTGTGGATGACGGGGTCGCCCATTAACCCTTTACCTAACGTAACGGCCAAAACCGGCCAGCGCTATTCTCAAAAATCGCCAATTAATTTTCGTTATTTTTTTCATTTTTTTTTTGTCTCAAAAGCATAGGTTATGACCCCTCGTTGGAACGAGCTCGTCGAGCTCGTTCCAACGAGGGGTCATAACCTATGTTTTTGAGACAAAAAATGAAAAAAATTAGTTATTCAAGAATTATTTTTGCAAGTGTCGTCTGCTTTTCATGTTAGGTAAAGGGTTAACAAGCACCAGATCAAGCCAGAATGTTGACATTTCGTGAATAATTTTGGCAGTGATAACAAATCACATTAAAAACATAACTGAACAAAAAGTCAGAAATGGCTTCAACACAGTCCCACAGCAATCACCACAGTTAAAAGAATCCATAAAACAACAGTTGATCAAACATCCCAGCAAAACATAAAACACAGTAATAACAACAATGACAAAATAGCTGTGTATGAGATTTGAAATTTCCTACATGCTTTTGCCCATTTCATGAAATGTGCAAGAGTTTTGCCCATTTCATGAAATGGGCAGGCCGGTTGCTCATTTCATGAAATGGGCAGTTTGACTGCCCATTTCATGAAATGGGCAGTTTGACTGCCCATTTCATGAAATGGGCAATTTCACAAATGGGGTGTAACATATATATAATCTTCTGTTGTACGGGAATTGCAATTCGTTATTTTTTCTATCAGATGGTATGAATGTAGATTATCTATAAACGTCCCCCATACCCCCGCCACAGTCGTTAAAAGTCTTCACCACTGTATCTGGACAGCACCCCCGAAAGGGCGTTTCAGTTCAAAAATAGCGATTTTAGTTTATTATTCCCCAAATGGAACAGATTTGGTAGAAAAACCATGACAGCTTAGTGTTCTCCTCTGTCATATAGTTATTGCGAGGGGCGGGGGTCCCGCTATACTGTACAACTTTTTGTGGGCACAATTTTTGCCGAAATGTTTAAATGTTTCTAAATGGGGAGAAATCATTATGACTCACGTTTATACTACCAACTGAGCATAAGAAATAAGTTTGAATGATCTTCTGTTCATTTTAAGTATAAGAAATAATATGTAAAAACGCATTACGCTCAATGTGGAATCAGCAAATCATGTATTTATATATACTATTCAAAAAAGGAGGGGATATCCAAACTGATGTTGATATTTTCGGAAAATGGTATTGGATACGCGTGATTGGACACATCGGTGTGTTACCAAGTTTAGTCTGGATCATGAATGTAACCGGCCTACGAAAACTTCGTGCAGGTTTTTTGCACGAGCGTCGCGTTAATGTTTGTGGGGTACGTTCTGAAATCTTCATTTGTACAGGACGGACTTTTTCGGAGGCCTCATCGTTCTTTTCTTGGTGTAGGCTCGTTCATCAATAGTTTCTGGTCGAAACGAAACTTTTGAGATATGCGAAGTCTGACATGTGACGAGCGTTTACGTGCAGTTGACATGTTGGAAGCTGGCAACAGACAGACTGCAATTCTCAACGTTACTCAATCGGTAATTAGCAGGTTGTTGTCACGCGACCGTCAGACAGGCAATGTTGATGACAGACGTCAGTCAGGTCATCCAAGGACGACAACTGCTAACCAGGATCGTCTCATCCGAACCACAGCATTACGTAAGATGACAGTGCAAGAGCACACAAGGCCCGTGTCGCTACAGAGTTCCTCCAGGAGCGCAACATCAGTACACTGCCTTGGCCAGCATAAAATCCAGACCTTTCACCAATCGATCATGTCTGGGATATGCTTGGCATGCGTCTACGACAACGCAACAGCCCCCTACCAATGTCCAGTCCAGAAACTCGCCGCTGCACTGCAGAAAGAATAGGATAACTTCGGGCAAGCTGATATTGGACGTTTGGTGAGGAGTTTGCCACGTCGGGTCCGCGCTTGTCTCGCGAACCGAGGAGGATTTACAAGGTATTGAGGTCTTGGTCTGAATGTGGTAAATTCTCTGACTGACCGTCCATGTCTTCTACAGCTTAGTGCGTGGAATGTGTGCTTGTCAGACACCCAACTATCGCTGAAATAATTCACCAGATGTCACATTGCAATTCCTCAACTGTCTCTTTGATGAAAATATCAATATACGTCTTTATATATCTCACTTTTATCAAATATCCCCTACCTTTTTTGAATAGTATATCAGAACGTGTGTACGAATGTGTCCTTCACCATATTCTCCGTTCCATTTTCAAACTTTTTCACAAAGAAATCGACAAACATGTTCTCAGTTGACACATTGATCTTTGAATCCAGTCGAAAAGTGAATTAAATTAGAATGAAAGTGTCAATGGCACTGCAGCTCAACTTCTACAAGAAGGGACTAAACTAAATAGAAAGATCCAGTAATGCCAAGTCATTCACAAAAGTTTCTCCTGAAAAGACCTCACACCAAAGCTATATATGAAATCTGACAAAACAAAATTCGGGCGAGGGATGGGGCCTGTTGGGTGTACTAATGGAATTGCTGACAATTTATATGCCAAATTCAAGATGGCCACCGCCGGCAATATTTTCAACAAAATTCAGAAAAATTTGATAGCTCCCATCTAGATATCACACTAAAACTGTATATGAAATTTGAAAAAGATTGGGTGAGAGATGCGGCCTGCAGGGTGTGCTAATGGAATTGTTGATAATTCATATGCCAATCCAAGAAATATTTGATGGCTCCCATCCAGACGTCACACTATATATGCTATATATGAAATTCAAAAAAGATCAGGTGAGAAAGGCGGCCTGTAGGGTAGTGTGCTAAAGGAATCGTTGGACAACTTATATTCAAGTCCCAGATGACTGCTGACAGCCACTTTTTTAAACAAAATTCAGAAAAAATCAATAGCTCCCGTCTAGACATCACCACAAAGCTACATATGAAATTTGAAAAAGATTGGGTGAGAGATGCGGCCTGTATGGTGTGCTAATGGAAGTGTTGACAATGTACATGCCAAATCTAAGATGGCCGCTGGCGGCCATGTTTTTTAACGAAATTCGGAAAAATAGATAGCGCCCATCTGGACATTGTCCCAAAGCTACTTTTGCAATTTAGTTTAAACAATATTTATTCATGAGAAAATATGATACATACATATCATTATCTACAAGATGGTTGTTACACAGAATACGTAATACAATGATATGCATTAAAGTTATGTGTCAAGAACGAGATTTGTTGGAAGGATTCAGCATTAAGCTTTTAGCTTGTATAAGCTGTCTCCTTGGGAAGACTGACGAAGTTTAAAGGTAGCTGGAAACACTAAGTAAAATATTGTTTAAACATGAGAAATAGAGAGAGTAAGGAGAGTAATAGAGAGAATAGAAGAATAAAAAGGGACAAGGAACTTAACCCCTTTCCCAACACGTGTAGAAGACGACACTTGAAGAATAATTTTTGAATAACTAGAAATGTTCAATGTCCGTCTCAAAAGCACAGCCCATGACCCCTCACCGGAACGAGCTCATCGAACTCGTTCCATTGAGGGGTCACTAGCCATGTTCCCGAGACGAAAACTGAAAATATAAAGTGGGTTAAATGGTGATTTTCTTGGATAACACTGACCGTTACATTGGGTAAAGGGTTAACTAGGAAATGGGGAAACAACCTGAATTCAATGTTGGCTATCACAGAATATTCAATAGGGCAGCCTCAATGAACAAATCGGTAACGGTGGCCCATATGTGTGGCAAATAATACTAAAATGTCTTTAGGCTCACTGTTACGTATTAAAACGTCCACTCACCATGATGAAGTCCTGCACAGCTCTGAAGACAAGAAAGTTTTCATTGTTATTCAAATGTTCGGATCCAAATAAAAGTGTTGAGAGCTCAAAAGTAAATGGCAATGTATTGATTGTGGAATCACGAGCAACGTCATAGATTGGGCAGTGCATAAGAAAGTGCTCAGTATTTTCAAGATCCCCACACTGGCAACGTGGAGATGGTGAGAGATGGTTATCATATAAGTGGGCGTTGATATTACTGCAATGCAGGCGTAACCTGCAATGATAAATCTGGGCAGCACGAGATTTGGCGCCATAGTAGAAAATTGGTGGTCGCAGGTTCGCACTATTTATAAACGTCTTGAAGTTTATGAGGGAACAATTTTCTCTTACTGAGGGGGGTATTCCATTCCACTGGTCGGTAACTTGCGGGATAAACGAGGACTTATATAAATTGGTGTGGCAAAAAGGAACACGGTGGTTATTTTCCGATCGCAGATTGTGGTTTTGGGTGATAGATGAGATAATTGGTGGCACCTTGTTGGAGATATATGGAGGCGTTAATTTATGATACATCTTAAAAAATTGGATAAGCTTGTGCTTTCGGCGTCTTTCTTCCAGTGAATCCCATTGAGTTTCTGTGTAGAGAAGTTCTTTTCTGCAGCTCACAGTGGCGCCAGTGACTATTCTTGCTGCAGCTACTTGTATTTTCTCCAGGTCAGCAGCTTGAGTTGCTGAGCAGTTGTCCCAGATAGACTCAGCGTATTCTAAAAGAGGTCGGATAAATGCGAAGTATATCTTTTCAAGGACTTTCCGGTCAAGTGTAAACTTATGGGCCCTGAGCAAGTCAATACGTGTCCAGGCTTTAGCGCACATATCATTGATATGGTCGTTCCATGTACAACCTTTATTCAAAATTACACCCAGATGCTTGTGGCTACACACCTCCGAGATTTGAGTTCCGCTTAAATATATTGGTGGGTGCACTGGAACGTTACTTTTACGTGATATGATCATGGTTTCCGTTTTATGGGGGTTGAACTCAATGAGCCAAGTTTTAGCCCAATGTTCAATTGTGGCTAAATCACGGTTGAGTATGATGGCACCTTGGTCAGGATTCTCAATTATAAGATAAAGGGATGTATCATCTGCAAATAAACGTATGCTGCTAAGTAGGTTTACAGTAATATCGTTGATGTAAATCAGGAATAACAGGGGACCAAGGATAGAACCCTGTGGAACACCAGACGTTATTGGTTTCCAAGGAGATGCCTCAGAGGCTACAAGGACGCGCTGGTACCGATCAGAAAGGTATGATTTTAGGAAACAAAGCAAGTCACCAGATATTCCTATTCTCTCGAGCTTGTGAATAAGACCAACATGCCAAACTTTATCAAATGCCTTACTAACATCACAAAAGACGACCCTTACTTCTTTTCCTTCGTCAAGAGCGTGACAGAATTCATCATAGAGGTCTGTCAGTTGTAGAACCGTAGAGTCACCTGGAGTAAAACCAGACTGAAACTGGCTTAGTATGTTGTTATCACATAAGAAATGCCATAATCGTTTGAAGATACATTTTTCAAGTAGTTTACCAGTACAGCTAAGCAAAGATATTGGCCGATAGTTAGTAACTACATTAGACGGATTCTTTTTCAGCACCGGTGTCACATTGGCTTTTTTTCATAAATTTGGAAAGTAACAGTTATCTAATAACCTATTGAAGAGGGCCGTAAGTGGGTCACACAATGAGTCTTTACATTCTTTTAAAAGTCTGGGACTTATTAGATCAGGACCAGACGCCTTCGATACCTTAATACTCTTGATTGCTTCGTACACTTCCTTGCTTTCAAGTGTTATTTTGTCAAGCGATTGTAGGGTAGGCAGGGGTGAATCTGGCAAGGATGCATTAGTGTCATCCAATGTCGAAATGAAACAGAAGTAATCATTGAACACTTCCGCCTTTTCTAGATTAGTTGAATAGAGTTTGTTGAGGTGACTTATAGTCGGGATTCCATGGATATTTTTACAGATAAATGTTTTTAATGTTTTCCACCACACTGACGATGGTGTATCCGGACAACTTAGTTCTGATTGGACTTTTGATATATATGTAGATTTGGCTTTCCTAACAGCTGATACGACTTCATTTCGTTTATGCTTATATCTCGCCCAGTCTTGCAGTTGGCCAGAGCGCTTTGCTCTACGGTATAAACGTGTTCTTTGCCTTATTAATAATCGAATTTGATTATGCATCCATTTAGGCTGGTTAGCCCTAGAGGTTATCAATTTGTTGGGAATAAATTTAGATGCCGTTTCGAGTAATTGATCGGTTAAGGTGGATACTACAGTGTCCAGGCACGAATGAGCAAGCAGTCTTTCCCAGTCTACGTTATTGTATGCAGTGTTCAGACCATCAAAGTTTCTCTCTGCATACAACCATATGCGTCTCTTAAAGTTTTTAGGCTTTTCTTTCTTGAATTCAATGGCAATATAAATTGGACAATGATAGCGAGTCATGTCAGGTACAAGTGGTTCTAGGGCTTCACATTCCAGTACATGTACAGTATTACTAACCGCAAAAAGGTCGATCAGAGTTGCAGATGATTCGGTAAAGCATGTTGGTTCTTCCACAAGCTGTCTAAGATTGAAATAATTACTTAGTTCCCGGAAGCAACCATTGGGAGAACCATATTGGTTGTCGTTGAAGTCACCAGTAATAACTATGTCTGAAATTAAGGTATCTTTGGCTTTGTCAATAGATGCCGTAATTTTATCCCAAACATCTGAGGGACTACTGGGTGGGCGGTAAAATACTCCTAGCAGCAGTGACGTACCATGGGTCATGAACACTTCAGCCCAGATGCATTCAATGTCATTCACCTCAAGATCAGTTCTATGCCGAAAGCACAAGTCGTCTTTCACGTAGACGGCAACACCCCCTCCCCTCGACAAACGGTTAAATCGTACAGGTTCTTGGAAGCCATGGATCATAATATCTGATGTTGGGTCCGAGCATTGAAGCCATGTCTCAGTAAATGCTAAGATATCATAGAAGGATGATTCATATTGAACAATGTCTACTTTAGGCTTCAGGCTTTGGATGTTCAGGTGAAAGATTTTTAATGCATCATGGTTATTTTCTCTGTACACAGAGTCTGGTCCAGGGTTTGATTCAATGTCTCCGGACAATAACAAGACCACAGCCAATACCAAAGTCATAAAATATATAAAATAACAGATGGCTGAGGAAGTTGGCATTGTATATGGTACATTAAGTGTCGGTGGGAGATTGGGTCTTTCAACATTCGTACAAAGATCATTACTGCATTGGCAGCGTAGGATAAATTTGTTGAATAAAAGATGAAACAGGGCTGATGTTACAGTAATGCTGATCTGGACCTTAATACGAATAGACCACATGTAAAGATACACAAGAGCACAAAGGGACTGGTGTTTTGTTAGTCTTCTTTTCAGGCCGCGAGCATGATCTACAGTATTGAATGTACCAATCCTGGCGCGGTATGACTCAAGACTATACATTATGTAATCTGTGGGTGGTAATAATACACACGTATGCATGATGCCCGGAGATTGGTAACTTTCAATGACAGGATCATTTCGCAGTGGTGCGAATTGAATTCAGGTTGCTTTATACGAGAGTTTGGATGAAAGTGGAGAAGGTAACTCAGAAGAAACAAGCAAGAGAAAATAGTAAAGAAAAATAAGGAAAACAAGCTGGAAAAACAATTCATATTCTGAAGGAATGAACTGCTTATTCAAAGTCAAATGTCAAACTAAATAACAAAATAGTAGTGGATATCATACGTAGAATAATTCGGGAGTGGGTGAATTGTGACGCAAGCGACAAACCAAAGGTGAGGAGACACACACACACACAAAAAAGGGAAGACTATAATATTTGCTAAAATAATAGAGTTGTGTTATTGCTGCTTGGCACAGGCTGCATATATGCACATATACGTCCTCTCACACACACAAGCGTATCTACACACTCGCACACCCTCACACGCACACGCTGCCCCGCATCCTCACACACAACCTGTGCATTCTTTCTCTCTCGTACACACACATACGCATGTGCACAGGCTCTAACATAAATATACCGATACAGTTGACACCCGCCAATTCCAAGTTCACCCGAGCGAACCACATTCTGAACCACAGTTGCCCCCAAGTGATATTTCCATAACGCACCTGAGGAACCTGGAACTGAGCAAAAGGACACACCATCACGCATTCCAGAAGATAGAGACCATCATGGACTTTGTCAATGTCGGCCCACATCATCTGGGATGGGTGGTGGAGGGTTTATACTTACTAGTTACTGACTATTTGGGCCGACTTCTACACACATACGTGTATGTGCACACATATATGCTCTCAGATATACATAGACACAAACACACGTGCACATACACACACATATATACATGCAGATACACAAACACACACACACACACACACACACACACACACACACACACACACACACACACACACACACACACACGGATACACACACATATATACAGTCCATTTTCAGGAACCTGGAACTGAGCAAAAGGACACGCCATCACGCATTCCAGAAGATATAGACCATCATTGACTTTGTCAATGTCGACCCACATCATCTGGGATGGGTGGTGGAGGGTTTATACTTACTAGTTACTGACTATTTGGGCCGACTTCTACACACATACGTGCATGTGCACATATATATGCTCTCAGATATACATAGACACAAACACACGTACACATATACACACATATATACATGCAGATACACAAACACACACACACACACACACACACACACGGATACACACACATATATACATATACATGTACACATATATACATATACATATACATACATACACACACATATATATATACATCTTTACACACATAAGTACATGTACTATACTTGTGGGTTATGATAATCGTACTTTTGCAATTTGGGACTGATCGGGTGAGAGCTGCGACCTGTAGGGTATGCTGAAGGAATTGTTGGACAATTTATATCCAAATCCAAGATGGCCACTGGCGGACGTTTTTCTACGAAATTCGAAAAAAGTCGAAGCTCCCATCTAGACATTCCCCAAAGCCACACATGAAATTTGGGACTGATCGGGAGAGAGCCGCGGACTGAAGGGTGTGCTAAAAGAATTGTAAATCCAAGATGGCATCCAAATTTCTTTCATGTTATTCCACTTTTGTCAATTGTGACAATCCATACTGCCCTGACTGCACTTAGTAAACTTAGTAAACTTGTAATCAACAATAACTCTAACAGGTGTATACATAATTCAATCGACGCACTCTCCGCTTTTATCTGGTACCCTCGTCCTAGTCAAACTTGCTGCTCACCCCAACAAGTACACCATAAATACGTTCAACACCCCTATAGGAATCTGTTGTCGGTAATATCGAAGAGCACTTGCTGAGCGCTGGCGGTGACGCATTTCATCATTCTCTAAGGGCTAGGTCAATGGAGAGGGATAGGGTGCATCACCGCTGGCGCTCAGCTCAGTAAGCAGGTCCATGGAGAGGGATAGGGTGCATCACCGCTGGCGCTCAGCTCAGTAAGCAGGCGCATTTGTAGAGCACCCCAAATATGATCCCCTCCGAATGCGCTAACTGACATTGACGTTCACATACATTTATCCCTTTATTACTCTTCGAACGACATCGAGTACTTGGTGGGACCTGACACTGAGTAGATGAGTGATCTCCAAGAGCGGCTAGTTTGTACCAATGTATCAATCCTTAACCACCGATCTCCCACTGGCTTTTGTGTCGGATAACATCCTGCAAATAAAACTTAGCATTGAAGAAACTCGAGCCCCAGTTCCAACTTAGCGTCACATACTTTTTTCCCCTAACCATTTGGTCACAGTCTGTCTGCAACTACACTTCCTTCCAGGGGATGACAGGTAGACAGCCAATCTGGCTATGCCACCCCTACAGTATACTATTTACTAAACTTGTGAAATATATGGATTTGTAACTATTATTTTTGTATACTGAGAAGAAATTATCTGAATCTGAATCAGCCGGCAGCCATGTTTTTCAATAAAATTCAGAAAAATTAAATAGCTCCCATTTAGACATCACAGCAAAGCTGCTCATGAAATTTAAAAAAACATTGGGCGAGAGATGCGGCCGGTTGATGTGCTAATGGAATTCTTGACAATTTATATGCCAAATCTAAGATGGCCGCTGGCGGCCATGTTTTTAAGGAAATTCGAATAGAATCGATAACTCCCATCCAGATATTGCCCCAAAAGCTGCATATGGAATTTGGGACTGATTGGGTGAAAGCTGCGACCTGTAGGGTGTGCTAAAGGAATTGTTGGACAATTTATATCCAAATCCAAGATGGCCTTTGGCGGCCATGTTTTTCAACAAAATTCGACAAAAATTGATAGCTTCCGTTTAGATATTGTCCCAAAGCAACATATGGAATTTGGGACTGATCGGGTGAGAAACGCGGCCTGTATGGTGTGCTAAATGAATTGTGGACAGACGGACGTACGGAAGTACGCACGTACGGACGGACGGACGAACGGACGGACGGACGGACGGACGGACAGACACTCTGGGTGGTACTCATTCAAACCTACGGGGTAAAATGTATGTAAAAGAATGAAAAGAATCCGTGGGCATCAGTTTCAGTATAGCACAAATATCCCATTCGCCAGGGGGCGCGGTGGCTCAGTAGGTAGAGGTGCAGGCTGCAAGCCGAGATCCTTGGTTCGATTCCCACCTGCAGCAACAGCGTTGTGTCCTTGGGCAAGACATTTCACCCCCTTTACGCACGCGGGGGGCACGGTGGCGTTGTGTACTAAGGCGCACTGCACGCCGATGGTGCACCTGTTTTCAACCAATGCTAACCCTGCTTGTGTGGAATTGGTATGATGGGGAGCTGACCGTTGCTCACCGTTGCTTGGTGGTTCTCTCCGGGTACACCGGCTTCCTCCACCCGTAAAACTGTCGTGGTCATGATCTCATTCCAAAAGGCCTTTGGTATAGAATCACGATTGGCTATGATTGCCGAAGTGAATTAATTATTTAATTGAATGGTTTTGATTAATTCCGAATACCAAAATTAATGATACATAGCCTAGATTTTTAGTTTCAAGATGGATATTTTATCGGTATATTGCATAAACTGCAGATGCCGAGGGAATGGAGGGTTACCGGCGGACTCCAAAGCCCATCGCTTAGCCGATATTTGCCTACTTCAAACCCAAAATTTACTAATTGTTTGTTTGCGTGTTTATTGTAGTTTAACGACACTTTCAAAGGCCTGGTCATGTGTAGGAAATTTGCAAATTACTCTGCATGGAGCACAGACTTTTGTTTTCTTCCTTTTCTTCCCGTCTTCTACCTTCTCTTTAACCATTTCACTCCATGTCTGCACAATAACAGCAACACAAGCGTTCATATCTCGATGGCATATCGCTCGACAGTCACTTGTCATATATCAACCAGGATTATTTGGGGCCACACGGTATCTTTCTAAGAAATGTTGGAAACCTCACTGTCCGTGCATTCCTGATGACGACACGTGAATTTCAGCACTCAAAAAGTGGTTGGAGCTTTTTATTTTGAAGTGGGCCACACTTACATTTCAAGCTTGGTACGGTCTGTGAACCAAGAACCAACATCAAAATGAATTGAAAACTAATTAGTTTTTTTTTCAAAATATTTGTGAAAGTAACTGGGGTCACCCAGTGGTTATTAACCCTTTGCCCATCGAATCGCCCGCATCCGCCCGCGTAATATGCAAATTCAGTAGTTGAAAAAAATATTATTTTTCCAAACATTTCAACAAAACCATATCATGTGAACCCTCGTTGGAACGAGCACGTCGAGCTCGTTCCAACGAGGGGTCACATGATATGGTTTTGTTGAATTTTTTGGAAAAATTTGAAAAAAAATGATGTTTAAAAAAATAAATTTTGATATCGTCTGCGTTGGGTAAAGGGTTAAGTGCATACTTCAGAACTTTTGCAATCGTATTTTTAGACCTATAAAAAGTTCGTGGATACAAAATTTAAAAAACCCACAAAACGGGACATGTTATGGACCTGCAACTACATCATATGAGTCGAAACTTCCCGGAGTTTGAAAGTACTGTTCAGGGTCACTGGGGGTAACCTAGCGGTCATTTTACTTTTGGGATTCGGATTTATGACCACTGATAGATCCCTGGTGTATGTCATGCTTATATCAAGCATGGTATAACCCACGGACTTAGAACCAATACGAAAAAAAAAGTCAAAACACGCTGTAGGCTCAAGGAGTTGGTCATGGTTACTGAAGTCACCCAATGGTCACTGAGGGCATTCATTCCTCATTTTCAGAAATGCCGGAAATCCCTTGGCCCTTAATTATGAAAATGGGCCGTGCCCACTGTTTATATCTTAAGCATCGTACAACCCTCTCAACTTTGAACCAATACCAGTCAAGTCAAAATCGACTGCATATGTCGGAAATACTGACAATCACATGTTAGACCCCCACTATATTCCTAAAGTTACATACAAATTTGAATGCCACAAAAGTGGAGGGTGGGGGGGGGGGGGGATATTTTGAAAGCTGTCCTTGTCAGAATTTAAAAAGCTCGACACACTTGTACTGCACATTTCAAATGAATTGTCAATCACATTGGGCCGGACCGAAAATTTTGAAAGTGGACCGAGCCAGAATTTTTAATGCAGGACACAATAATTATACAGTTGTATATCTGGCATGGTATGGCAAAGCAATGTGTTAAATATAAGGGTGTTCACCAGTGCAGAGCTTCGTATTTTTGTAAATCATTTCTGTTTTTTTTCTGTAGGCAACTCTTCAAATACAATACACCAAAATGTATCCCCGATTTCGTAGATATATGTTTCTGATTCCTGTGAATGTTGTGCAGAAAAGTTATTTTCGATTTCCTAAAACAATTATTTCCAATTCTTGTTTGAAAATCCCACGAAAGAGCATTAAATCCAAAGAACACAAGGCCAAGACGCGCAAAACAAAAACAAAACTTTTCTTAAACGACTTCCCAACTCATTATAACTTGCCATCTCCTTGTAATGACTTCGCAACTGGTCATACCATCTTTTGACGACTTCCCAGCCTATTATACAGTGCAGCCGCCATGGATTGGTCGCAATCCACACGTGGGCATAGATGTCCACGCAGGCGTTTACAAGGTAATAAAAATCACCCGCTGCAGCATTTTAATTAATGAAGCACCGTTTTGTACCGGGACTCCATAAATTAAATTCTCGATGATTTTTCATATAATCAGTGTTTTGAATCTAATATTATTGCGTCCGTGGAAATATTGCCCACTCCTGGAAAATGATTAGTCCACGACGGCCGTACTGTAACTGCCTCTCAGCACGTTATTACAACACCATAGCCCGTAATAGCTACTTCAAAACTCGTTATGACTCGTAATTTTGTTAAAAGGAAATTGCAACTTGTTGTGACGACTTCACCAACCATTATAAAGATTTCCAACTCGTTATAACAATTCACAATTGGTTATGATGACTTGCCATCTAGTTATAATAACATCACAATTAACCCTTTGACCAACGCAGATGATTTCAAAATTTATTATTTTAAATACCATTTTTTGAATTTTTTCAAACAATTTCAACAAAACCATATCATGTAACCCTTCTTTGGAACGAGCTCGACGAGCTCGTTCCACAGAGGGGTCACATGATATGGTTTTGTTGAAATTCTTCTCAAAATAATATTTTTTCAGCTGCGGAATTGGCATATTACGCGGGCGGATGCGGGCAATTCGTTCGGTAAAGGGTTAATTATAACCATACCCAACACATGATTTCTCAGCCGATTATTGGGACTTGTCAACATTCTAGAAACTACAAAATTCGTATAATAATGACTTTATTGACCCATTATACTAACTCGTTCTAATGTCATCTTAACTCGTTTTTACGGGGGTGCGGTGGCTCAGTTGGTAGAGGTGCAGGCAGCCAGCCGAGAGGTCCTCGGTTCGAATCCCACCTGCGGAAATCGCGTTGTGTCCTTGGGCAAGACACTTCACCCCGATTGCCTACATGGGGGCACGATGACGCTGTGTACTGAGGCGTACTGCACGTCGATGGTGCGCATGTCTTCAGCCAATCTAACCCTGCCTGTGCTGCGGTGCAGAGTTCAGAGTTACGATGTTGGAGAGCTGTCAGCTGCTCGTCGTTGCTCGGTGGTTCTCTCCAGGTACTCCGGCTTCCTCCACCCGTAAAACTGTCACGGTCACGATTAGCCATTGTGCATAAGTATGTGACCTTAACACCAATAAATAAATAACTCGTTATAACGACTTCACAATTCTTTATAATAGCATCACAGCTCAGAACTCGACTCGTTATAATGACTTGTCAAATCAAGGAAACTGCTTGCCAACTCGTTACACCGACTTATCAACTTGTCCTAACGACAGAACAATCTGTTGTAATAACTTCACAACTCGTTATAATGACTCGTTATAATTATGACGCACTGACTCGTTATAGCAAGTTTCGGTATCCATATAACGACTTTGTTGACTCGTTATAATTGCATTAGAAACTTATTATAATTCTAGTGGCACTGTAAGTCATTATAATGACTTTACAACTCGTTATAATGACTTCGCAACTTGTTATAACGACTTCTCGACACATAACGATTTTACAATTCGTTAGAATGACTTGTCAGGTTATTAAAACAACTTGGCAACTCATTACTAACTTATCAACTTGCTCTAACGATAGCACAACACGTTGTAGTGACTTCACACCTAATTATGACGACTTCGCAACTCACTATAATAACTTTCGGAACTCATTATAACGACTTTTCAACTCGTTATGATCAGATTATAACTCTTTACAATGACCACTGAACTCCGTATAAGAAACCCATTCTAACAACTTCTCAATTTGGCATAACGCATTGTCAACTTGTTACAACCACTTCTCAACTCATAACTTCATGGCAACTCGTTATGACTTCACACCTTTTATAATGAATTGCCAACTCGTTATAACGATACGACAACTCGTTATAATTACTTTACAACTTGTTATAATTACTCCACAACTTGCCAACCTGTTGTTTTAAGGACTTTAACGGCTTGCTAACTCGTTATAACTTCAAAATGCCTTATAACGATTTGTAACATTATACCGGGCTGTGAACGCACTATAACTACTCGCCACCTCATTATAAAGAACCCACAACTCGTTATAACGACATCAAAACTCATTGGCATGACTTTACAACTCGTTATAATAACATCACAAATCATAATGACTTTACAACTCATTATAATAAATTTACACTCCGTTATAATTACCTTCCAAATAGTTATAATGACTTCACAACTCGATATAACAACTTCGTAACTTGTTATTATGACTTGTCAGCTCGCAATGTCTTGTCAATGCATTGTACTAACTTATCACCACCTTACAATGACTTCACAGCTCGTTATAATGACTTTTTCTAAAATTGTTATAATGTCTTGACAGCCCATTATACCAACATGTGAATTTAGTATAGCGACTTCAGAACTCGTTCTATTGACTTCTTATCTCATTAAAGAGTTGTCAACTCATTATAACGGCGTCGCACCTCATTACAATGACATTACAACTTGTTATAATGTCTTCACAATACGTTATAACGAATTGTGAACTCACTATAACCACTCACCAACTTGTTATTGGGACTTCAAAATTTGTTATAATGGCTTCACACCTAGTTATAACCATTTGTTAACTCGTTATAATAAATCTCATGAATCCCAAATAACGAATTTGCATTTTGTTATAATGACTTGCCAACTGATTTTAATACCTTGCCACATAGTTATAACAACACACAAAATTCATTATAACGACTCCTTAACTCCTTATACTAATTTTTCACCCCATTATAGCAACCTGTCAACTCATACCAACATCACAACTTGTTGTATGGAACTGTGGAGTCATTATTAACATCGTAACTTGATAATCATCACTACTCGTTATAATGACTTCAGAACTTTTTGTAACGACTCAACCCGTTATAATAACATCAAAACTCAATAACTTGACAGCTGATTATAACGATGTTTGAGACTCACTATAATGATTTGTTAACGACTTTTTCACTCACTGTAGTGGCACCCCAACTCGTTATAACCACATGTCAACTCATTACAACAATATTTGGGATTCACGATTTGTCAACTGCTTATAACGACTTCACAACTTGTTATGATTTGCCAACTCTATTGTAAACTTATTATAATGACGTATCACCTCGTTATAACGACTTCAGAACTTTGTATAAAGAATGTTCAATCAATTATCACGACTTTTCAACTCTATATAACTAGTTGTCAACTCATCATCACAATTCATTATAATGATTTCAGACTACGCTTTAGGGACATGTGTTAAAGGATACTGATGTCACAATTCGTTACTATGATTTCATAACTCATCATAGTAACTTGTCAACTTGTCCACTCGTTATAACAACTTCCCATTTTTTCACAACTTGTTGAAACGACTCGTCTTGGAATCACAACTCATTGCGAACTTACAATTCTTCGTAACGACTTGCATCGTATTAAATCGTCATAACAACATCATAACTCGCCGCAATTACTCCACATCTCATTATAACGATTTGTTTATTCATTATAACGACTTCATAGGTGGTGATAAACACTTGTCAAATTATGTTAACTCGTTATAATGACATTACAAGTAGTTATAATGACTTCAAAACTCGTTATAAAGCCATCTCAACTCATTATACCGACCTTACAATTAGTTATATTTCACAACTCGTTACAATGACTTGTCAACTCGTTATAACTACTTATCTATTTGTTATAACGGCATTCAAGCTCGGCATAACGGCTGTAACTGTTTAGGAACTCGTTGTGATGACTTCCCAAGCCGTTATAGTGACTTCAAAACTTTGCAGTTCGTTATGACGACTTGAACACCATTATAACGACTTGTGGAATCCTTATTATGACTTCTCAATTCGTTATATGGACATTTGGAACTCGCTGTAACTTGACATCTCGTTATAACGACTTAACAACTATCTATAACGACCTTACAACTTCTTATAATGACTTGCCAGCTCTTTATAACGACTTCACAACTCGTTAAAATTATTTCACATTTTAGTATAACAACTTGCCAACTCGGTTTAACAACATTAAAACTCTTCATAACGATTACGCACCTCATTATAATGATTTGTCTACTCTCTATAATGACATGACAACTCGTTAGAATAACTTCACATCTTGTGATAATTATTTCACAACTCATTGTGGGTTACCTACTCGCTGGTTCAATGACCTTCGGAACTCCCCATGCAACGTTCTTTTGATAATGCTTCAGAACCTGTTTATAATTACTTGAGCACTTACTTCGTTATAACGACTTGTTATCTCGATATAACTTCTTGACAATTTGTTATTATGATTTCACACTTCTTTGAAATGACATATAAATTCATTATAACTCATAACTTTACAAATCATTACAATGAGTTTGCACCTTGTTATAGAGTCCTGACAAACCAATATACTGACGTCACAACTCGTCATAATGATTTCAACAACTCATAATAATAACTTGCCAACTCGCTATTATAACCTGTCCACTGGTTTATTTTACAACTCATTATAACGTTGTCCAGTCGTTATAACTCTCCACTTGTTATAGTGACTTCTAGACTTGTTATATTAACTTCAATACTTGGCAGCTCGTCATAATGACATCGCAACACGTTATAACGACTGATCAACTCATTATTGTGTTTGACTAGTCAATTCGTTATTACTTTTGGAACTCGTTATAACTTGTCAACTCGTTATAACGACTTAATCAACTGGCTATAACAAGTTCACAATCCATTATAATGGCTTGTCGAAGCATTACAATGACTTAGCAACTCATAATTATCTGACATTATATAATAACGACTTTTGAACTCGTTTAACAACATATTAGCTCGTTATAATGACTTCACAACTCGTTATAACAACTTTTCAACTCGTCATAACGATTTCACAACTTGTTTTAATGACTTTTCAACTAATTATAATGACCTTTTGATGATTTTTTTGACGCAGTGACTATTATTGAAGATACCACTTAAAGCCATTGATATCAAACGTGCGAATGCATTGTATTATAACTGAATGGAAACCGAAGAACTCCAAACACTAAACGCATCTGAGAAAAAAATCGAAAGAATCGAGAGCTCTTTCTTAAAGTCAAAAAAGGGCCCAAAATATCAGAAACATCCGTGCTTTAAAAGAACTGTAAACAATTACAAGATTAACCCAAATATTTGTCTAATAAATTCGCCCTTCATGAAGGTTAGCTGAGTGTGGGAGATAAAAATAAGGTTAAACTTATTTCAGTTACCCACGCAGACTTTGAAGTGACTCACACCTTTCATGACAACAGGTTGCTATCCATTTCAAATTTCAAAAAAATCAAAAAACACTCAAAAACAAGAGAGCGCGACATTCTGGATTTGTATTATCTGGAAGCTTTGAGAATGTATAACTCTTTTTACTTTGGTCACAGCTTTTTAGATTTTGTATGACCAAATCGTCTGAAAAATAGAAATTTTGGATTTTAAATAAAATACACTTATGAAATTTCAAATGCCTTTACTCGCGTGATTCAAATTAAATATATGTAAGATTTTACAAACGATCGTGTTTGATACTTACGAAAACTATTGGTCTGAGGGGGTCCCGCTGAGATGCTTTACTAGCATCTCTTTGTTACTTGTTTAAACACAGACTTCAGATTCTGGATTCACTCCATCACTTATTGGTAAAACACGGAGAATAGTAATCAGGTCTCCCGGATACCTGAGCAGAAGCAATGAAGAGACAGAGGAGCCAATAAGTGTTGACATTGTAAGTGCATCTCCTTCAATATTTAATCAACTATGCAAACTTGACGTCTTCAGTGCAAAGCTCGATGTATCTTTTGATTACATATGTTCATTTAGGCCTATGCGTCTAATACTTAGGCGTAGATCCTGGAAGGCATTGAGGATATATACCTTAACCCCAGGCGCGTAGCCAGGATATCAAAGTTAGGGGGGGGGCAAGAGTTATATCTAGGGGTGGGGGGGGGCATACAGAATATGATTCGCTGCATCATCCTAGCTCCGCAACGGCAATATGGGGGCGAGTATAAGAGAGGGTGCTACCCCCTCCTCTCGTTGGAGAAGGTGCCCCCCCCCCCCCAGAAAAAATGTGAAACTCGAGACAAAAAAAACGCAGTTTCCTTGACTCTGAGTCCGCCCGCATCCACAATTTACAAGTTGTGAAAGGCATCAATAATTAGGCCACAATGTGGGGGGGGGGGGGGTGACTACATTTGGATGGGGGAGTGCCTCCCTCAGGCCCCCCCCCCCCCCCCCTGCTATGCCACTACTTATCCCACTGAGTGGTAGTGAGCGGTAGTGTTTGTTCTTTGCTGAAATTTATTTTCCCCAGACAGCGGCGTATTTTACTTTGCACACTCTACAAATGCTTTAGATTCGCTCTTAGAGAACTTAGTCTGGCAAAATTTTCTCCCGGGAGGCCTACTCCTAACTGGGGCCTTCCAGTCGTTACTCGGAGAAGTGGGATGAGGTGGGGACGATCGGACGATCCCAGTTAGGACTCCAAGGGGTCTCCGCCCCCTTCCACACACCAGTCTTACGAATTTCCTGCCCCCCCCCCCCCCTAAAAAAAAGAAAAATAAATAAAAAACAGCGTTGGGCACCCCCTGTTTTAGAATTCTGGCTACGCATCTGCCTTCTCGCATTTGAGATAAACATATTTATACAAAATGTGCCAATAAATGTATTTAATTTTGTGCCGGGGGGATCTCCATCGGAAACAAATGTTTGCAAATAGGATGTCACATCTCGCTTTCTGGTGGTATTCATTATGGTCAGGAAAAAGTAGCTGAGTGATTGTAACCAGGCTAGTGGTATCTTCCATGCCAGTTCAATGGCAGCAATTAGAAGAGTCCATATTCATTATTTGAGGTAGACTAATTAATATTTTCAACGTGCAGCCCAGGGGGCTGCACGTTAAAAATATTGATTGGTCTACCCCACATATATACCGAACAGCCCTCCCATTTAATGACGTTATGTATCATGTTCCTGGCCGGAAAAGCGGCCGCTCCTTTTCAAAGGGTTAATATTTTTCGCACCGGAATCGAACTTTAAACTACGAATATAAACCTTTTTGTACATTTAACACAAGTTATATACACTAGTGGTTAATATAAACAGCTATTTAAACAGACAACAAAAACAGCGTGTTTTAGGACAAGGTGGAAGGAACTTGAAAGGATTAAGGTGCTATATTAGTAATGGAATTTTGTTTATTTTGAAATTCTCACCTCAGATATTCCTTGAATTCAGATTAAATATACACAAATTATACATCAAAATGAAGTTTGGGATGTGCAGAACACGAAACACATATGTAATCAACTCATAGAGTTGACAGCAGGCACCACTAGTTCCTGGAAGTCTGCTATCGTATTCGTACCAGAACTGATAATAAAATAATATTTCGGGAGAACAACTCGTGGCCAAATGTGCTTCAGATATTCAGTAACAAAGCTAGGCATTCAAAACACTTTCGAGTGCAGCGATAGGACTGCATTTTGGAAAAGGACAACACTGTCTGCATTTTAAATTGAAGATGGTTTCCATGTTCGACAGACATGCGCAAATCACTCGATACCACGAATTTGCATCAAAAAACAAAATCGTAATTCTCAGAAATTTCAACAGGTATCATGATACCTTGCATTGAATATGACAAATGTTCAGTCTCTATATAATAATAGTATACTTTACTTTCTCATTATTTGATTTCAGACGGCGTTGTTTTTCGATGTTTTTTTTCCGTCAGATGACGTCGACCGGAAATCGAAAGTAAATTCATACGTAAACAAAAGCGAAAGTTTTGGAATTTACGTTCAGGCAACTCTCTCACTGTGTTTTGAAGAATTTTGATACCCTAGCTTTGTTCGTGGATATGTAAAGTACATTTGGCCACAAGTTGTTCTCGTGAAATATTATTAAGGGGTCGTAAAACCTAACTTTGGTCAATTTTTTGACATTTTTCCCAATGCCTCAGAAACAGATAAGAGAAGTAAGGAAAGGTAAACTATATATCAAAATAATGAGTAAAGTGCATAGAAAAGGTACATATAATTTTTTTCAGGAAAAAAAGTGAATTTTAGGATTTTGAAGAAAATTAATTTGCAAATGGCATAAGTAACGAACCGGTAAAACCACAAAATAATCCGTAATTCGAAAGCCTTGTCCTCAATATAATGATAACATACTACAGACTCGGAGAAAGCATTTTTTGACACACACTCTGGTGGGTTTTGATGTTTGAATGTAATAACACCAACACAAATTTTTGATGTTCCGGATGTGGCCATGTTTCAATGATGTTTTTCCGGTCATGTGATTACGATGTGGTTCTTGCAGAAATACTCAGTTTGGGCAATCGTAAGAATGCAAGGACGTGATCACGCCCTTTATTTGTTCGAGACAATGTATGAGCGGATTTGCAAACAGGTGACAGCAAATACTTGAGCTGTTAATATCATAACTACAAAATATGGTTCGAAATTCCCTCTCGTGTTTACAGGCCGTCTGAACTTTTTTGTTGACAAAAAATCTGAATTATTGCGCACTAGAAAGACAACATGAACCACTTGTTAAAAAATAACCGAGTGTATTAAATGGGGACGATACACATAAACTAAGGCAATATTCATAACAAAGTAAGAAGAATGCTTCAGAAATCACTTTTTCACGAAGTATATTCCAAGTGACCTGGAACTATATTGAGCGTGTTGATTTCCCCCAGATGTTGTGAAGTTATTTACTTCCTAGTAACCATGGAATTTGAAGGCGGGTATGTTTGATGTCTGCAAAGGACCGGTTGAAGATGGTTTGAAAATGATGCATTCGTGCTTTTAAATAAGGTGCGCTTGGACGATGCTGAGAATTTAGTTTTTTCTTGCAACCAACCATAGTAATACAAGCGTCGATCAGTGTCTTTTATGACCGTTTTACACTGACAAATGTAACAAATCTCCTTCACCGGAAACCATCCCCCAATTTGCATATCACAATAAACATAACCGCTGTCACGGAGTGTCAGCGTGGCCGTGTGGTCAAAACCGAAACGAATTATCGAATGCACGGTCAATATTAGCTGCAATTGGCTTTTAAACAAATGAAATACACGAAATATTCGCAATTTCTTCATTATTCATGCCGAGTTACTTTTTAACCAAACCACATGCGTTCAGTTTCGTTTGTCGGCATCAAACTGATATTGTTTGTGGTAATTAAATAGTACGAGAGGGCGAAGGAAGCCAAATATTTTCCATCATCTATTAATTAATTCAAATTGATAATTTCTTTTATTTTACTGAAATTATGAACTGATAAGGTGGGTGTGTTGCGATTATTATGCCCCAGACCTGGAAGTTGGAAAATCAGAGGTGCATCTAGGACCGTGCAGTGGTGACCCCTGTCCTCTTAATCTTAGTCTTACCCATTCATCATTACATGTACCAACATTCTCCCTTGTATCTTAACCATTGCTACTCCAATTTGAAGGATATTTGGTGTTGTGATCGAGCATCATGGGGAAACAATGCCTGTGTAGCTGCTGTAGCATGTGTTTCTTCCCACATTTTTTCAGAGTTGTGGTACTTTTTCACTCTTTTGAGTTAGAAAAGTTTGTTTATGACTAGTTGATTTGTTACAATTTGTTGCAAAGTGCCTGCTAATACCCTCAATTGTATTGCTACAGAATTTTCTTGTGAAGATTTTGTTCCTATTACTTATCAAGCAACAACCTAATGAATATTCTGTATAAAGCCACCAATCTGATGTTTGACATTTTTATCGGAGCTGTTTTGAAGGCTTATGGAACTCAAAATGTTGATTATGGCAGGACTATTCTATTCACCCATTAATCGATAAACTAAGTGTTATAGTTGGAAGTAAAAAGCATGAAAGGTACTAAAAGTCTAAAAAGAATGTTTTGCAATGTAACATGATTTTTGCAGATACACTTATTTGGAGGGTTACCTGTCTGATAGTGTTTGGAACATGTGTGGCCAGGATCTTCAAAAAGAAAAAAAGAGTTAAACTTTGAGAAAAAAGACATATGCCTTGAGTGCCGGAGGTAGCGTCATACAAGGAAGAGAGCCCCCCCCCCCTCTCTGGGAATTTTTTTGTGTCAAATGGAGCTCACTTGTCATCTTTTGGGGATTGCTTTGTGTACTGCGTTCTTGAAAAAAATATGTGAGACGCTCTGGATGTGCCCTTCTGATCTCAATATGTCAATAAGCCTCCTTGGGGAAAGTACATGCAATAATGGTTATGTAAGGTTGATTTGATGTGTTTTGAATAACAATGTACTTTTAAGTACATTAGATGGTTTATTGCAGTGACAGGTTACAGTTACCCTTATTTCTTCTCCAACAGATATCATGAGTGTATTGGTGTCCAAGAGTTAAACAAAGCTATTATACTTATTGATAAACCAGACAAATTTAACAATTTAATCACTATCAAATTGATGCATGGGATAAAAGGGGTTACAGTGCAAGGGGTTTGTAAATATATTTATTCAACTACAATGTATGACTTTGCAGTGCATTCTACATAGGAGAATATCATATTTTCTTTCCAAACCATTACAGTAACACATACATCTTGATATTGGGAGACACTCTTTTGTCCTTCCATACTTCTTCTGCTGGACTCCTTCAAGTTGACCTTTGTTGAACTCCCCAAATCAAAACATAAACAAAAGAAAATGTCTGCCTTCAATCAGTGAGCACTCCACTTATAACATTTGGTCTCAATCTTTATTACTTTCATGAATTAGGAAAAGATTTCTTCGAGTATGTACTAAAATGTTTATAGAATACAGCTGTTATTTTATTTTAAGGTATTTTATTGTAAAAATTTTGTTCTCTTACTTATTCCACAGTAGACTTTCAGGTGGTGCTATTTACACATGGCAGCAGTTCCATGGCAAATTTTAGTTTCCACATGTTCTATGTTTCATTCCAAGCATTTTGGTATATAATTTATTGGGGTTATTCATTTTGGGACTTTTTTAGACTTGAAAGAAAATTACATGGAATTTGACCAAAGTTAGGTTGGACGTCCCCTTAAATTATCAGTTCTGGTACGAATACGGTAGCAGACTTCCAGGAACCTACGGTCGACTCTATGAATTGATTACGCATGGGTTTCGTGCTCTATACACCTCAATCGTCATTTTGATCGTCATTTTGATGTACAATTTGTGTATATTTAATTTGGATTCAAGGAATATCAGAGGTGAGAATTTTCAAAATAAACAAAATTCCATTACTGATACAGCACCTTAATGATTCATTGTTGAGGGGTCGCCCAATAAAACATTTGGATTTTTTTAAAAATTTTCACCAGTGCCCAAAATGCTGATAAAAGAAGTAAATAACGAAATATTAAATATCAAAATAATAACAAGAGTACAAGGGAATGGAATATATTCACTTATTCTCGAAGACAAAAATGTTTAGTTTGCTGACAGACAAGTTTCCAATGGCATAAGTACCAATCGCAAAAATCACAAATAGATCAGTATTTCCAATACTGGCTGACAAATAAAAGATTTCAAACTCCAGACTCGAAGAAAGTAAATTGTACCATTCCATCTCGGTTGGGTTTCAAACACCCTGAAGAAAATGCACGAAAAAGAAATAAGCTTCGATTTGAAAAAAACATGTGGGGTCACATGGTGGTTTGTAACCGTATGAATCAAATCGTAAACTTGGGCAAAATATTGTTTTCAAGGATCTAAGAACAGCAGAAACGATCACACTCTTTTCAAATCAGAAAGGCGATGGAATTGAAAACGCCGAATACATTCACAGGGAAAAGTTACATTGTCAATGCCATTACTGTGAGATTAAGTTAAGATATTCATTATTTGGGGTAGACCAATCAATATTTTCAACGTGCAGCCAAAAGGCTGCACGTTGAATATATTGATTGGTCCTCACCACCCTTAACTTAGCAGGCATCCTACTTAATGAAGGTATGACGTACCATGCCCCTGGGCCGGTAAAGCGGCCTCTGGTGTTCAAGGGGTTAAGGTGCTATATAAGTAATAGAATTTTGTTTATTTTGAAATTTCCGCCTCTTATATTCCTTAAGTTCAAATTAAATATACACAACTTATAAATCAAAATGAAGATTGAGATGTATAGAACACGAAACAAGTGTGTAAGCAACTCATTGAGTTGACTGCAGGCACCACTGGTTCCTGGAAGTCCGCTACCGTATTCGTACCAGAACTGACAATAAAATAATATATCACGAGATTAAATTGTGGCCAAATGTGCTTCATATATCCAAGAACAAAGCTAGGGCATCAAAATTATTCAAAACGCAGCGACAGAGCTGCATGGTGGTAAATTCCAAAACTGTTGCCTGTGTTGACATTGTAAATTACTTTCGATTACCGGTCAACGTCATCGGACAAGAAAGGCATCGATATGCAACGCCGTCTAAAATCAAATAATGAGAAAGATCGCCTTAACGCAGCATACTATTATTATATAGAGACTGCACTGTTGCCATATTCTATGCAAGGTATCATCACACCTGTTGAAATTTCTTAGAATTACGATTTTGTTTTTCAATGGAAATTCGTGGTATCGAGTGATTTGCGCATGTCGGTCGAATGTGGAATCCATCTTCAATACATTTATTGGTGGTTAAGGTCACATACTTATGCACAATGGCTAATCATGACCTTGACAGTTTTATGGATGGAGGGAGCCGGAGTACCCGGAGAGAACCACCGAGCAACGACGAGCAGCTGCCAGCTCCCCAACATCGTAACTCCGCACTGCAGCACAGGCAGGGTTAGATTGGTTGAAGACATGCGCACTATCGACGTGCAGTACGCCTTAGTACACTGCGCCATCGTGCCCCCATGTGGACAATCGGCCATCTTCAATAAAAAATGCAGACAGTGTTGTCCTTTTCCCAAATGCAGTCCTATCGCTGCTCTCCAAAGTGTTTTGAATGCCTAGCTTTGTTCTTGGATATGTGAAGCACATTTAGTGCAGGCGTTGAACCAAGTAAAGTAGTCGTACCCGGAAAAAATTAAATTTGGGACAAGCTGATTTTTGTGTCATTTTGAAGAGGAATGTCTCCCGAAGAACATATCCAAAATCCACTTTGGGGAAATTTGTTTATAGCATTTATACTGATGGTGGTGTAAGAACGAATTTCGATCAGTTTTCCGAAACCAGCATTCCAACGTTTGCGAACGTGAGGACATGGATTTGTGTGAATCCATTTTTTTGCTACTCACTAACACACAAGGAGTTGTATGATAATGTGCTGGACAGCTCGATAGCTCTTTCCGATGTTGCAAACTCAACAGCTCTCGTAAGGGTAAATACTTGCCTCGACGAGTAAAAAAGCCAAACTGGCTGAACAATCGCGCACTGCTAAGCTATGGATACAATATCTAGAATATGTCCAGACAGTGGACACTGAAAATGTTCATCAGAGGTGAACGCCTTGGCTATTGGAATCTCCACCTTTTTGCTGTCAGTAATATGTTGAACCTCTTAGGTGCCACGGGACATGTACACTACGCTAAGAGTTGCAGGTTGTATCTGAAAATTATGCTTGCGCGCCCCGAGAAACATCCGTGTTTGTATGATAGGTTCTTCTTTGATGATTTCCATGCTATACGCCGGAGTTCCAGGGTTTGGGCAGGCCTTTCAAGTGACCTTGTGATTGAACGAGTCCTCATGCGCTCAATTAAAAGTCGATGTGGACTAACGTGAGGTCGTGGGGTGACCGAATCATTACGTCAGGAGTGGATTTACACCATGCATAAATGCGCTGAAATACACGAAGCTATGACAACGCTGACTGACATGAAACTCAGTACCAGTGAACAACATGTAGACATGGACATTTCTCGTCGTAAAAGAGACAACACCGACATGATGAAAATACTAGAGTGGTTTGACTTGTACGATCCTTTCGATGAGAATGAAAGATTGCGCTTCCTGTCCTCCGGATTGTCAGCTTCCTTGGGTGATGGTATTAACTACGACAATACCAATTCGGTAGGGGTGGAGATGCACTCTAAACTAGACAATGTTGATGTTCCTGATGCCTCCACCAAAAGGAGTGATCAAATTCGCACTTTAGACCATTTGAACCCCGGGGTGAAGTTTGATAACCAGAGGGTATCAATAGACCCATCAGCTCTGTTCACTCGATTGATAGTTATTGCTCAGAGGGAGCTCAACGTGGCACAGTTCTTCGAGTACGAACTGAATGTGATGCCAACAGCCCTCTTCAAAGACTTCTTTCTCAGAAAAGCAAACAAGGCAGACCTAACAGATCAAGCAGCACTTTCGAAGCCGCCATCTGATTCCGTGTATGTGCTTGACGGAGGGGCTCTCCTACACAGAGTCAAATGAGGGGCGAAGGCTACCTACTCGGAAGTAGCCCATCAGTATGTTGGATATGTGACCAACATGAGCAGAATTGCTGTGTCGTCTTCGATGGTTATGGACAGCGAGCAAACACGATGAGTCATGTGCGTAGAAGGAGAGCTGTCAACGTGTGTGCCGATATCCGTTTGACAGACACCATGAATGCACACAAGAACCAGGAACGGTTCTTGTCGAACGAGAATAACAAAATGCAGTTCATAAGATTGCTGTCCACATTACTGAGAGCGGGTGGACATACTGTTAACTGCAGTTTGGGCGATGCTGATACCCTGATTGTTGAAAGTGCCATCAAAATTTCATCTCAAGGGAATTCAGTTGTCATTGCCACAGATGATACTGATGTTCTAGTGCTTTCCGTTCACCATTGGAATCGTACTTCGGCTGATGTTTATTTCCAATCAGAAGCACGGAAGTCACATAGGGGTGGGGAGGCATGGAAGATCGCAGATATAATAGCGAAGATCGGAGAAACAACTAGGCGACACCTCCTGTTCATATATGCATGGAGTGGGTGTGATGTTACTTCGGCAACGTTTGGCCATGGGAAAACACAGCTTCTCAAGGGGTTAGAAAAGTCAAGGGAGATTCAGAAGATATCAGCAACAATGCACGACAGCGCTGTATCTCAAGCAGAAATTGAAAGAATCGGCGCTGAACTGTTTGTAATGCTGTACTCTGGCAAGCAAACAGACACATTAAATGGCTTGAGATACTCAAAGTTCATGACAATGGTCACTTCCAGCAAGACAAGAATCGAACCTCAGAAACTACCTCCAACTGAACGCGAACGCGCGGCATACTTTCACAGCCTGCGAGTCCACCTACAAACGGTGGAATGGAAGCAATTGGATACTGATATCCTAGATCCTCAGAAATGGGGCTGGGAAATTCTCGAAAATGAGTTGATACCCGTGATGACTGACCTGGATGCAGCGCCTGAAGCTCTCCTGAAATTTATACGTTGCAAATGCAAAATGACCTCCAAACACCCCTGCGGAACGAATATATGCCCCTGTAGATAGAACACAATCAAATGTGCCTCTGCTTTTGGAGACTGTCGAGGGGAGAATTGCCTGAACTCCGAGCCGGTTGAGACTGGAGACGAAACTGCCGACAGCAGAGTGCCTTGAGGAACACCGGCATGATTTCGGTCAGATCTCATCTCGGGATTTAATCATTGCGAAGAAAGTTGATCGATATCATTCTTCGCCATCTCAGGAGTTATGAAAAACATCGGCAGCAGAATTATAGCTCGTTTTTCTGTTCTATTCAGACTCAACATCGCATGGGTGTGAAAATTGAAGAAAATGGTATTTTGGGGCCATTTCCCTAACAATTGTGAATTTTCTCATTCATTTTTCCGCCTCATAGGACTGACATTCGTGCTAAAAGTACGAATGACGCACAAAACTTCTCCAGACCTCACACAAAATATCAAGGCTATTGAGAAATTGATGCAACTAAAGATTTTTTTTCTATGAAACACCTCCTTGCGGCCATCTTGCATGAAAACGTTTCCCCAAAGTGGATTTTTGCGGAGTTTGGATATGTTGTTCCCAGATAAATTCCGCGTCGAATGACATCAAAATCAGCTTGTCTCAAATTTTTTCCCGGGTCAAACCATATTGCGCCTGGACTAATTTGGCCACAAGTTGTTCTCGCGAAATATTATTGTATTATCACGCATACGACATATTAGACTAGTTCTTTCCGTTATGTGAGAAATCTATTCTATGTTTTCTAGCATGTCATCCCCCGAGTTCCAATGTGTTCCATGTGTCAGCAGGCATAAAGAACACATTGGAACACAGGGGATGAATTTATGATGATTGTGTTGAAGAGAGAGGTAGCGATGAGATGAGATAAACAGAGCAACGACCTACAATCGGGCATACTGGATTGTTACAGTTGACATGTAGTGAATATGAACTTAGAAATTGTTCAGTTATAGTCTTTTTGAATAGTGATCTTGGATAATTTTGAACGGATGGTTCAATATTGTTCCACGTCATAGGGAAAGTATGAATGGGAAGGTTAGCAGAGAACTGGGTCCTCGGTTAATACGTGCGCAATTTACCTGACTGTCTAGTGTCCCTACCGGACGGGTTTAGGTATATTTTAAAAAACTATTCTCAAAACTTCCAGGTAGCATTTTATTATGCCAATCATGCATAAACAGCTGAACGTGAAGTTTATACAAGTCTATGAATTTTAAGATACCGTGGTTTCTAAATAGTGAGTCGGCGAGTGCATTGAATTTTTTGTTGGATATGATTCGGATGTCTCTCTTTTGCAGTTTTGTGAGTGTTCTTGTGGTGGGTGAGTGCCCCCAGACTTGGATACCGCACAGCGTGTGACTGTGGATTAAAGAGTAATATAATATTCTCAAGCACTTTTGTGGCAGAATTCTTTTCACTCTATTTATGGCATAAATAGCCCTTGAAATTTTGGAACAGACAACCGAAAGATGGTGCCTGAAGCTGAGATTTTCATCCACAAAAATTTCTAAGAATTTGACAAATTTTTCTTCTTGATTATTTGCGATAGGAGTTATGGTTGAGTTGTTAAGCACAATTCTCCTACTTCCAATTGAGTGACTATCACCCTGTGGATGTAAGATGATAAATTTTGTCTTACCGGCACTTTCGTTGAGGACGAGTTTGTTCGCCATACACCAATTGCTTACCTTGTTGAGTTCGATGTTAGCTACTTCTATGATTGTTTCTAGGTTATTACCAGCCGTGTAAGTAGTATTGTCATCAGCATACGATAACATTTTCATAGACGTGGAATTTATAATATCGTTGATATAAATAATAAAAAGAAGAGGACCAAGAATAAACCCCTGCGGAACACCTGTATATATGTCCTGAACGCCTGAACAGACATTTTGGGATGAAACCGATTGACATCTTTCTGTGAGATAATTTTTAAACCAGGTGTTCGCATGCCCTCGGATTCCATAAACTTCTAACTTTTTAAGTAAAATCGAGTGATTTATGGTATCAAATGCTTTGGAGAATTCTAGAAAAAAAGTTGGCTGATCGTTCATTTCGCCGACACTATTGACAAGATGTAGTACCGGGTGTATTGTTGAATGTGCCTTTCTAAAAGCAAACTGATGTTGATGAATTATCTTGTTATCCTCCAGGAAATGTATTAACCTAGAATACATCAGTTTCTCCAGTATTTTAGAGAACGTTGGTAAGATGCTGATGGGTCTATAGTTGTTGAATAGTTGTTGATTGCCAGATTTAAAAACGGGTATTATTTTAGCTATTTTCATTTTCGCTGGGACCAGGCCAGTTGAGAATGAAAGGTTAATTACTTGTGTTAAGGGTTCAGCGATTTCATTTATGATTTCCTTTGCCATTTTGGAGGACATATTGTCAAGTTCTCTACTCGGTTTTGGGTTTAGTTTTTTAGTGCACTGAATTACTTCGTGTGCAGTAGTTGGCAATATAAAGAATGATTCTTCACTGTTTCCCTCAATATACTCGGAGAATAGACGACAAGAAGAAGGCAATGCCTCAATAAGTTTTTTGCCAATGTTAATGAAATATGGTGGATAACTACTTTGAATACCCGATTAAAGCACCGAGTTACGGATGTGAAAATGTTCTAAAACCTTGAGGTTTTCCAAAAAATAAAAATTTCACCGACTTTAGCTCGGTGATACGATGTACGCCGATTTCACGCAGCTTTTCCCGAGTGTTGGTGTCACGGCACTCACCATAATACTCGGGAACCCAATTCCACCTTCCAGAGATAAGGTGTGTTCCAATCCGAATGCAGCGCTTCTACGTCTACAGAATAGCCAGAGACGTTGCGACGGTGGGGGGGGGGGGGGGGGGGGGAGGAGGATGTCTCACCCCCACCCAGTCGTTCATCAAATTCACAATAGTTGGAAATTCGAGGTCCTAAATAGGAATAAGCTGGAAGTTTTAGACAAGGCGCTAGTGGAATTTTTCCAGACATGTCCAGAATTGGGCCAAAATATTGAGCTTTCAGACTGAAAAGCAGTGAAAGTCTTCCAAACATTGGTTGAAAAGTAATTAAAATCCCCCAGAGATTGATTTCTAGTTGGAATTTGTGACTACCAAGAGACTCAGTTGGGTAATTTACAGTAAAGGGGATGTGCAAATAGAATTCCCCAACTTAACTATATACCTAATAAATCAGCCGCATCCGCCTGCTGAATTTACGAATTCAGCAGTTGAAATTTTTTGTAGAAAAATTTCAACAAAACCGTATCATATGACCCCCTTCATTGGGACGACCTCGTTGAGATCATTCAAATGAGGGGTTACATGCTTGGGTTTTCTTGAAATAATTTTAAAAAGTAAAAAAAAAAATAATGAAAATTTTATATTGTGTTTATTGGGTGCTAATGGAATTTTCCACTATCTAGTGGTAATCGGAATTTTGCCTACCAGGGGTGGGGGTGGAGGGCTGCTACTGTTGGATGTCTATTGGCCCCCCTCCCTCATTCGGGACATTCGGGACCCTTAGTAGTGTCCTTGGTAATAGCATGGAAAGATTGCAATGGATCGGTCGAACTGACATTCCAGAAATGGTACAAGTAAGCTTTCAGTCGGTAAAATCCCATGTTGACCCTTTATTTAACTGGTTGAGGGCTAGATTATTTGTAATTCAAAATTTGTTTTATTACAAATTATTGGAGAGTGCCAACAGACACTCTCCAATAATTTGTAATAAGACAAACATATATAAACAAAATATTATTTGCTTTTGCCTGAAAAGGAAACACAAGCAAGGAAAATGTTGGCTTTTGCTCTGGTACCCTCATTTTTTGAAAGCCCCGATATTGGCTTCAACCGGTTAAACGCTACTGGCATCTTCCATGTCAGTTCAATGCCAGCAGTTGGAAGGGTCCGTATTCATTACTTGGAGGTGTAGAAAATAATATTTTCAGCCTTTCACTTTGCAGCCACCCTACTTCATAAAATAATGACGTATCATGTCTGTGTTCAGAAAAGTTGCATGCCCTTCGGGTTCAAAGGGTTAAAGCCCAGGAGCCCGAAACAGGCAATGCAGTAGACATCTGGTAACGAGAGATCATCGGTTGGATGTGCTTCTTTCCCGTGGGCTCATCAAATCTCTCAAAGTTCTCCATCAGCCCCGAGCCAACTTGCAAATATTTGCGCCACTAATTCCAACTTTTGGCTCCCTGGCCAATGAAAATGACTGGACATGTTGATTATATTATAAAAAAGTCACATTAATTTTGCACGTGAATACACCGTCGGAAACAATAGACAAAAAAATATATAGTCAGTTTACAAACTGGCTCAAAACTGATCACCAGTTTTTGACCCACATGTCGCATATGACCCCGGTCCATAGAGAATTCTCCAGATAGGCCAATCCACATAGGACATCCTTTTATTAAATTCCAAGTTGAAATGATGGAGAGCATGGGCATCCCTTAACAATGTAAGCAGGGCTGGGAGGAGTTAACATTTTCCTTAACACGTTAACGTGTTAAATAATTCTGCGTTTTTTTTTATTGATTTTGAATTGATTTGAATTTGAATATAATTGAACTTATGTGCAGTTCGTCTCTTGAGTTCCAATGTGTTTTATGTGCGTACTGGCACTAGAACACATTGGAACTCAGGGGACGAGTAGTTAAGATAGTTCTCACGGGTTATCGTAAATTCTAACATTCAGCAATACAATCGCTGCGGCCGCATCTTTAGAAAGAGACATCCGCCGTTGCTCGAATACCAGTTCTTACATGGAAAATAGGCGTTCGGATGAAGCTGATATTGTGTATTGTCAACGTTGATAGGAGTGCTTCATGGTCTCTCCACCAAATCAATGGGTCGCCTAAAATTGACGGACATCTAAATTATTCGTGTCCTTCAATTCCGTCAAATGGCGCAAAATTCGACGTCATCGGCACGCGAGATCCGACTGGGGTAAACACAAGATAACGATACAATGCTACATATTATACAATTATAATCTTCAAAGTTAACCGTATTAACTTGGTTAAATTTTTTTAACGTTGTTAAAATAAATTAACACGTTAACGTTTGAAATGTTAACTGCTCCCAGCCCTGAATGTAAGACGTCAGTACTATAAACTTTTCTGCAGAAATTAGCCATGGAAACCAGCGCCACATGATGTGACGATGCAGGGGAGAACATTCCGGTGGGGGGGGGGGGGGAGGGAGTACATTTATTTTTTCCATCAGACAATGGACGGACAGAGCTATACAGGTGGTGGCAAGTTTGGTGGTATGCGAGTCTAAACAGCACTAGAATGTGCTCACGACAATCGGGAATGCCGAGGTAAAAGCCGCGACATTCTGTCACGACATTTACCACGACATTGCCGATAGTCGTGGCTAACTACTACGACAGGAGGCTTTCTCTGAAGGCTTGACCAGAAGCAAAAGTATGCAGACTAGAGTGTCCTGCTTCGGAGTGTGTGGCTCCTCTGAACTTCCAGCTGCACAGTCCAACATCCAAATTTTATAGAACCATTTGTACACCGCCCCAATCCACCCAACCCCACTTTTTTCAGCTGATGAGAAATCCGAATTTATTACACGCATGTTCTACGAGATCCCCCACCTATAACAACAATAAACCAAATGGAAAATAGAAATCCCTTCTGCACACAAGTCGTTTCCTGAATTGCAATGTGTTCTATGTGCCTACTGGCACATAGAACACATTTGAACTCAGGGGACGAGGTGCCGAACGGAAATCGCTGAGCAGACGATTGATCACCCGAAACTGAACCGATTGAGAAATAACTAAATAAAATGTCTAAAATTGAAGGATATGGCGAGTTTAATATGTACAAAAATTGCGAAGAAGAAATGGAGTCGATATATGAAGGGGGTAATGAAAATCAAGAAGAAGAAGAGAGTGTGAGGACTCAAATTTGGTTGACGATAAAATGTGTTCTTCTTGTTGATAGTTTGTCAAATGAATTGCTGAGTGTCCTTCTAATAATTGTTTTTGTAGATGTGAAGGCGTGTAATAAACATGGATCGATACGCGCGTGTGAATGGGTTAATCGATATGACACTTGTGCCGTCGCGGAAGGATAAAACTCGAGGCCTGTGCAGTGCCTTATTAATCCATGGCCGGGCCCTAGGCTTTTAGGTACTTCGGGGCCCCCTCCGACACTTCAATCTTTCACCGCACTACAGCTGAGAGCCTGGTCCTGGTGCGGTAGGCACTATGCCGCAGTACATAACCCTATATCCATTTTGCGGGTACTAGAATTCTACTCACAACGCATTAAAATAATGTATTGAATATAAATATATATATAGAATACTTATGAGAGTATATATATGGATAAATACATATGTACATGTATCGCTACAGCGCAGAGTGAAAATTGCCTTTAACCACTGGAGCCCTAAGGCGCTGGTAACAGCGGCCTCTCGTTTTATGCTTCCGCGTTGGCACTCGTGCCATGTCGATTAACCCATTCTCACGCGCGTGTCGTTCTGTGTATATACCCCCTACCCCGCCCCTTGTGCTCGAAATATATATGACCTTTGGGTTATAGGCGTGGAAATCGCCTCTTCAGTGCAAGAAGACACAGACGACGCCTTGTTGCACTCACGGCAGGAAATATTGACTCTAGTTAGAAAACCCTATGAATGTGGTTCAAAAATCATTAAATGCCTGTTACGAAAGGTCACAGCTATACTGATAAAATACCACGAAAATTTCCAACTGTTTGAGGCTTAACACCGACACGCCCCCCCCCCCCCCCCCTTCCACACTCGCGCTATGTTCCAGAAAGTATGTGTACATAAAAACCGGCTTATGTGAAACACGCGTCACCCCGCCTCAAATATCGAATAACGGGAGAAACTTGCGGGTCAACGGCGATGGTTTCCGCAGCTTATTTTTATCGGAAAATTTTACGGTTTCGATCCTCGGCAGAAAACATTATGTTTGCTGGTGATATTGGTGATCGAAAGACAGTGAGTGAGTGAATGCATCCAAAGTCAACCCTGAGATCATAGAATGTATTTTATATTTTATTATGTGTGACATATAAACCCCATGGGTCGGGTGCTTATAACATCTTGATGTATCACTTGTTTAATGTAATGGTAGCACATGTCACTTCAATAAATGATATTACTACTACTATTACCACTACTGCTGTGATGCTGCTGCTGGTCAAACGAACAATGATAAATCAAAGGACATATTTTGCGTAGCCGTCCAAGCGTTTGTCAATTGCTTTAAAGCTAATGGATACCTGTAATGTACTCGATGAATAGTTAACACAAATTCTTGTTGCTGCTTGAAACTCTATATTCTTTTCTGTACTATCTTAAAATGAATCGATTTTGTATTGTGAAAAAATTGTAGTTTGTGTTTACAGTTAAAACTGACGTGAGTTAACATTTTAACTCTTTGGACCATGGCGGCATCTTCCATGTCAGTTTAATGGCAGCAGTTGGAAGAGTCCATATTCATTATTTGTGTTGTATTTTCAAGATATTCCAAATCAGAAAAATGGTATGAAGTAAATGGCATTTTAAATATGAAAATCTGTGACAAAAATATACGACAAAAATCCAAGTTTACCGCACACAGCAGTAAATACCGCACACAGCAGTACAAAATATCTAGACACACAGTCAACAAAATAGGTGATTTCAGCTAAACAGTCACATTACTAACTGACGAGGTATTATTTATTTATTTATTTATTTATTTATTGGTGTTTAAGGTCATATACTTATGCACAATGGCTAATCATGACCGTGACAGTTTTACGGGTGGAGGAAGCCGGAGTACCCGGAGAGAACCACCGAGCATCGACGAGCAGCTGTCAGCTCCTCAACATTCTAACTCTGTTCAAGCTCCGCATAAGCAGGGTAACAGAGGTTGAAAACATGTGCACCATCGACGTGCAGTACGCCTTAGTACCCGGCGTCATCGTGCCCCCATGTAGGCAACCGGGATAAAGTGCCTTGCCCAAGGACACAACGCGGGTCGTCCCGGACGGGGATCGAACTCGGGACCTCTAGCATAGAAGTCCAACAGTCTACCACTGAGCCAACGCGCTCCCCCAACTGACGAGGTATTAAACTTGCGCATCAATCAGTCAAAAGGCGATCGAGCGTCATAGTGAATACAGCTCACCGACTGAAGCCATTCTACAACATTCCCGCCGACATCATTTGAGAACTGAATCTTAGTTTGGAAAGAATTATATACATTTCAGATGCTGCTAGAAAAGCAAGGAACTGGTGATGAAGCAAATAACTTCATCATTTTCAAGACAAAGAGGCATTAGGCAAAATTTGTATGTAAATCTATTTACAAACTACAGCATTCGATGAAGCAAATAACCTCATCAAATACACAAAACCACAAACATGTTAACCCCTACATACACTATAAATGTCCACTAACTGCAAAGTTAATGGCTAGCTGCTTTTGTATTCAAACCTTATATACACAAAGAATACATAAATTATATAAGGAAAACTGAAGTGGCAATCAGCTCAAAAATTCTAAGCAGTGTAACAAAAAGATTCACGCAATGTCCACATGTCTGACCAGGAAATATCTTTAAAAATATTCGTTGTCATAGACTGACTTTAATGCAATAACAGATCGAGGTATTTGTGACGAGAATAGCCAAGATGGAGTTTCACTCATAAAATGATTAGATGCATTTTTGTTACACCTCAACAAATCAAACAAACATTTCTAAATTGTAAACAGAGTAACGGGTGTTTTGTTTTTAGTTTCAATTTCAGGTTTCTTCCAACATTAGCTCATAATTAAAGAAATTTCTCCCCGCAAAGGCAATGAAAACTTTGTACTTTTCATTGATCCACTGTCATCTCATATATGGTATTCAGGTTTGGGGTCATTCGACCTACACCAACAGAATTTTCAAGCTGCAAAAAAGAGCCGTCCGAATCATTACTAGGAAGGCATATAACTCGCACACAGACCCACTTTTCAGAGATTGTGGTATTCTGAAATTTAAAGATCTCTACAGCCTTCACGTCTCCCTCTTTATGCATGACTGGATGAACAAAAACTCCCTATGTCATTCGATAACACCTTTCAGGTCTACAGAAACCCTTCGGGGGTGAAAACAAGGCAGACTGGTAAAATAGAAACACACAAACCAAGAACACAATTTTCTGCAGAATTGCCGTTCCATTCCTTCCCAAGAATTTGGAATAGTATAGACCCTCTAACTCAGAAATATAGTAGACCGAAGTTCAAAAAATCATTAACGCATACAATTTTAAGTACTTATTCCAGCCCAAACTTCAAGTGCGACAACCCAGCCTGTCCCGATTGTATCAGCCATCAAAATTCTCTGGTATCTCATCCTCCTCCCAGCATATGACCTATTGATCCCATCTAGCCACATGATTCATAAACAAACTATAAATATTCCTGTCTTTGAAAAGAATTTTTGTTACACTGATGCCAAACCGAGTTGACATATTTTTTTATGGGAATGGCAGGAAGACAGACTTTTAGGCTATGCCATTTCCATGCTGTATACTAGGTTATGTTCTTGTAGTTTGTAATGTTATCTCCTTGTTAATGTACTAGTATACTGCAGAATAAAGATATATTATTATTATAATTTAGAAACGCAGCAGTGGCAGAGAAAGCATGGATTTCATGAGAGTTAACTCGACAAGCAGTTTTGTGGAAGTACTTGAGGTGAGACCGAACGTGAGAAGTGAAATGTCCTGTATAACTGAACTACATGTAATTTTGCAGAAATGAATAAACATTGAAACAACATCAGAGAGAACTTTTGGAAAATAATAAACTGAGAGCTATGATTTAATAGACTGAAAGTTACATTGCTGCAGCAACCAGCTATTAGAATAATTATTGCGATAGTTTAATAAACTGAGCTATACTTTCTATCCTGTATTATAATTCACAAAATAGTTTTCGATACATTTAGTTTTTCAACAAATAATAGAAAGACTTTTAAGTCTCACGTGCATCTCAGTTTTATTACACAGATCTCAGATTTATCTGTTTGTCACCAAACGTTAGTCGCGTGGTACAGTGGGCGGACAAAATACAAAGTTACCAGTATTACGGTAGTTGAGTGGTTTGGTGATAAACATTGACAATCAACTTCAAGCAATGTTTGGAAAATGAAAGTACGATGAACTTAAAGCTGTGCTTCAAATGGAGTGCAAAACTGTGCAATATCTAACAAATGGAATATTAATCTAAAGTGCTGAAGAACACATGCATACAAACAACTGAAAACTAGGATGTTCTAATAAAACAGACTGTAAGGAATGTGTAGACCCAAAAAGATAGAAACAATTTCGCAATGAAGCAAATAACTTCACTGTTCAGTTCAAAATAACATCTGTAAAAATACACCTGGCAATTCCATCCATTAGAAAGGTGAAAAAACCCAATGTCAGTAATGAAGCTAATAACCTCATTATTTTTTTTTACTTGCCGGGGATATTTTCACCAAATGGAGAATTCAAAATATTGGCCCAAACCTGTCGCAGTCTTCGATTTTGTAGTCTTCCGACTTGACACCAACCCCTTGCTATATTTATAGCACTTATCGGCTGCATTATGTACATAATTTAACCAACGGGTCTTCCATTCGTATGCTTCTTGTTTTCTCAATATCGACATCACAATTGCACTTTTGTAGTGTGGATTTTTGGTCAAAATATTACCCCCACCCCACACGCATTTTACCTACATTATGTATTGGTATGATTGCAATCGCGTACATATAAATTCAACCGGGTGGCGCCTGTACCGCAATCCGATTGAAGTTATGTTTGCGCTTCCTACCTCAAATCGTTATGGCATCCTTGTTTGCGCTTCCTACCTCAAATCGTTATGGCATCTTTCCCATCAGTAAATTTGTTGTTCTCGCATCTTAACTGGGACATCCCAAATGCACACCTGTTAAGGCATTAATATTATTCCGGCCATCCCTATCTTATTACGCAATGGTGTGATTGTAATCGCGGATAGTTAGATTCAACCGGATTGCGACAGTATCGCAATCCGCTTGAGTTTATCTGTCCGCTTTCTACCTGGTATCATTACGGCATCTTATGCATCAAAAATATTTTATTTTCCCAGAACTGTCACACCGTCTATGTAAAATCTTTAGCATGTCTTGCTAAGGCAGTGATTTATACCCCCCCCCCCCCCTCCCTTCCCCAGTAATGCGTTGATGTGGCTGTGTCGCAATCCGGTCGAAGTTATCCTTCCGCATTCTACCCCGCATCATTATATCATCTTGTTCATTGGTAAAATGTCACTGTATTCGCCCCCCCCCCCCCCACCCCGTGGGAATCCCGGGAAGGGAGGCAGTGCTTATTTACTGTGGTATATATAAACAAGTTTTGTTTTACTGGTAAAATAGGACCCAGTCACCAATTCTTGGAGTGGAAGTCCTCTAAAATGGACAATATGGGATATAAACTATTGACTGAACTTGACTTTGTCTCCAAGTTGCGGTCACGATTAGCCAGTGTGCATAAATATGTGACCTCAAACACCACTAAATAAATAATAATGTATTTGCCTACGAACGGTGACATTCCAGATGCACGTTTGTGACGTGTCATGTCAAAGAAATAATTTACCACTGCCACCTCCCTTCTTCCTCCCAATTATATATGGGCGTGATTGCAATCGCGGTCAGGTAAATTAAACCGGTGTGTCTGTGTCGCGATTCCATCCTACTAAGCATTGGTGTCTATATAATAGCGAACAGGTAAATCGAACCGGGTAGCGAGTGTATCGCGATCCGATCGAAGTTATATGTAGTCTGTGACTGTTCCGACCGAAGTTTAATCCCGGTCTGCAGTCTCGTATCACCTGGGCATCTTATCTGTCGAAAAAGAAATTATCGTATCAATATGCGAACTGTGAGGTCCCAATCTTCACATTTGTAGTATGGCTTGATGAGACAATAATACCAATCCCTCTACTACCCCACTCACTGTGCACTGGTGTGATTGCAGCTGCAGACAGATAAAATCGATCGGATGGTGACTGGGTTGTGATCCAATCGAGGTTATCTTTCCGCATCCTACCTAGTATCACAATACACCATCTTCGTCATCGGATAGATAATTAGTGCAATCTTCACATTTGTAGTATGGCTTGATGAGACAATAATAATACCAATCCCTCTACTACCCCACTCACTGTGCACTGGTGTGATTGCAGCTGCAGACAGATAAAATCGATCGGATGGTGACTGGGTTGTTATCCGATCGAGGTTATCTTTCCGCATCCTACCTAGTATCACAATACACCATCTTCGTCATCGGATAGATAATTAGTGCACTTAGTTGTGAACTTGGACGTTCTAAATAGCGAGTTTATCGTCTCACATTCTACATTGTGTCGATACAGCTTCTTCGCCTGAGAAGATTCTATGGTGATATGTGAGCTGTGATAGCCTAATAGCACATTTGTAGTGTGTCCAGACATGTACGATAATACCATGGTGTGTTTTGATGTGTTTGGTGTCTCGGCGAGTTGAGGGTGAGTTTTTTTCGCGAGGCTTGCCGTGCGAAAGAGGCTCACTTTCAACGAGTTGAGATGTCAAGCGCGTCAAGGCACACTATGGTATTGTTGTATTTATCTTATACCGACCATTTTTGTTCTTTTCTGCATTTTTAAAAGGGTTTTGGGGATGATTTCGTGTCAAAATGTCGACTCATCTGGAGTCTCCAATCTATATGACATAGGGGTATGTGTTATAGATGATCTATAACACATGGGCTATATCTTCAACAGGTGTAAGATAAAATGCAATAATCCAACCACCCCATCCTTTCTATGCATTGGTGATTGAAATCGCCAGCAGATATATTCGACCGGGTGACGCCCTTGTCACGATTCTATCGGAATTATCATTCCGTTTTTTACCCAATAGCGAGTTTGTCGTCCCGCATTCCACCATGTATCATTACAGCTTCTTCTTCATCGGAAAATAATACATGGTGATATATATATGTAAACTGTGATAGCCTAATAGGATATTTATAGTATGTTCAGATAATGTAACAAATCAACCGCCCAATCATTTCTATGTATTGGTGATTGATATCGCCACTAGGTAAATTCAACCGAGTGACGACCTTGTCGCGATGCCATCGAAGTTTAATCCCGGTCTGCAGTCTCGTATCACCGGGGCATCTCATCTGTCGAAAAAGAATTAACGTATCAATATGCGAACTGTGAGGTCCCAATCTTCACATTTGTAGTATGGCTTGATGAGACAATAATACCAATCCCTCTACTACCCCACTCATTGTGCACTGGTGTGATTGCAGCTGCAGGCAGATAAAATCGATCGGATGGTGACTGGGTCGTGATCCGATCGAGGTTATCTTTCCGCATCCTACCTAGTATCAATACACCATCTTTGTCAACGGATAGATAATTATTGCACTTATTTGTGAACTTGGACGTCCTAAATAGCGAGCTTATCGTCTCACATACTACATTGTGTCGATACAGCTTCTTCGTCTGAGAAGAATCTATGGTGATATGAGAGCTGTGATAGCCTAATAGCACATTTGTAGTATGTCAAGACAATGCAACAATCCAACCACCCCATCCTTTCTATGCATTGGTGATTGAAATCGCCACCAGGTATACTCGACCGGGTGACGCCCCTGTCGCGATTCCATCGGAATTATCATTCCATTTTCTACCCAATAGCGAGTTTGTCGTCCCGCATTCCACCATGTATCATTACAGCTTCTTCTTCATCGGAAAAGAATACATGGCGATACATATATGTGAACTGTGATAGCCTAATAGGATTTTTATAGTGTGTCCAGATAATGTAATAAATCAACCGCCCCATCATTTCTATGTAAGGTTAATCATCAAAACCTCCTCCACCGCTCAACACCCCATGCATTGATCCGATTCCAATCGCTGTCAGATAGATATGACGGGGTGGCGATGGTGTTGCGATCCGGTCTGGGTTATCTTTCCGCGTTTTACCTTTTACCTTTCATCACTTCAACATATTACCCAATGGTGCAGAAGCTATTGTATTAACATATGAAGTGTGACACCTCATATCGCGACTGTGTCATAACCCGATCGAACATTCTTTTTTTCTTTCTCTTTTTTCTTTTTTTTCTTTTTTCTTTTTTTTCTTTCTTTTTCTATGTTTTCTTTTCCTACTTCATGTGTTGGTACAATATTAAGACTACCCCTGCTCTGCCTCGACCCACCAATATCTAGCGGAATAGTTGCAAAATCGGATAGAAAATTTTGAACGAATCTTGACTGTGTCGTGATCCGATCGAGATTTTATATCCGTTTCTCTACCGCAATTAGCATTGCAGATTCCGTCTTCTAACCTCCACCCACTAATATCTAGTGTGATAGTTGCAAAATGTAAAACCTCCGTTTTTCCCCCGCCAATACTGCTGCATGTTTTGTCTCCAAACCGTTTTAGGAAAATACTGTAAACAGATAACATTCTTTAAATCAAATAAAAAGTATTGTAGGTTTGCGCCAGACTCATCAACCGCAGGTGGGACGCCCTTGATTTCTTCTTGCAAAAGCCTTTTTTTTTTTGTTTTCATCCCTACTCACTTTAGAACATCGGTTGCAAGATGAATTTATCACCAGGGATTGATCCCACTTCTCCATACCACTCTCTAACAAAACAATAGAACTCCCTTCCTGCCAACTTTCGACACTTTTCGTGGCATGAAGGATTTGTTTCTTCCTTTCCTGGCGATACGTTTCTGTGTTGATGGTATTTGACCCATGATGAATCCCGCGCAACGCATACTTACTATACACTGACTGACAAATTGCCCTCAAACCGATACACTGAACATCCTCTACGTGTCATGGGTAACCCTTGACTTTGCATAAGCAGAACTACAACCCATACCTATATATAAACACTACTCAGTTATTTTGTATATATTTACTTACACTTATTTTTTTTTTTTTTTTGTGTGTTTTTTTTTGTTTGTTTTATTGACTACTGTTTCTTTTACCCTCAAGTCTAATACTTCAACACTTTATATTCTATACTACATCATTTCTTCTCAAGATAACTTGAACACAGTTTGTTCCCAAAACCAAATTCATTTTCAATGTGCACAGTTGAACTATACCGCGCCAGAATTGGCAATTTCAACCTTACAGTCTATTCCAGTGGCTTAAAGCACTGTTTGCCAAAAGATAGATCTACTTGTATCTTAATTTACTTACTCTTGCGCCTCGGTGGTGTTGAGCTGCACTATAGCTTTACTGCTATGTCTGCTTTATTCTTTGAGCAATCCAGCGAATCTGTTACATCCCTCTTAATAAATTCCGCCGAAGCAATCCCAAACCGTTGCATGTCCTTGAATCTCTCGAAGACCACGTCGATATTGAAAGCAGTAGCATCGGCCTTTCTTTTCACGTTGTTTTCCCTCTGTTTGGTCATAATTTTATTATTGTCCGGTGACATTGAAACCAACCCTGGTCCAAACTCTTTTAATTCAGATCACGACCAGAATACCCTAAAAATTGTCCATCTTAACATCCAAAGCCTTAAACCTAAATTAGATATTATACAATGTGAATTCGCATCATTTGACATTTTGGCTTTGAGTGAGACATGGCTGCAAAGTGACGATCCCACTTCCGATGTTCAACTCCATGGGTTCCACCAACCACTGAGATTCAACCGCTCGTCAAGGGGAGGAGGGGTTGCCATTTACATTAAAGACGGTATTTCATTTCGACACAGACCGGACCTCGATACTCCGAATACGGAGTGCATATGGGCCGAAATATTCACAAGACGGAGTAGGTCATTATTGTTAGGCGTATTCTACCGTCCACCCAACAGTCCTCCGGATACATGGGATGCTATAGCAGCATCCATCGAAAAAGCCAGAGACACGTCAATTAGGAACTTAATTGTCACAGGAGATTTTAATGACAACCAAATGGCTCCCTCGAGGAGTAGCTTTCTCGAGCTAGCTAATTACTTTAACCTTAAACAGATTGTGAGTGAACCAACTTGTTTCACTGAGACGTCTGCTACATTGCTAGATCTCTTTGCAGTCAGTGACACAATCAACGTGAAAGCATGCGAGGTGCTTGAACCAATTATCCCAGACATGATCCGCTATCACTGTCCAATCTCAATTGAAGTCGAATTTTTAAAACCTAACCCTTCCTCTTTCAAAAGAAGGATGTGGATTTATGCTCAGGGTAATTACGAAGTATTGAACCAGTCTCTCTCGAACACCGACTGGAACTCTGTCTTTGATAACCCATGCCTTGATACTATAGTCTCTAATTTCACCGACAGAATACTCGATACAGCATCCAGACATATATCCAACAAAATAGTTACTTCGAGGACTGGCCAACCGAAATGGATGCACAATGAACTAAGACTTCTGATAAGACAAAGAAAACGCTTGTATCGTACTGCCAAACGAACAAATCACCCGCACGCCTGGGATAAATATAAACTTAAACGGAATGAAGTTATATCAGCTAATAGGAAGGCCAAAGCCACGCATCTTTCAAAAATTCAGTTCACATTGAGAAGCAAAGAAACCCCAGCATCACTTTGGTGGAAGACATTAAAAGCACTCATCAGTAGCAGTAACACAACAGGAATTCCTACCTTGATCCATTCTAACAAAATATACTCATCAAGTCTTGAGAAAGCTGAAGTGTTCAACGAATACTTCAGTTCGATCTCAACAGTTGATGATTCGAACGCCTCCCTTCCAGACCCACTACTACATGTCTCTCAGCGTATTGATAGCATTACCCTACACAGCAGCGAGGTATATGCTGCAATGAAGTCGATAAAGGTATCCAAGGCGTCTGGTCCCGATCAAATAAGCCCGCGTCTCCTTAAAGAATGCAAATCCTCTCTATGCGAGCCACTGTCAATCTTATTTAACATACTTCTGAATAGCTCATACTTCCCTTCACTCTGGAAAAAAGCAAATGTTTCCCCTATCCTAAAAAAACAACCCTCAAACTCAGTTACTAGCTATCGTCCGATATCATTGATCAGCTGTGTTGGCAAAATATTCGAAAAATGCGTTTTCAAACGCCTGTGGCTGTTTCTAAGTGAAAATAATGTTCTCAGTCAATTCCAGTCAGGTTTTACACCTCGAGATTCAACCGTCCTTCAACTGACTGACATATATGATGAATTTTGTCGTGCACTCGATGAAGGCAAAGACGTTAGGGTAGTTTTCTGTGATGTCAGTAAGGCCTTTGATAAAGTATGGCATGCTGGTCTTATCCACAAACTGGAGAGTATTGGGGTTTCGGGGGAGTTATTGCTATTTTTAAAATCATATCTTGCCGATAGATCGCAGCGAGTTGTGATAGCCTCGGAGACATCTTCATGGAGGCCCATCAATGCCGGTGTGCCTCAGGGGTCGATACTTGGGCCCTTACTGTTCTTGATATACATTAACGACATAACCAAAGACCTACTTAGCTCTATACGCCTGTTTGCAGATGATACTTCCTTATATCTCATCATTGAGAACCCAGAGCAAGCCTCAAACATAATCAATCATGATTTGGCGACAATTGAGCATTGGGCCAAAACATGGTTGGTTGAGTTCAATCCCAATAAAACAGAGAGTTTGCTTATATCACGTAAAAACAATCCCAACTCTCACCCACCCTTATATCTAGGGGGTTCACAGATATCGGAAGTTTCCGAACATAAACATCTGGGGGTCATACTAAATAGCACATGTACATGGAACGACCACGTTGACCACATTTGCTCGAAAGCCTGGTCTCGGTTAGACATGCTGAGGAGACACAAATTTTATCTCGATCGAAGTGTCTTAGAAAAAATATACTTTGCCTTCATTAGACCCCTTCTGGAATATGCGGATACTGTCTGGGATAATTGTTCCGTATCCAATATTGCGGAACTAGAAAAAATACAGATTGCAGCAGCCCGAATCATTACGGGAGCAACAATTAGTGCCAGTAAGCCCTTGCTGTATTCTGAAACACGATGGGACTCCCTTCAAGAAAGACGCCGCAAACATAAATTAATTCAGTTTTTCAAAATGTATCACCGTATGTCACCTCCACATATTTCCAATAAAGTCCCCCCACTCGTCTCCGAGACGAACTCATCATTTAGTCTTCGATCAAGTCAAAACCACCGCGTTCCCTTTTGCCGAACCCAATTGTATCAGTCCTCGTTCATCCCAAGCGTTACAGACCTATGGAATAAGCTACCCTTACATGTACGCGAGAACTCATCATTGATGAACTTTAAGACCTTCCTGGGCAATGGGAACCAAAGACCCCCAAGGTTCTACAGTGACGCGAAATCTCGAGCGGCTCAAATTTATCATTGCAGGCTTCGATTGCACTGCAGTAGTCTTAATTCTCACCTATATGACAATCACTTATCACCCAACCCCTCTTGTCAGTGTGGAGAGCGCGAAACTACTGATCACTTCCTCCTGCATTGTCCGGTGTTCTCAAACGCTCGCAACTACACGATTAATCTACTCCCCTTTGCAGTAGACTCATCCACGCTCCTGTTTGGCTCCGAGTTCTTGAATAATGAGGACAACCGTCTTATCTTTGAAACGGTACATGACTTCATTCTATCAAGCAAGCGATTCCATTGAGTTACCGCTCAATTACTGTACCCCACCCTGCCCCGCGTGGGAACACCGTTCCTGAAGCATTGCTCTTTCTGTACCTCGGTAATCAAGTTCTGTTCAACTGGTGAAATAGGACCCACTGACCTATGTCTTGAGTAGAAGGCCCACTCACGCCTCAACACCACCGTGTCTAGTATGCAAAACTCTTATCAAAGGAACTAAAATTAAGAATCAAATACCGTACTTATTACGCTATGGAGTTTTAAGTTAACATATTTAGTGTTCTAGTTGGCCAAATTAGGTTTTGCTCTGTTATTTTTCTGAATCTTCTCCTCTCTTTCTTTGATCATCTTTTCTTCCCGCTCTTTCTTTCCTTACCCTATTCAATCTAAAGTTTAAACAATCTCACGTATCGTTGACTGGCGGTCGGGGTCGTCTTCCTCCTTTTCAGATTGGAGGGGGCCGGGCCTTCACGCAACGATACGTGAGCTCTATTACAGATTTATACCACCTGAAGGAGTAATTTTTCAAATGTGCTGGGGAGACGACTTACATAAGCTGTAAGCTTTCTGTCGAATCCCTTTTCTACTCAGAAACCTGTTTTCTTATATTTATTGCCTTTCTCTATACTACTGTATCATGTACATTGACGATTTACTTCTTTGAACAATTATTGTGAAGTGTATACATTGAAACAAATGCTTTAATAAATACTGTTTAAACTAAATGGTTCTTCACATTAACTTGGAGTCTCGTACGGCTTGTATAGGCAGTAAAATCTTTATCTGTATTTATTCCGAATAGATTGGGTGATATTCATCTTTGTGCTCAGCTTCAGGACAGTACCCCCATCATTGTTTCCTTTCCAAGCTGTGTGGTGCATTGGTATAACGTCCATGCTATTCAGAATGATCCCAGCAACGGAATTCTCCTTCTTATTAATACCTTTACAATCTCAGTTTAGGCACTGTTGCAAGACGTAACTCTCCCCTCTGCGTTGTTTTCAATACAGCTGGTTCTAATGTCTGAGGGTCTTGATGAAGGCAACGTTATACCAGCTGAGACGGCAGAACCAGCATTTTTCTGTTCACACAACTTTTTTATTTTCTCTCTGTTATTTGAGTATCTTTCATGATTGATTGATCTGATTTCAAAGTGTGGTCGCTTTACTTCCTTTGCAGTTGATAACTCTGGATTTCGAACGTCATATCCAACAGAGATACACACAGACGGAATTGGGTTTGAAATACATTTTACTACATTTCGAGGAGAAACTATTGCTGGCTTTTGAATCAATTCTGCGTCTTTCAAAGTCTTCTCGTGCCCTGGGTATGTTTTTGGACCGGAGCAATTGAAGGCAACCGGTGTGTCGGGTTTGACTGCAGAATAACAAATATTCTTCGGCTATCCATGGTTTTGTGATGATTTTTCCTGAACTAATCTGTTTCTATCATGGAATGAGATTGAAAACGAAGTGCTTCCCCAAAGATCGGATTCTTAGCAAAGCTTCTAGTGCGGGATATGAGCCTTCAGTACAGGGGTTGAAATAGTCTTCAGGTTCATGCACATATTTGGACCCTCTCTCATCCAAACTTGATGCAGCAGGTGACCGCATTCTTGTTGAAGGTGGAGTGAGCTATAGTTGCTGACTTTCATGACAAGGTGATGTCCTCTTAAGACAGGAAAATGTAGGTGAATATGGGAAAGCTTCACACGACGAAGAAACTGGTGCTTGTTGTTGCTGAAAAGGCTGTATACCAGTTTTTACTGACGAGCCCCGTGTGCACGTTGCTGTCTGTGCTAACAGTGGCTCATGGGTGATACCTGATGGAACTTGGGGCGTTACTACATCCGATACTTTATCGTCAAACAATTGAGGAGGTGAGCTAACAGAATATGCATTATTTTGTGACATCGTGAGATGGTTCAATTTCTCGTTTACTTCTCCGAGTTGGGATTGTATCATTCTCAGCTCCATGTCAGTTCTCATACTTGTAAGACTGGTTATATACCCATCAACTTCTCCAAATTTGTGTTTCACCATTTCCATCCCAGTTCTTCTATCTGTCGCCTTTTTACCATAGTCTCCATCATTATTATTAAACGATCTTGGCTTTGAGTTATTTTCTTCAATTCTGATTGTACGTCGGCTGTCTCAAGCTGTTTGTCATCTGGTTGATGGAAGGCTTCGAGTTTAGTTTTTGTCGGCGACGCCATAGTTGTATTTTAAAGATATTCCAAATCAGAAAAATGGTATGAAGTAAATGACATTTTAAATATGAAACTCTGTCAAAAATATACGACAAAAATCCAAGTTTACCGCACACAGCAGCAAATACCGCACATAGCAGTCCAAAATATCTAGACACACAGTCAATAGGGGCTGTATCTCCGAACGTCAACTTCTAGAAAATTAATCTCGATGTTCAGCTTCACTGAAGTTAATTATGGGGCACACAAAGGGGAGCTTTCACTAATAAGAACGTCGCGAAAATCAATGTGTGAATAGCATTGTTAGGTACAGATAACAAGAGAGTTTTAACACTATAAATATTTTATTACAAAGGGTTTTCAATATAAATATCATATATTTTTCACAAAAGAAGAATTGAAAAAAATAAAAAAAATAAATAAATACAAAAAATGAAAAAAAATAAAATAATTTTGTATTTAAAAAAAATAAAAATAAAATAATAATAAAGTTTTGTATTGAAGAAAATTGGAAAAAAATGAAATTAATAAACATATAATTATACAGCAACAATAAAGATACAACAACAATAAATTACAAAAAATATCAATACATTTTTAACCCAAGTGGAGTAATTCCGATGCTGAATCTACATATTCCATGGTTGTGATGGTTCCTCTCTGCAGTCTTTCTTTGAGCGTACGAATGCGACAGTCGATAGTCATGTACCTTTTTGCCCTTGGGCGGACGGTTCCCCCTGCTTCTCTCTGGAGCCGATTGATGTCATTTGCATTCTGTATGTCCTGGAAGGTCTTGATGATTGTAAAGATATTTGGGTGTGCGTGTTGAACCTTTCTTTTAAGTTTACCATGCCAAGCTTCTAGGTTATTTGTTGTTCGTGATTAAGTATCTGTTTTGTGACGACTCCAGTGTGGTCAGCGGGGTAATTGTGCTGTTGTCTTCTGAAACTTACTGGTATGTTGTCTAATGTAGTTAGAGAACCTGAACAACCGGATGTGGTGCATCTCCAGTATATTTTGTCGCCACCTTTCCGGATGTGTCTGTAGATATAGCCATCATAAGCTATGTTCTTCCCTCCTTTTCTGTTGGTTATGAAGTTAACATTCAGCTGTGCATTTGCCATGTTGAGATGAACAATGATGAACAATGATATGATTATTTGAATGAATGAAAGGTTTTAGCGCGCCGAAGGCGCGCAGGGACGATGTGGGATTTACAAATCCCTTGCGACCCGGATAACCTTATTTTGTTTCCCCTTGGATCACACAGGCCTAGCTTTCCTATTGCCCCAAATGGAGTCTGAGGGGGTTATGCACGCGGTTAGAATACCCGGCAGTTTACGTTGAAGTGTTAGATGGTCAATACCCAATCCCTCAACGCCTTTAAAACTATTAGAGGGCGAGCTCTATTCGGTTCCAGTTCGGCGATGGTAGAGGTTTGAGTCCCATCATGGTGGCGAGCCAGAATGTAATGTTGTGCGATGGCAAGTTTAAGGGAAGAAGAGAAAAGAAAACCAAACAGCAACGCCGGTTTGGTAGCGGCCCCGGTATATGACCATAGCGGTTACAAAAAAGAAGTGGAGAAAGCTCCAACAGTTTAGTTTTAAAAAACCGGGAGTCATCCATCAAGCCTTCTGGGAGATAGGATGCCGTATGTGATTTTGAGGTATCTGGTTATCCTTCGGGAATTCCAAATGACCTCCTCCACCCCCCCCCCCCCAAAAAAAAAAACTCTCGCTGACACACACCCTCAAGCCCTTAAAAGGGCTGTTAAATCTTTATTCAAATGTTTATTTATATCAAATGTACACTCGTTCCCAGCCAGACAAGCTTGTTTCAATCCTTGCCTAGCGTTTGGTGGTTTCTTGTATATGTTGCAGAAAGGTAGGTTGCACCAATTCCTCCTACGCTTTGTCTACCATTTCCATGCGTCTTCTTGATAAGAGTGTTGCAAGAAAATCTGAGATATGATTATTTGATGAATGAAAGGTTTTAGCGCGCAGAAGGCGCGCAGGGACGATGTGGGATTTACAAATCCCTTGCGACCCGGTTAACCTTATTTTTTTTTCCTTGGATCACACAGGCCTAGCTTTCCTATTGCCCAAAATGGAGTCTGAGGGGGTTTTGCACGCGGTTAGAATACCCGGCAGTTTACGTTTGAGTGTTAGATGGTCAATACTCAATCCATCAACGCCTTTAAACTATTAGATAGCGAGCTCTATTCGGTTCCAGTTCGGCGATGGTAGAGGTTTGAGTCCCACCATGGTGGCGAGCCAGAATGTAATGTTGTGCGATGGCAAGTTTAAAGGAAGAAGAGAAAAGAAAACCAAACAGCAACGCCGGTTTGGTAGCGGCCCCGGTATATGACCATAGCGGTTACAAAAAAGAAGTGGAGAAAGCTCCAACAGTTTAGTTTGAAAAACCGGGAGTCATCCATCAAGCCTTCTGGGATATAGGATGCCGTATGTGATTTTGAGGTATCTGGTTATCCTTCGGGAATTCCAAATGACCTCCTCCACCCCCCCCCCCCGCCCCCAAGAAAAAAAAAAAAAAAAAAAAAAAAAAACCTCTCACTGACACACACCCTCAAGCCCTTAAAAGGGCTGTTAAATCTTTATTCAAATGTTTATTTATATCAAATGTACACTCGTTCCCAGCCAGACAAGTTTGTTTCAATCCTTGCCTAGCGTTTGGTGGTTTCTTGTATATGTTGCAGAAAGGTAGGTTGCACCAATTCCTCCTATGCTTTGTCTACCATTTCCATGCGTCTTCTTGATAAGAGTGTTGCAAGAAAATTTGAGAATGTTCAGTTAGAAAAGTTATAGGTAGAGAGAAAGATAGCTATCCGCTATTGTATATTGTGCTTGCTGTGTGATTGTTGCTATGGATGGGGTAAGGGGTGTGTTTCTTCGGAGCCCACTCCCCACACGCAGAGTTGCGAGGCAATCCTCACAGACTCAATCCTATATATGATTATTTCATATTCTGACACAATATTTATAGTGAAAGATAGTTTTGACAAAATCTTGCAAATGAAAAATGTTCACGTCGGTTATTGTTCTAATGTTATTATTCACCTTTTATTTTGATATTTCAATTTCACCTTTTAAAAGCCATGTAAGTGAAAGGTGTTCACGTCAGGCTTAATATTTGTCTCATATTCTTTAAATTTTCTATAAACAACAATCATGTAAAATGTGTTAACACCAGCTTTAATACCTGTTAGTAATGTGATTTTAAGAAAGTTGGTGTTCGGAGAATGCTTAATACATGATTAATTATTACTTTACCCCTTAGGGACCTCACTGTAACTGCTAAAACAACAATACTGCAGTATGTGATTTTAAGAAAGTTGACGTTCGGAGAACACACCAAAATGGGTGCTTTCAGCTAAATATTCACATTACCAGCTGGCCAGCTTTTAAACTTGCGCATCAATCAGTCAAAAGGCGATCGAGCATCATAGTGAATACAGCTCACCGACTGAAGCTTCTCTCAGCTGGAGCGATTGTGCAACATTTGGTTGGAGATCAATTAAGATTTTCAACGTGCAACCTTGCGGCTCCACATTGAATATTTTGATTGGTCAACCCCACACATTCACGTAGCTCCCATCCTATTTAATGAAATTATGACACATCATGTTCCCGGGCCAAAAGAAACGGCCTCACGTGTTCAAAGGGTTGATGTTGTTTTCAGTCGACGATTTCAGGTCTAAAAGCCGGCAGCAAATGAGTTGAAGTTCCAGATGGAATGGTTTGAAAATTTTCCCCATACTTCAGCTCAGCAGTTGTTCATAAAAAAAACTGTATTCGATAATAAGATGGTACCCCACAACTGGTTGGAAAGTTGCACCATCAACCGACATTTGATGGGGACACGGAGCCAATTTAAATGTGTGCGGGGATGGGAGGTTGGAATGAAAATGGAAGATCTGGGCCCCTCTCCCAGACAGCGGGCCTGAAAATAAAGATTTTACATTGTAACATGTGAGTAGGTTTCGCTATATAACATGGTGGTAACTCGGGGAAAAGAAATGTGGTACTTTTGCGTATTCTCTGTTTTAACTACGCCAGGTGTGCCATTTTCGTTTCAACAGAATTTACTTAACAGAATTGCCGCTAAAATAAGCAGCAATTAACGTGCGATCGTGATGTGGCGAGATCGTGCGTTAGTTGTTGCTATTTGTTTTGGCGGAAATTGATTAAGATGTAAACCGCATGCATTTACGCGTGGACATGATGCGAAACCTTTGAGTCCAGTTAGTCCCGAGAGCTCGTCAAGGCTGACGGGCAAATATGTGGGATTAATTGAATTCATGTTGTACTATTTTCTCGCAACCTGTAGTTCGTTCGCGATTTTGCAATTGATGTAACCCCCCACGTGACCTAAACAGTCGTTCTCGGGTTGTTTCCAGGCCTGATCCTGAAAAGCGATTTTTGGGTGATTTCAGGGCATTAGTGTATACTATCAGTACCAACACCATGTACTGTGGGCCTTACAGTGACAGTGGATACATTATACGTATCTGTTAATTCAGTTTTACAGTTTCGCACTGTGAGACAGGTGTAAAATTTTAAACTGAGGGCATTGTGTTGAAACTAATGCTATGTAAACTGGAGAGGGGTTTTTAATATCAAATAGATGATTACATTTGGCTATTTTGTGGGACAACAGAATTAAAGGTTTGGTCACAGAGTTGGAGTCTGATGCATAGGGGTAAATTACCAGAGGAATTATGGGAAACTGGCTTCGAAAAATTGACTATTTTTTAAAATGTCATTTTTATACGGAGTTGTTACCAGACATGTAACTAACAAATGAGACGGAAACCTGCGGAAACCGTATTTTTCACACTTTGGAAGTAGGTGATGATATGCTCCATGGGTAGGTAAGTGGGAGTAAACAGGAAAAGTCTGCTTTGAGGCTACTGCGTGGCTCAAAATGATTGGTTTCGTCATTTTCTCATGCAATTATCCGGGTTGAAGCTTTGTATTTGACATTAAATTATTTCACCCACATTCAGATTGTTTGTTTCTACTTTGTCTTATAGTGTTTTATGTTTTTAGTGGATTTGGGAAATGTAATACATGTTATGGGTTAGATAACTAAGTTGAAGAATATTCGTATTTGAAGAGAGTGTAAGAGTAGTTAGGGGAGCCACTACATGGACAAGCATTTTAAACACTGAATTTCCCATAGGCTCCATAGGGTTAGTGTTAAAATGTGAAACTTATAGGGACAAACCTGAATGCAATGTGAAACTTATAGGGACAAACCAGCAAGGTTTGTCCCTATAAGTTTCACAGTGCTTTCAGGTTTGTCTCTATAAATTTCCCCATTTAACACTAACCCTATGGAAACGCAGTGCATTCAGGTTTGTCCCAAAAAGTTTCACAATTTAACACTAACCCTATGGAGCCTATGGGAAATGCAGTGTTAACGCTTGTTCCTATAGTGGCTCCCCTAACTACTTGTAAGTCATGTAATTTTTCGAAATACCAGGAAAATTGTGGAGCGGAACCTTAGCACTATAAGGCCAAAAGTGCCCCACGTTATGTAATCTTACTCGCTATTTGTACCGATTCGAATAACCGCCCACTCGGAAAATAGTTGTTTGATATTGATGACAAGTGGAATGACAAGTAATTGTTTTATTATTTGAAAGCCCCCCCCCCCTCCCCCCCCCCCCCCCCACACACACACATACTCACACACACACATACACACGCGCGGCCTCTGATTTGAAAGAATCAAATTAACGGAAAATATGACCGATCTTGAGTACGCTCTCGTCAATTATGGTCCTTAATTTTTCTCGAAAATAGTCCATGCATATTACATTTTGAAGCGCACTTCCACAATTAATGGCTACAACCAACGATTTATGTGAGGTCCTCAAACCCTCCAATTTGATCAAACCCTTTCTTCCAACGTTATAAAAAAATGTCAACAAAAACGCATTACCATGTCGTTTACACGGATCAAATTTGCGTCCAATTGTTCAATCTTTTAACTGCGAGGCTTTGGGTTGGTTCCATATAAATCAAGTGTAACCAAAAATTTCCGAATCTCGCTAAGATATATAAAATGCATGTGTAATAGATCGATACTGAAGTGTAGAGCCAAGGCTAAAACCCACGACCCTTAGCACACAAAGTGACCGAATTATCTCGAGACAAAGAGATCCTGATCGATCAGGCTGGTCGGTAAATAATAATGCCAAGTGTAAACAATGGCAGCGCATCGTATGGCATGGTGATATAGTATTGTTGGATACCTTTGGGAGGATAATTATGACCCCAAAGCACCTGTTCGACTTCTAGCTTCTCGACCACCGTTGACCTCCATCGCTCCGAGGCCACTACTGCTGACTTCTCTATAGCACTACTATGTAGTCCATTACCAGCTCCCACTTTCTTCGCACAATACTATACACTTCCACTGCTACGAGCTACCACTATCTGTCTCGTGCTAGAACATTGCACTATTACTACTGACTTGTAGCACTACTTCGGGTTTGCTAGCTATCTCAGGTCCCACCCTCTATTATCGGCCATGTCTTAGAGTGTCCATACGACCAGCCGTACGCTACTATATTACTAGAAAAAAATCATATACCTCACAACCACATCAATGAGCATTCCGAAATACCTACATAACACTACAAGGCATTAGGTGACTTAATAGTACTAATGGCTAACGATGGACCAACAGGAGTAGATATAGTACACACTATAGTACTGAACTAGACAACAAAACGTAACGCACAACACCGCAAGACCAGTAGACCAACCGGATCAATACAGCTTACAGTACATCCAATATACCGTACCAGACAACCAAGCACACCCCACAACACTGCGTGACCTAACATTATGCACTACATAAATCAACTGTAGGAAAGCATAACGCATTAGTAGTACTTAGAGCTAACAGTATACCAAAGAGGTTCAGATAGTCCATCCTATACTACCATGCCAGACAACCCAAAACACCCCAAAATTGCATGACCTGGCATTATACTTACTTAATTTAATGGTAGGGCAACATAACGCCACACGTGGATAGTAGTACTAAGGGCTAACGGTAGGCCTAGGGGTACAGACAGTCTATCCTATACTACCGTTCCAAACAACCAAGCATAACACCGTATGACCTCGCATTACATATCACCCATACCGACTGTAGGGCAGTATAGTGCCTTAAGTAGGTCAATAGAATTAGTGATATTAGACCTGTGGGGATACAGACCGTGCATCCTATTCTTCTGCGCTGGACAACCACGTGTTACGCATCACCCACCCCACCGCCACAATACCGCCTGGCCTAGCATTAGGTATTACCAATAAGAGCCGTAGAATAATACAAAGCATTCGGTAAGTTAGTAGTTCCAGCGGCTAACAGCAGACCAACAGAGGTATATACCACCCATACTATGCTACCATTCAGGTCCAGAACGAGAAACACGATACACCCAGAACTGAACTTTATACAGTGGAAATCGACAGTGGTCAACGTCTAATGAGGTCATAACGTCGTTAGTAACGTCAACCGTTTTGCGCGCGGGGGGGAGGATGGGGGGGGGGGTGTTCTCAAGACAAATCACACCTTTCCCATCAGTCTTTTGTCACATACCCGTACTATACACCCAAAGACATGCCCACGCATATGTAACTATACTAAACAAAAATAGAAACGTAACACGCGTTAAATTCATGCCATAAGAAATTACTGGTCAATATGATGAAACAATTTGATCATTGCAGAAAAGTTTATTATTGAGAAATTAAGTAGGAATGTTCCATTTCACAATGCCAGTACCTGACCATCTAAACATGTTAACCAACTAACCAGGGGGGTCTTCACCTTGGTTGTTCCCTTGATGATTCTCCAAAAGCGGGTATGCCCTCCTTGCCTATCGATAGCTGTTTGCACACTCTTGGTCATGGAGGAAATACGTCTGTTCACGGTGGGTTCTGAAATGTTCTCCCACTCTTCCTGGAGGGCCTGGCGAAGCTGTTGGAGGTTCGTAGGAGCAGGATCACGACGCCTAAATCTTCTGTCAAGTTGGTCCCACGAATGTTCAATGGGGGATGACTCTAGCCTGCAAGCTGGCAATGGGAGGACATCAGTGTCGTTCTCCGCTAGAAAATAAATGTATGCCCGCGCCATGTGACAAAGTGCGTTATGTTGCTGGGCAGAAGGACCGGGAACAGTCTTATTGCGCAATGAGGGCATACTCGCTGTTGAGGAACCATCAAGGGAACAACTATGGCTGATGAACACCCAGTAAAGTTCAAGACCCCAAAGAAGTTCAAGACTGCGCAATCAAAAACAAGAAGAAAAAAGCAGTTTGGTGTGCATCCTCCATTATACCTTTGACAGCAGACATGTCAGGAGTGAAGTTAAGCCAGTGGCAGAAGTTACGGCAGCTAAACTATGAACCATCAAAAATGAAAGACAGTCGAGTGGGAATCAAAGTTTCAGAATTGATCATATTTGTGAGAAAATACCAGATGATTGGAGCGACCACAATCAATATGGTAACCACCGCAAATGCTGCCAGGCCTTCACAAACATAAAATTCATGTCAAAGCGGCTAGTAGTGACCACCAATATTCAGATTGAAAAGCAAAGAGGCAGAGACTGTGTCCTTCCAATGCTTCTCACAGGATTCTCTTCCCTACAAATAAATGTTTGTTTTGCACAAAAAGACAAACGCATTCCGGGAATGCGCACTAGAGTTTATTTTTTTATTTTATTAGGGTTTAACGACACATTAACAGCCAAGGTCATATCGTGTCGGTGACAGTTTTACGGGTGGAGCAAGCCGGTGTACCCGGAGAGAACCACCGAGCAACGATGAGCAGCTGCCAGCTCCCCAACATCGTAACTCCGCACTGCTGCATAGGCAGGGTTAGATTGGTTGAAGACATGCGCACCATCGACATGCAGTACGCCTTAGTACACGGCGTCATCGTCCCCCCATGTGGACAATCGGGCGCACGAAAGAATCTCTCTCAAAATGTGTAACGGAAATCAGAGAAGAATCCAATTAGAAAGCTGCTCAAGAGAAAAAAGATGATTTTATTTTGAACAAGATTGAGCTAGGGTTTTGATCTGGTTGCAAGGGAAGTGCACTTCAATAACTCTTGTCGCCAGGAGTGTACTCCAAAAAATATTTATCATGGGTGGATCTGAAGTCCAGCGAATCACTATGCTGTGTGAACGGTATTATGCTTACATGAAAACCTATCACCCAGAATCCTTTTATCCCGAATATAGAACACATAAACTGAAAGAGAAGTTAGTTGGATATCTCGGCGACCATATAAGATTTTAGCGACAAAACTAGAGACGTTAGATTATTTACTCGTACGAGATACCCACTGGGCAGGTTATGGGAGCTGCTTTTGAGTTTAGATCGTCCGTCCGAGGAACGGAGAATAGAGGATGCTGCAGATATCCTCCATCGATATATCTTCAACGCCTTCAGAAACAGCTCTGAACATCCATGGTCATCATCTGCGCAGTATCTGAAGCAAAATCCACCAAAATCACCGAATATGTTGTCAAAATTTTTTAATAATATCTTAGTTGATAAACATAATCAACATCCATCTGTTCGCCATACAAGACTAGTGAAGTCAACTGCTGAAGAGATGTTATGCCGTTACAATGGGGAGTTGAAAAAATCGGCGACATTTCCCAAGATATCCGCCAATATGGTCGCAGAATTATACATATTTATATCTTCTGAAAAAAATTCTGCTCAAGATATTTTTTGTCACCAAACGCAGGGTATTTTGTGTGTTGCTTTCCCAAAGTATCAGCTTTAATTTTTCCAGTGATATCTCCTGAATTTTTGCAGCCTTCGCCGCGGTAATCTCCACTAGCAGCAACACCCCCAAGTCCATTTTTTTCGGCAAGAACAAAGGTCGCTCTCACAAGGATTCCTAGACGAAATCTTGCATTTTCATCGAACAAATTTTAAAAGTTCTTCCGGAGCTGCATCTCGATCTGACGTTATTGGAAAGTGTTTAGTGTCGCGTACTTCCCATCCCCAAAACATGGAGTTTAAACAATCATTGTCGTGTTTCTTCCAAATCGAGACCTAGAGGTGGACTCTGAGGCTATGGTAATATGCCGCTCTTTCCGTTGGCGGGAGGTTCTGTAGCTCAAAAGACTGATTTTAAAGATGCGATGATTTCCATAAACTTAGTAAAGCGAAGGGGCGCAAGAATCACCAGCCTCACCATCACACATGATCTGGAAAATATTCACACCGGCTCCGCCCACGTCTTCCTGTGATGCATTGGATTATTGATTGTCGGTGGAAGATTTTGAAGTCCTTGCTTGTTTACTATCTTTTTCAAGATGTTTATTTTCCCTTGACCGAAGATGGCGGATGTGGTGTCGCAGCCACACCAAGCATGAATAAAAAGTATGTATGAAGTGACTATGGGCTCAACCTTATTCAAGATATCGATTCGCCACGCAGCGAACTCATGTTTGACTGATTTCAGGGCTTCTGACTGGAAATAATTATCTGCCATGTCTGCCTTCCAGTGATGAACAAGCATAATTAATAGATCTGTATCATCCGCGACAATCCTCACTATATCACCATGGCATGCAATGCTTAACCCTTTACCTAACGAATCGCCCACATCCGCCCGCGTAATATGCAAATTGAGCAGTTGAAAAGATTAAATTTTTTGAAATATTTCAACAAAACCATATCATGTGACCCCTCATTGGAACGAGCTCATTGAGCTCGTTCCAGTGAGGGGTCACATGATATGGTTTTGTTGAAATGTTTTGAAAAATTTAAAAAAATTAAATTTAAAATAATAAATTTTGATATCGTCTGCGTTGGGTAAAGGTTTAAAGCAGTCGACACTATCAATGTGTCCGCATCGCCGCTTCTGTTATGGACAGTGTGTACGTCAGCTATTAACCATTCGCTTAGCAGTTCGATGAATTGGCTTTAGTTGCTCTCGTTCGATGGGAACAATTGCGGATTACTGTGAGCAATTACCGTACCAATACTGGCACAAGTTTTTTTTCCAACTCTCAGCGATGTTCGTGATCTTTTATTGTTGGACCACAGCCATAGCCATCAAATACAATGTGACACTTCTCATACTTTGTATTGATAAACGCGGGGTAGTGATTGGCTACAGAAAGTATATGTCGGATTGTTTGCCCATTTGATTCTATGAAGAACAGCAACTCAACCTATAACAATTTTTCCTTGATGTATGCTACCCATTTCAATTGTTTCAGTCAGGGCGTTTGCCAACTGTGCCTTTGCAGGTTTTCTCGTCAAATGGTCTTTGAAAGGTGCGGTTGGCCCAGTTGTTAGCAAAGAATTTCGATATAGATAGTTTAATAGATAGATAGTTTAATAACAATAACGTCCACATGAGACAGATGCCAGTAAATCATAATAATAAACAATATAAAGATAACCATACATTTCACTATCTATTACTCTGTACATGTATATAATCAACACTTATTAGGCGAATCGTTTCTTTTTCGAAGAAATGATCTAACCATGTTGCAGATGACATTGCATGTATCACCTCTCTTGTAACTCAGAAAACATATGGATTTCTGTTTGTTGCTCATGTTTGTAATGTTTTGATTTAGTTTCCCAATTTCCGCGAAATATTGTTTTCTGAGTTCAGTTTTTATTGGACATCTCATGATGAAATGCTCTTCTATATCGATTTCTGAATTACACTTTTTGCAAATCCTTTCATTAAGAACTACTTTGGGTTGCTTGTGTCGCCCTCTCTCAATTTCCAATAAATGGTTACTAATTCGTAGTTCACAGAAGAGTTTTCTCAAGTCCATATCTTTAACATTTTTTCAAATATGATTCTAATTCATAATCAGATTTAAATTCTCTATATGTTCTTAGTTTGTTCTTTCCACTTGGTCTATCGTCATTAAATATGTTTGCCATGAAATTAGAAATATAGTTATTCTCCAGTTTAATGATGATGTTATCTGCCATAAAAGAATGTGTATTGTCGTTATTCATTATCTTGCTTATCATTAGTAAATCGAATTTATTTGACAATTTCTCTGGGATGGTAAAATCACTGCATAATGCCACAGCCTTGAATGTTAGCGATTCTTTATTACTTGCATGAAGTTTTGAAGTGTATTTAACAGCGTGAGTCAATGATTCAATTACAACTGGATATCTACCGAGTTCTGCGCGTACTGCATGATTCGACGACCTTCTATTTACACCTAATGCATACTTACAAAATTTAAGGTGCACCGTTTCACATGGCACGCTATCAATTCTGTTTAAGTTCATCGACGAAGCCCATATTTCGCTACTATACAACACGATAGATTTGATTAGTTTATCAAATAATTTTATCCACGTATCAATCGATGATATGTAATGTTCTCGTAAAGATTTTACCCAGGTAAATAATGCTTTCATGCCTTTACTAGCCATTTCCAATTGGGCCTTCTTGAACGACCCATTCGCGAAAAGCTTTATACCCAAGTAAGGATATTCATTGACGACACCAAAACCAGTACCGCCTATTGTGAATGATGGTGTTGCTTTGGGCCATCCTTTGCTGAAAATCATGCATTTAGTTTTATCTGTATTAAAAGCCAGTTTAGTTTTCTACGAATACGTGTGTAACGCATGTAAGGAGTTTTGTAAACCTTTTGTTTGAGATACCATGACCAAATCATCTGCAAACAGAAGATGATTACTAATTTATTATCAATGGATACCGGTGAACACTTTCGATCGAATTCTTCTTTTATATCATCAATCAAAATTTTGAATAGCGTAGGGGATATCATACAGTCTTGTCTGACACCAATTTTTGACGCGGATAGGGGTCCAATTTCCTCCCTCGTTTGTGTAGCATGAGAGCTATTTTCCTACAATGATTGAATTGTTTTCAAAATAGACCCACTTACCCCCACTCTCATTAGTTTCTGGAAAGGCATACATCGATTCACCGAATCAAATGCCTTACGAAAGTCGACAAATGCCACATACAGGTATTTATTCTGGTGCCTGCATCTGTTAACCAATGTTTTCCTGATGAAAACACTATCAATGAAACTACGATTTTTTGAAAACCCAATTTGATTATCACTTATTATCCCATTTTCTTCTAAGAAACATATAAGTCTTTTATTGAATAGGTTTCCAAAGGAACTGCTCGGTGCAATAGCCCTGTAGTTATTTGGATCATGACGATCCCTCTTTTTGTGGATGGGCTTAAGGACTGATTCACTCCATACCTTAGGGTAATGTGATTATTGATATACAATATTAAAAGTTCGTGTTACTTCATCGACTATAAACGGTACAACTACCTAAAGAAATTCATTTCTTATTCTATCTTGGCCCGGAGACTTATTATTTTTCATCTCTTTTAACCCTTTACCTAACCTGAAAAGCAGACGACACATGCAAAAATAATTCTTGAATAACTAATTTTTTTCATTTTTTGTCTCAAAAACATAGATTATGACCCCTCGTTGGAACGAGCTCGACGAGCTCGTTCCAACGAGGGGTCATAACCTATGTTTTTGAGACAAAAAATGAAAAAAATAATGAAAATTAATTGGCGATTTTTGAGAATAGCGCTGGCCGGTTTTGGCCGTTACGTTGGGTAAAGGGTTAATGCATAAAGAACTTCGCCTGGTGTAATGTCATTATCATTGATACTATATTTTATTGTTGATGCCTTGTCATTTGCCAAAATACGTACCTCGTTTATGTGACCGTCATTGCAGTATAAATTATTGAAAAAATCCACTGATGTGCCAGAATCGCGGTCATCGTAATCGACATTTTACAGGCTCTCATGTTTTTAATCATATTACATTACTCACGTGGGTCTGATGTTTCCAAAGAGTTTATTTTTTATTCAAAATCCTCATAAAATCTTTTTCGTTTAAATTTTAATTCTCTTTTATATATTCCTTCCTCGCTTTAAAAATCTTAACAGCAAGCGATCTATCAAATGAGAAGTTTCGTATTTCCGTTGCTATCTTATCAAATTTTTTCTTTAGTACCTTACATTTATCATCATACCACTGTCGTTTTCTTCTCGTTATTTTGTTATTACATGTCACTCGTTTTGATGACATGTGATTATTCACTGCCGTTATAATACATAGTTTGCCTACTGCTCACTCACTTCCCGGTATCGCCATCCTGAAAAGACTCCATGTTCTCTTCGCGTTGAACAATGGTGATCAGCCTTGAAAACAACAACGTAAGATCAAATGTTATCCGCTCATTGTCAACTTGTACTCCAAGATGTAAATAATCCACAGAGTTTATTTGATCTTTCCTTCTTATGGATGCCAGGGGAACGTTTACACTGTTAAGCTTCTGGTGATTGACGTGTCCTACTTTTTCCATATCGGTTGGGTTCACACCATCCCCATCAGTGGTAGTAAAACCTGATGATAACGACCGTCCCCATCAGTGGCAGTCAATCCAGATGATAACGGGCGCAATTTTTCCTCATTCAAATCAAATTGCCCATGAGCATCAAACCACGTCTGTACCGTAACCAAATCGTCGTAGTCGCACATACTCCCAGATACGCCTATCTCAATGTGTCGCTCGATTGTTTGATGTCGGACCTTGGTCAGATCAACCATCGCATCATGAATTTCAGCACATCTATGCATGGTGTTTGTCCACTGCAAGCGAAATGTCACGCCCCTCGACTGTTGATTGACAACACAAGTACTTGCTCGATTACCAAGTCAGTTGACAGACCTGCCCAAAATCGGCTATTTCCGCGGGCAACACGAGGGCCATATTTTGTGAAGCATTTGTACAGCCAAGGATTTGTATTTGGTAGTTCCAACATCATTGGTATGTATAGGCGACAACTTTTTGCATAATTGATGTGCCCACTTGCTGCGAAAAGATTGAGCATTTACTGGATTGTTATGAGATGGAGATTCCAATCTCCTGTTCGTTCAGCCCAGATGAAATTCTTTAATATTCCCATATAGTCCATATACTGGATCCATAGGTTCGCTTCGGTGATTTTGAGATTAATTCAGATTTGAATGCACTGATACATTGCTAGAGCTTCAGCAAATCGGGCGACTCAGAAACGCCTAAGAGAGGGACCAAGCCAGTCTCAACACCTTCATACAACTGTTTTATTTTGTTCAGCTCATTTGATGTTATTTGAGAAGTTTCTATTTTAGAATCGGGTCGAGGAATATTTCGAGATGGGTCTGGCTCATCAGATATTAATATTATTGGCTGGGTTGGAGCATGTTCTTCCGAAGACCCTGTTGGAGCGGTGGATCCATATGCGACCTCAGCGAGCAACTTGTTGAACAGGGCTGTTTCTACTCGATAGTGACCCCGTAAGGCTCGTGATACTGCCTTGTCAAAAATAATGTGTGTGACAGCGTTGGGCCAAATATTTCCCCTAGAGCTTCCTCTAGACCCGAACCGTCACCATTGCGCCAATGCTACCCATGAAGCTCATGGTAGTGTGGAAACCTCCCAACCTGCATACTATGTCCATAGACTTTCTGGCTATTATATCCGTAGCCTCCGACCATAAAGGTTGATCGAGTGTGATATATGCAGTTGGAATTCTTAAATTGCCAGCTTGTTTTTGAACACAAAGAGGGTGGTAGAATTTTTGCAGTCATCGCTAGAGGTGATAGGTAGGAAGATTATATTTGATTTCATCCCGTTCAGAAACCAGGCCAATTCACTCGGGTTTTTCACTTTTTGTGAAGAGCCAAGCAGAATGCCATAGCAAGGCCGAGTTGATATCTGATGGAAGAATGTACGGTAAAGTCGATTCAAGAAATGGTTTGAAATTCATAGTAGATATCCCTTTACCGCGACTGTCATCAAAATGAGAAATAGCAACGTCTCTGTCCCTCAATAAATCATCAACCCTCAAACGAAGTTGTCTTATTATTGAACGAGGCTAAACATTGGGAGATGACTGTGATATCGGTGTAGAAACTGCTATCATACCCATAGCATTCAATGTGCCAGTCCCATCCAACGTTGTTATTTTATGGTCGACATGGGCTGATGCCAATTGGGTGAAGGCTGCAGGGAAATATACTCCCCAATCGTCATAAACATTTTGCGTTTGAATAACTGATTGTTTATACTTTTCGACTTCGTCACAAGTTATAGAGAATCCATGACGAGACAACTCGGACACCAACCACTTCGACCCAAAACATGATCCGTTTCAACGCCAGACCCAAACGTTGTTTGTGTTATAACAGACCGTGGCCGTGCAGTTTGCACAGTTGCGTGTCCTATGCTATTTTGTTTAACATCAGACGCAACAAGAACCTTCAGCAAAGTCTGCAGGTAACCAGGAGCCCATGCCAACCCTTTGATATACTGGTTCTGTCTTCAGTGGATAGGTATATGCGGTGATCGTACTCAGTGTCCCTTATCGGTGTTTTGAGAATGTTTGCCGCCATAAGCCCAACTCTTTACGCATCGTCGCCTATATCTTCCTTTAGTTCTGAATATCACCCTTTCATTTTTGATAAATTGGACTATGTTGCGGAAACAGACAACATTTTTTCGATCAGTCACTTCTGCGAAACATATACACCTGGAACTTAATTAGACACCCCCTGTCATGTTTCATGACAGTGAAGTTGCTGTTACTGATTAATATGTTTTAATGATTGCTCTGTCTTACAGTACATTTCATTTCGAGGAAAACATGATGTTTCTGGTTGATAGTGTCCCTCCAAACACATCCCCTCGTCCACGTGAAGCATACTGCCCACGACTGTCACTAAAAACACTATCATCCACATGCAATATCTGGATATAAAACAAGAAAATTTGTCACTTCTTTAAGCAGTAAATGTTGACATGGCAAGGAGGAGACTGTCGTAGGCACTAAGATGGCAAAGCTATTGGAAGGCAGCTTGGCTATAGTCATTCTGTCATCAGCAGACTTGTCAGAAAACATCAACAAACCAACAATGTTAAGGACCGACCAGGGCCTGGACAACACCGAAAGATCTTTCCTCGGGAAGATCGGAGTCTGGCACGCCTAGTTAGGCGTGAACCATTCGCTTCAAGTGGGGTTTTGAAACGCCATTGGCTCCCCAACAGTCGTTTGTGCAACAGAACTGTCAGAAAACGTCTGAAAGCACTGGGTATGAGGTCCAGAAGGGTCACCAAGCGTCCAGATATGTCGATCAGCATCAAATGTGACGTTTGGAGTGGTGTATGGCACGACAACATTGGAATCTCAGGACATGGAGGAGAGTTCATTAGTCAGACGAGAGTAGGTTCCTGTTCAAGTAACAGATGGTCGCATGAGAGTGTGGAGGCATAGAGACACTACTTACGTGCCCAGGAACATCAGACCTACTGTTCCTTATGATGGAAGATCAGTAATGATCTGGGGATGCCTCTCTCATGATTGTAAACTTGATATGGTGACTGTACGTGGGAATCTCAATGGTCATCAGTACATCCGGGACATTCTCTATCCGGCTGTCGTGCCTCATTTTGACAACCCCCCGTTGGCTACTGGCCCTGTATTCATGGACGACAATGACCGGCCACGTCGTTTCCTTTTTGTGAGAGCATTCCTTCAGAGCAACGCTATTACAACACATCCTTGGCCTGCAATGAGCCCTGATTTGAATCCTTTAGAACACATCTGGAACTTTCTCGGACGTCATGTGCAAGCAAGGGATCTGCCTGTACAGAGTTTGGACGATTTGGAAGCTGCATTACACGAGGAGTGGCAGCAGTTGTCTCTGGACCGTATCAGAAGACTCACTGGTAGCATTAGGAAGAGGGCTCGGGTTGTCATTCGGGCGCGTGGTGGATACACTCGCTACTGATGTCAGACACTGCTATTGTGTTCTGGAGATCACAAGCTACATTTTTGTCAGTAATTACCGGCATTGTTTCATCATGGACCGTTCCAGCACCATACTTGTCGAGAGAACATTTTTCCATCAAAAACATTAGTGACAGATATGTGTAATTAGCGCCATTAAAATACTGCATATTTTCATCATTGTGTTGTCTTTCATTTGTCAATAGACCATTCTTTCCGCAAACAATAACTTTTGGCTATCTTAAAGATAGCATGAAAGTAATGACAGTTTCTATTAACACCAAAAAAAAAAACACCAGGGGGTGCTTAATTAAGTTCCATGTGTAAATATACTCCCCATAGTGTGCCTGCAACTTATCTTTCAACCATCGTATGCCACATACTACATAGGTGCCAGCAAGAGTAACCATTTGAGAGTGTAGCTCTGTGAGTGTGTACAATTCTGCACTAGTTTCAGTTTCTATCCAGTTATATAGGAGATCAAAAGATTGCTGCATATCTACATGGGATTTTCTGCCATGTTTGCCCTTTTCTGTTGGGTTCACGCTCTCCTCTTACAGGAAACGAGTAAGGTATGTATGGTGATAGACCGCTTCTGTTGCCACCAACTCAAACCATTCATGCATCCGCTTCTGAACTTCAGAACTACCGCAAAATAAAAATCTGAATCTTAATCTGCTTAAAAGACACAAGGTTAGATCTCAATCGTTTCGGCTCAGAAGCTTGCGTACGATCTTTGGCACAACGCTTGGTGTCAGTGAAATCTCGACGGCAATTCGCATTTGCCAATACACTGCCAATTGGATCGGGCTTAATGCAAGTAGTTAGATGCTCTCTCAACTCAGGTCGTTGTCGTCTATCACAGAAACTTATTAGTGTGTTTATACTTTTTTCTCTCATCGACACTGACAGACACCCGATTGTCAAATCCGAGACCACAGAGATCATCGCGCAAATTAGGCTCGTTACTTGGGGTGTGTCTGCCTGCTATGACCCGTGAGTTAGGTAAGAGAAACAACAATTGACCAATCAACTAAAGTTAAGAAAACAATTGACAAATCCAATAAAGTAATAAACTGAGTGCAACAGAGATAGAAAAGGTGAAAACAGTGTATATATATACTATTCAAAAAATAGGGGATATTTGATAAAAGTGAGATGTATGAAGAAATATATTTATAGTTTCATCAAAAAGACAGTTGAGGCATTGTACTGTGACATCTGGTGAGTGATTTAAGCGGTAGTTGGGTGTTTGACAAGCACACATTCCACGCACTGAGCTGCAGAAGACATGGACAGTCAGTCAGAGAATTTATCACATTCAGTCCAAGACCTCAATACCTTGTAAATCCTCCTCGGTTCGCAAGGCAAGCGAGGATCCGACGTGGCATACTCCTCACCAAACGTCCAATATCAGCCTGACTGATGTTATTCCATTCTTCCTGCGGTGCAGCGGCGAATTCATGCACATTGGTAGGGGGCTGTTGGCGTTGTCGTAGGCGCCTGCCAAGCATATCCCAGACGTGCTCCATTGGTGAAAGGTTTGGACATAGTTCTGGCCAAGGCAGTGTATTGATGTTCTCCTCTTGGAAGAACTCTGTAACGACACGGGCTCTTTGTGTCCTTGCTTTGTCATCTTGAAAAATGAATCGACGGCCGTGACGTCGCGCAAATGGCACCACATGAGCTGGTAACATGTTGTCACGGTAGTACTGCCCTGTGGCATGCCCTTGGATGACATGTAGTGCTGTTCTGCTTGTCATGGTTATGCCTCCCCACACCATAACCGATCCACCACCAAAACGATCGTGCTGCCTAACGGTTACGTCATGGTATCGTTCGTTCCACAGCCGCCGCCACACTCTGTTTCGCCTGTCTTGGAAGTCGAGAGTGAACCTCGATTCATCGGAAAACGTGACGTTGCTCCACCGACGATTGTCCGAGCGCTGTCGTGTTCCACACAAATTACGCCTTGCTGCGATGTGACGTTCAGTCAAACGTGGAATTATTCGAGGCCGTCGAGCGTACAAATTCCAGCTGTGCAGGCGAATTCGGATAGTCTGACCACTGACTCGCACACCAGTCGCTCGGTGCAGCTGCTGTCCAATTTCTGAGGCACTTTGATGGCGGTTGCGTAATGCTGTGTTTCGGATGAAACGATCCTGGTTAGCAGTTGTCGCTGTTGGACGAAATGACCGACGTCTGTTATCAACATTGTCTATCTGGCGGTAGCGTGACCACAACCAGCTAATCACCGATTGAGTGACGTTGAGAACTTGAGCCACTGCAGTCTGTTGCCAGCTTCCAACATGCCAACGACACGTATACCTTCGTTACGTGTCAGTCTTCGCATACCTCAAAAGTTACGTTTCGACCAAAACTATTGATGAACGAGTTTATACCAAGAAAATGATGAGACCTCCGAAAAAGCCCGTCCAGTACAAATGAAAATTTTAAAACGTACCCCACAGACATTAACGCGGCACTCGTGCGAAAAACCTGCACGAAGTTTTCGTGGGCCGGTAACATTCATGATCCACACTAAACTTGGTAACATATTGATGTGTCCAATCACGCGTATCCAATACCATTTTCCGAAAATATCAACATCACTTTCGATATCCCCTACTTTTTTTGAAGAGTATAATATGGAATCCTGCGTACGTTGTCACCGTTAGGTTCCAGAAGGATGAAAGCAAAATAAATTTTATGGAATCGTGAGTTTGCCACTCAATGCACGAGAACTACCGAATATGAAATCAGTCTAAGGTAGTCTGATGTGTATTGTGCAGGTTTAATTCACACTGCCCAATCGGTTCTCGGATTCTATGAGCAATCAGAGGATTCTCTATTGCTGTTCGTAAGTTTCTATGCTGAAACCGCCTCTCTCTCACCCAGCAGATACGAACACAGAGCAGATTTCTAGTCACCAGAGTTAGGCGGAGAGGTATGCATCAATTACCCCATTTGCATTTATCAAGTAGCGGGGTTATCGACTGAGGCCCAATTCACCTGAGTCGTGCTTGGGTTATGTTTTAAGCAGGAAACTAGGCTGCACAAACCTAGAGGGGTCTGATAGAGTTTCTGTCTTGTGGACAATCAGGTGGATTTTAAATTGTTTTCATTCCCAATATATTTCGCTTCCAGCATATCACCTAAAATCCCCAAAATGATGCCTACAAATTGGTTAAAAATCCACCTGATTGTCCAGCAGATAGATATTCTACCAGACCCCTCTAGGTTTGAACAGCCTTTTTTCCTACTTACAACATAACCCGCGTCTCCCTCAGATGAACGGAGCCTCAATCGATAACCCCGATACTTGATAAATGCAAAGGGGTTGATACATACCCCTCCATCTTATTCCGGTAACTAGAAATCTGCTCTGCGACCGTATCTGCTGGGTGAAGAATACGCGATTTCAACATAGAAACTTGCGAACAATCTCTGATTGCTCATAGAATCCAAGAACAGATTGGGCATTGTGTAATTGGAACAGGAGAAATATCATCGCAGTTCGTTTAGTTTCTCGCTGAACAACCCTCTTTTTCTGGCTTACGTCGCAAACAACAGTCACTACAATACACTAATCCCATAAAGGGCGTTAGTACTGACCCTTCATTTGGCTACTAACATCATTCCACCTATTCAAAATTTACGAATATAAAACATATAAAATATTAAACGAACTTCAACCAGTAAAGAAATATACATAATTGTGAATCTTGTACTGGAATTACGATAACAATCCGTCAACATGTCGCAGCAAAAACGCATTCATAAATTATGTAGATATTTGGCCCAATACATGCGTCTATTCAACCGGCTGTAAAACATTTTCCCCATAACAGTTTTTACCGAATTTTTAATATGTTACAGAGGAAGCTTTCCGCACAAAATGACACCAAAAGTATCTTTATAACAATTTCTTCCGGGTTCACACTGAAATGGGCTCCCACGATCAGACTAATAAAGCACCTGGCTGGTAGTGCAGAAGGTATTACTGTTCTCAACCGATACGGTCACTGTTTCACATTCAGTTTTGCTGGAACTGGAGACAGCCATGTGTGATCAAGTAATGGATGCTGGACAGATCTTACCCAACACCGCTGACGCAGAGAATAATGTTGGGACAACTTCGATCTCAACGAAGAGACACCTTCAGGCTCTGGAACTAGACCTTTGGCTGAGTATAACCTCCTACACCCCCGGTGATGTTTTTCGGATACTCGGATGTATCCACTACAAAATCCTGTTTTTTTTGCCAGTTGGCAAAGATAGCGATCTTACTTTTCAGGCACTCCGAATGTAGGTACCCATGGGAGAATTAAGGATTCATCTTTTGGAAATGGACTCGATCCTATATCAGGAAATTGGAAATATGAGTGAATCTAACCTGACTTATGGTGTGATATAGGATGACAGGAGAGTGTATGAATGCACAACATTTGATAAAAATCAGCTTAACTGGTTGAGTGCTAGAAGCCACTATCAGGACTTTCATGAGGGTACAAGAGAAAAGTCAACAATTTCCACACTCATGTTCTGTAATCAGTCAAGTACAAATACCATTTTGTTTATTTGAATTTGTTTCATTACAAATTATTGGAGAGTGGCTATCGGCACTCTCCAATAATTTGTAATAAAACCTGTTTTGATGAACAAATTCAGACCACCAAAAATAACCTAGCCCCCAACCAGTTAAAAAGCGTTTCCTTTTCTTCTCATCCAATTTTTTATTTTTTTTCCTAATTAATTCCGAGGACGACATCAAAAATTATTATTTTAAATGTAATTTTTTTTAAAAATTCAAAATTTTTCAAAAAACCATATCATCTGAACCCTCATTGGAACGAGCTCGTTTCAACGATGGGTCACATGATATGGTTTTGTTGAAATGTTTTGAAAACTATTTTTCAACTGTTGAATTTGTATATTACGCGGGAGGATGCGGCCGATTCGTTAGGTAAAGGGTTAATGAAGCTCCCGTCAACTATATACTACTCAAAGTTTTCTAAGCACCACATATTTGACACATCATTGTGAAATTTTCTTGTGACACATTTGCGATATTTTTGGTTGGATATGATTGAGGAATGTATTGAGATGGTCCCCATTGTTTACATTAGCTCTCTTGACAGGCAGACTTTTCGTGACAGTCATGGAAAGCATGTACCCCTTGATTTCCATGATGTTTTCGTGTACTTTCTACATGTACGTGTAGGGTATTCAGTCTTCTTTTCAACACAAACCTTTGTGATTTAATGATTGAATATGGCGAATGCAAATGTAAGAAGACATTTGTCTGAAGCAGAAATGTGGTGGGCTGTTGGGATGTTGGAACAAGGGGCTACCCATCGTCAGGTTGGCGAAGCCCTTGGTGTGCACCATACGGTGATCACCAGAGCCTGGGCAAGATTTCAGCAGTATGGCACACCAGTCAGACGACATGGTGGTGACAGAGATAGGGCAACATCTGCAGCTGAAGACCGGTTTTTGATCATTCAGGCCCGTGGGAACCGCTTTGACACAACAACCCAGCTTCGCAGTGACCTTCAGAATGCATCCGGGGTAAATGTTTCGACGCAGACTATCAGGGCAAGGTTGCACGAAGGTGGTCTCCGATCGAGAAGCCCATGTAGTCACATTCAGCTGTCCCAGACCCACCGCCAGGTACGATATGAGTGGGCCATGGATCACGTTGGATGGACCAGAGAAGATTGACGACCTGTCCTGTTTACAGATGAGTCAAGGTACTGCCTCGACAAAACAGATAGGCGTTCCAGGGTATGGAGAAGGCCAGGAGGGCGATTCCATGCAGCCAACATTGCTGAGCATGGCCGCGGTGGTGAAGGGTCAATAATGGTCTGTGGCGGCATCAGCTGGGATGGACGTACGGAGCTCTGAGTCCTTGAACGTGGTACATTGACTGCACAGCGATATATTGATGAGATCCTGGATGCCCACGTCAGATTGTATGCAGGTGCAGTGGGTGATAGATTCATTCTGATGGACGATAATGCCCGTCCTCATGTTGCCCATGCTGTCCGCGAGTACCGACAGAGGGAGGGGATTGAGCTTGTGGACTGGCCAGCAAGATCCCCTGACCTCAAACCAATCGAACATGTCTAGAATGAGTTGCAGCTTGCAATTTCAGCCCGTCCAGTCCAACCAAGAAGTGTCCAGGAGCTTGGTGCAGTGCTGGTCCAAGGATGGAACAACATCCCACAAAGGACCATCTGGAACCTGATTGGAAGCATGAGAAGGCGTTGTCAAGCTGTAATTAACAATAATGGGTCTCATACTCGATATTGAACCCATATCAGTTCGCTCCGTTAACCTTTTGGCAAATTTGAAACATTTCCTCTTTCACCAATAATATCCATTTTCCATGGTTATCGTATTCAAAATCTAAAAAATAACGACAAACACAAACAAAATCTTAATTTCTGTACTTAAATCATTAAAGATATAATTAAATATAAAATATATACACTTTTCATAACAATATTTCAACTAAAACGTAAAACAGGTAGTTGGATATACTTGGTGCTTAGCAAACTTTGAGTAGTATATATTTTGTGAAAAAGTCACATTGAATCCTCAAAAATACTGTCTGTTAAACTGCACAACTGTGTATTTTCTTGATCATTCGATTCAGAGAGTTCGAGGTTTGTTTCTGACAGGATGTCTACTAAGTCCTGTGGCATTATGACCCCCTTCTACCCAAGATACAATTAACCCTTTACCTAACACGCAAAGAAGACGACAACTGCAAACAAAATTTTTGAATACCATATTTTTTTTATTTTTGCGTCAAAAACATAGCTTATAACCCCTCATTGCAACGATCTCAACGAGCTCGTTCCAATGAGGGGTCATAAGCTATGTTTTTGGGATAAAAAATGAAATAATAAGGAAAATTGAATGGTGATTTTTGCGAATAGCGCTGGCCGGTTTTGGTCGTTATGTTGGGTAAAGGGTTAAACTAGACTCGGACGACTCTCATCCATAATCTATAAAGGAGATGGTATGTCTGGCTGACCTTCGAGTGCATGCTCTGTGTTTGATAATTTGAATGCTTGATATGCATGTTTAGGGATGACTTGCAAGGAGGAATCGGGCTAAAAATCGACCCCATCACCACCTGATAGTAAACTGCCCGATACAGTCTTAAGCCGGAGACACACTGCATGCGTAACGACTGATGACACACGACAGTGCGATAGCGGTCGAAAAAAGGTCACATACTATGCACAATGGCTAATCATGACCGTGAGAGTTTTATGGGTGGAGGAAGCCGGACTACTCGGAGAGAACCACCGAGCAACGACGAGCAGCTGCCAGCTCCCAACATCGTAACTCCGCACTGCAGCACAGGCAGGGTTAGATTGGTTGAAGACATGCGCACCATCGACGTCCAGTACGCCTTAGTACAAGACGTCATCGTGCCCCCATGTGGACAATCGGGGTTAAGTGCCTTGCCCAAGGACACAACGCAGGAGTCCGAATCGATCGCTTAGACGGTCACCCATCCGAGGACTAACCGGGCTCGACGTTGCTTAACTTCGGTGATCGGACGAGAACCGGTTGCCGCAACGCCCCCCCCCCCCCCCACCCACCCCTCTCCCCCCACCCTCCCACTCGGTATCCGCTTCCGTTATCCGTTTCTTTCTTTCAAATTGGTCCGTCTCTGGTGCGTTTTCCGCACGTCCGTTCTCAATACGTTTTTTCACAGAAAGGAGGGAGTGGGAGGGGGGGGGGGGGGGCTTTCTGAACGTACCGGACACACGTGAACGACCCAGTGATTTTATCTATGTCTTAAACCTCGTCCGTTCCTTTATTTGCCGCAGGAAAATAGATAACGGATAACGCAAGCGGATATCGGGCCAATGTGAAAGCGGCTAAAGCTGTCCATCTTCAGTGAAATTTGGGAACATCGTAACGTTAACTTTCTTCGCTACGCATTTATATTCAGTGTCAAATCGATCTACACCGATCTTATCGCTCAAGCCTTGTAATATGAAATCGGTGCCACCGATCGCAGATCAACATTGACTCCACAAACAACAACATTCCCCTCGTGGTTACAATGGGGCCCGAAGGCTTATTAAAGTGCAGATGAATGAAATCATTAACCGAAATAATTGTAGTTTTCCTCACGCCTTTCATTGACTGCATATCAGAAAGGATTCAATCAACAAATAAGCTCTTATTGTAAAATCGGCCGGTTCTAATAACAGTCAACCTTCCCAGAAATGTTACAGGTGACGATAGTTTCAAAACAAATTATGCAAAGTAAAGCACAAAATGAACAAGCATTTTCGCAAAATCAAATCAGTTGGTCGATACGTTTTTTTTTTAATGTGGGACTGATATTGATGGTTGTTCCAGTCTTTGTTGCCGTAGTTCACTTTATTTGTGCATTTAATTGACAGTAACTGTTGTCATAACTAAATACCAGAAATGGCCCACATGATACCAATATAAATAAATTAGGGTACTTTGCCTCTCCCTGTTTTAACGATGAAATAATTTTTGTGAATTTTCCAAGAATATTAAACCATCTTCAACTGAATAAGAGGTATAATTACTACAAAATGTTTGCATTTCACAGTTTTCATTTTTCGTTCATCAAGTCACTTGCGCCTCCATACCTGTTGTTCTGAACTGTATGGAGTTGACCCCAGCTGAACTTGCTGCATCAAAACAACAGCCAAGGGCGGCAGATGCTCGATAAAAGTGGAAGGCCTCAAATGTACAATGCTATCATGGTTCGACCCAACGTGAGAAAGGTTATAATCGTATGTCGGTAAATTTACCATGACTCGCTACAGTCTCTCGTTTAGATGAATATGCCGTTGTGTGGTCACTGTCTTGTTCGTTTCTAATACTTCAACCATCCTCCAATTCGGGTTGGAAGATAGTTGAAGTAGAAGAAACGGACCGGAGCGACCGAAATTTGGATTTTGGGCTACATGTTGTTTTGAATTTGCAAACAATGTTACAAGAATGCCTGTATATTGACACGTTTGCACGCGCCAATTTTAACTCATTGTGTAACTGCGAAACATATCTGTGGAAAAAAGTGGAGGGGCACACGCCCCCTGTGCCCCCCCCCCCCGGCTCCGCCGCCTCTGACAACAACAAAACAAAAGGTTAGCATTTGCGAATTGTAGATACCATGAATTGGAATTAATGTTACTGCTCATTCTTCTCATGAATGACAAAAAGATTTCTCCGAGTCTGTACTGGGCTGATTGCAAAACCATTAAGTTCAGTTATTTTAAGGTAGTTTATTCTCAAAATTTTGTTCTCTTACTTATACCATAGCAGGCTTTCAGGCAGTGCTATCTACCATATGGCAGCAGTTCCATGGCAAATTTCAGTTTCCATATGTTCTGTGTTTCTTTTCAAACATCGTAGTATATCATTTACTGGGGTTATTTCTTTCTGGCCATTTTTGGACTTTGGGGAAAATTTCCTGAAATTTGACCAAAGTTAGGTTGGACTTCATGCCCGTGCACTTGAGCTTGCCGTAAAGAGGCACACGCGGAATTCTCGATCTTAGAGTTGAGATGCTGTGGTACTTCCAATGATTCACCAAGTTCAGAAAGTGGCTCAATGAAATGTTCGTGCTTTTCCGGGACATTCAATGCTGAATTTTTTCCTTTACGAACAAAAGCACTGGTGGTGTCAGACCCATTAAAAGCGTGTAGCCCGATGAGGGCTTTGTATTTCCTTGACCATTTTTCAGTACGCATGGCGCCATTATTCACCAAATGACGTTTATCACTTACCCCTGTATCGAAATAGATGTCTTGTTTAACTGGTTCAATGTCAAAATATTTTTCAAAGGTGATTTGACGCATGAGTATTTCTTTAAAGATACTTTGTTACCAGCATGAGTAGCCTAATTTGAGCAAAACTTTGTTCATAAATAACTGTTTTGTTACAGTTTATTGAGAGTGCCAATAGGCACTCTCCAATAAATTGCAACCAAACACTTTATATACAAAAAATTTCTTCTACTGCTGAGCAAACAGCAAGCTAGTGCATACAATGTACGAAAGTGGCTTCCATCGACGTCCAGTACGCCTTAGTACAAGACGTCATCGTGCCCTCATGTGGACAATCGGGGTTAAGTGCCTTGCCCAAGGACACAACGCAGGAGTCCGAATCGATCGCTTAGACGGTCACCCATCCGAGGACTAACCGGGCTCGACGTTGCTTAACTTCGGTGATCTGACGAGAACCGGTTGCCGCAACGCCCCATCCCCCCACCCCCCCACCCCCGCCCCCCCCCACCCGGTATCCGCTTCCGTTATCCGTTTCTTTCTTTCAAATTGGTCCGTCTCTGGTGGGTTTTCCGCACGTCCGTTCTCAATACGTTTCTTCGCAGAAAGGAGGGGGTGGGACGGGGGGAGGGGGCTTTCTGAACGTACCGGACACACGTGAACGACCCAGTGATTTTATCTATGTCTTAAACCTCGTCCGTTCCTTTATTTGCCGCAAGAAAATAGATAACGGATAACGCAAGCGGATATCGGGCCAGTGTGAAAGCGGCTAAAGCTGTCCATCTTCAGTGAAATTTGGGAACATCGTAACGTTAACTTTCTTTGCCACGCATTTATATTCAGTGTCAAATCGATCTACACCGATCTTATCGCTCAAGCCTTGTAATATGAAAGCGGTGCCACCGATCGCAGATCAACATTGACTCCACAAACAACAACATTCCCCTCGTGGTTACAATGAGGCCCGAAGGCTTATTAAAGTGCAGATGAATGAAATCATTTACCGAAATAATTGTAGTTTTCCTCACGCCTTTCATTGACTGCATATCAGAAAGGATTCAATCAACAAATAAGCTCTTATTGTAAAATCGGCCGGTTCTAATAACAGTCAACCTTCCCAGAAATGTTACAGGTGACGTTAGTTTCAAAACAAATTATGCAAAGTAAAGCACAGAATGAACAAGCATTTTCGCAAAATCAAATCAGTTGGTCGATACGTTTTTTTTTTTAATGTGGGACTGATATTGATGGTTGTTCCAGTCTTTGTTGCCGTAGTTCACTTTATTTGTGCATTTAATTGACAGTAACTGTTGTCATAACTAAATACCAGAAATGGCCCACATGATACCAATATAAATAAATTAGGGTACTTTGCCTCTCCCTGTTTTAACGATGAAATAGTTTTTGTGAATTTTCCAAGGATATTAAACCATCTTCAACTGAATAAGAGGTATAATTACTACAAAATGTTTGCATTTCGCAGTTTTCATTTTTCGTTCATCAAGTCACTTGCGCCTCCATACCTGTTGTTCTGAACTGTATGGAGTTGACCCCAGCTGAACTTGCTGCATCAAAACAACAGCCAAGGGCGGCAGATGCTCGATAGAAGTGGAAGGCCTCAAATGTACAATGCTATCACGGTTCGACCCAACGTGAGAAAGATTACAATCGTATGTCGGTAAATGTACCATGACTCGCTATAGTCTCTCGTTTAGATGAATATGCCGTTGTGTGGTCACTGTCTTGTCCGTTTCTAATACTTCAACCATCATCCAACCCGAAGGCCAGCCTTCGGGTTGGAAGATAGTTGAAGTAGAAGAAACGGACCGGAGCGACAGAAATTTGGATTTTGGGCTACATGTTGTTTTGAATTTGCAAACAATGTTACAAGAATGCCTATATATTGACACGTTTGCACGCGCCAATTTTAACTCATTGTGTAACTGCGAAACATATCTGTGGAAAAAAAGTGGAGGGGCACACGCCCCCTGTGCCCCCCCCTCCCTGGCTCCGTTGCCTCTGACAACAACAAAACAAAAGGTTAGCATTTGCGAATTGATAGTACCTTCTAGCACTCCACCAGTTAAAGTCTAGAGGTGTAAAAGGAACACATCAGTGTCAGGTGATCGAATACCAAGTGGGTCATCAGAATGTACATGCACTAGCATGGAAACAATGTAACACACACATTTTGCGCCGGCCTCTTCTTTTGAGGATGATAATTCTGACACATGCGACGATGACACACTCTGGCTGTCACTGGATGTTAAGAGATAGCATTGTCTCCCAAACTGTAGAAGAGTTTAACATCGTACAGCTGTGGCGCATATTGTTCTTTTCTCCACTCGTTGAGTATCAGTTTAAGTAGACTGATTTTCCTTTGATCATTAGACACGAAAGACGTTCAGTCTTTTGGTAGTTTCGTTAAAGGTCGTTTCAGTAGGAGAGCATTCAATGTGCCACATCGGTGTCTGTCCCATGCTTTGATGGATTCCCGTTGGTAAGTATCAGTGATGAAATCTAAATGTCTGCTTTTTCAAAGGCAACAATTTCAAAGCTTCCTCTGCTAATTCTCCAAATGTTTTGGGTAGAGCAGTCAAAGCCTGCAAGAGGGCATTACCATCGATAATATCAGGAGCAAGATGGTCTGATGTTGAAGTGGTAACTGGATCAGCAGGTTGTAGGACATGCATCGATTTTGATTTATCTGTTTTATTGAGAAATCCACCAGAAGTAGCTAATGCCCAAGGAAAATGTGATAAGACGATAGCTGAGGACCTTTTCCAGAGACAAATTCTCCTGAGATAGAATGAGCAATTGGTTGATCAGATTGCGATGTGCTATCACCTTCACCAACTTATTCGTGCTAGTTTTGAGTTTCTTGACTCTTTTGTGATGGCGAATGTTTTCAATGAAAACTTCGGAATGGGATCATGAAAAGTTTCGGGTTTTGCAACCAGCCGATCTTTCACGAACTTCTCAAAGTCTTTCTTCCCTGTATTCTCAAAAGTTAGAAGACCATCCTCCAACGTCTTGTGGAGCTGTCACCCCGTACGACAAACAGTGAAGCTTATCCGTCTCTTCTACTCCGAAGGGGTTGATAAAGTTTTGAAATGCCACAAGAACACTTTGAATATCCTTCTCACTTTTAAACATGTCTGTCGGCCTCATATCTTTGTGAGAAGAATCCTCCGACCCACCCATGTCAGCTGAGTCGAATGTGGCATCAACATATTGAGCCTGCATATGTCGTGCTATGCACCATCTGTAGTATGCTGCCTCATTCCTACTGGATCCAATGACACCCCCTGATCATTTTGTATGTCCATTAATGGTTTGCTCTATAGTTAGATTCACGGGAGTCTTCTCAGACTGTTTCCCAGAAATGCAAACACTAAACCCCCCTTCCTCTAGCATTTCCCATGTACAAGGATTACAAGGATTATTGTGTGTGGTAAGTTCAAGAGAGAAAAAAATACACGAGCAGATATCTAGAGTAGTTCTGATGATCCAAGCTGAACAATAGAGGACACATACCCTGTAGGCAGTACAAATGCACATCCATATCACTTTCCTTTGCAGCATGGAGAAAATTTAAAATCAGCCAGCCTCTGTCAATGTACTTCATCCAAAATTGCTGTGTTTTGCCATACTTCCCTTCTCTCACTACAGCCCTAGAGCAAAAGCACAGCTTATCGAGCATCACTCATTCGCGAGATCTCTGCGATTTCCCATATTGCCTTATCTTTCAGCTTCAGGAAATCTGACTACATTTGCTGTTCAAGCTGATGAATATCTTTTTGACTCCTCCAAAAACTCTCAAGGCAAACGTTCAAATCCTTCCATTGTAATCTTGTGCGTCCATAATGTGCGATTATAATGTTGTGCCCTGAAAACTGCTTCAATTGAACCACATGCACAAATTCCAGATTCTATGACAATCTCTGTGAAGCCTGAACCATTGAGTAACTTTCCAAGGGCAGCAAAATACGAGCAAACTGTTGAAACGCAGTATGACATTCGAGAAAAATGAATTCTCCCACAAAGATATATGTTTTTCGCTGCTGCCAGACCAAATGTGATTGAAGTGTATTTCTGACCAAACGAAGTCGTTGCTGCTTGAGATATTTCGAGAATATGTTGCACTGATGTATTTTCTGTGACTGGTGCACACACAGGTGCCATGTAGTCAACTTTACTTTCTTCTACACTTGAAAGCTTTGAACTTGTCGATACCCCATCCTGCCTAACTTTGGAACTTCTGTTGGTTTGATGACAACTTCCGGCAAAATATCCATAAGAGACCTGAAGTTAGGAGCTCAGAAAAATTGTTCAGAACAGGAAGTTCTTTCAACTTGATTCTCAAGTTCAGTTGCATATGTTTTCTCACAAAGCAAGGCTTGAGTTCCTCTGGTATGAAATTAACAGATCCTTTCATGGTTCGTAAAACTGTAGAATTACTCGGTGTAGCATAAGAATCCCCACTTGTCTCTTGTATCACTATATCTTGAGTTGAATGGGTTGTTCCAGAGCCAGGAGGTGTCTCTTCGTTGAGGTCGATGTTGTCTCAGCAGAAGTGTGTCACAAAATTATTTTCTGCAATCAATGCTGTTGGGTAAGATCTGCCCAGCAGCCATTACTTGATCACACATGGCTGTCTCCAATTCATTCAAAACTGAATGTGAAACACATTAACCGTATCGGTTCAGAATAGTAGCAACTTCTGCACTACCAGTCAAGTGCCTTATTGCCATTCCAAGTAATAGCTGCTTACTCACTTTCCACCTCCCCATTGCAGACGGCATAACATGTTCTCAGCAATTAACTTCACTTGTCTTGTATGTCGAACAGATGGATATTGATTATGTTCATCAACTAACATATAATTAAAAAACTTTGACAAAATATCCGGTGGTCTTGGTAGATTTTTCTTCAGATACTGTGTGGATTGTGGCCATGGATTTCAGGGTTACTTCTGAAGGCGTCGAAGATATGTCGACGGAGGATATCTACAGCATCTTCTATTCTCCATTCTCAGACGATCAAAACTCAAAAGCAGCTCCCACAGCCTACCTAGTAGATATCTCGTCCGAGTAAACTATCTCACGTCTCTGGTTTTGTCGCCAAAATCTTACATGGTCGCTGAAATGTCCAATTAACTTCTCTTTCAGTTTATGTGTTCTATATTCGGGATTATATAACTCCGTCGTCTATACAACCAGACACTTCCTGTCCCTATAGTGTCCCGGAGCACATCTCTCTGCAGGTGTCTGATATTTAGTTTAGACTTTTATCAAGGGCTGTCATTATTGCTCATACTGGTACTTTTATATGAGATGATTGATGAGTCTCCCCGCGCCCGAGTTCCGACAGAATCTTCTGGTCTTGATTCCGGAAAACTGTCTTGGCTTGCTTATCTTATCATTTGATTGACACCCAACCTAGATAGAATCCCTACATGACTCGTTCCCTCCCTCTGATATTTCTCCCAGTGAAACAAAAGTGTTTACCGCGACAATTACATCATAAAAAGTATATATGAAACTTCAGTTATGAGACAATTCATTTCATGAAGATCTAGAAACAAATCATGAAGCGATCATCGTCACCTTTGTTGATTTTTTTTTTCAAACCTAAACGTGCTTCTATTGTGGTTGAGGTAGAAGACAAAGAACCTGACGATAATCACCACGTGGTAACAAATCGACACCAGAAAAAAGTGATCTGTTAAAACAATTAGTTGCTTTTATAATCACCCAGTGGTATTCTGTCTTGACTAGTGTCACAGAAGACGGATTTTTCTGGAGTACGAGTTAGTGATGATTTTCCGCTGAAAATAGGCTTAAAATTCGTTCTTTGGACACCACAATTCAAAGAATTTGGGGGGGGGGGTGCCCCAACCCCCACCAGTGACCAAGGGGAAGGGGTATCCCCTCTTATACCCACTCCCTAACTGGATCAGCAGGTTGTAGGACATGCATCGATTTTGATTTATCTGTTTTATTGAGAAATCCACCAGAAGTAGCTAATGCCCAAGGAAAATGTGATAAGACGATAGCTGAGGACCTTTTCCAGAGACAAATTCTCCTGAGATAGAATGAGCAATTGGTTGATCAGATTGCGATGTGCTATCACCTTCACCAACTTATTCGTGCTAGTTTTGAGTTTCTTGACTCTTTTGTGATGGCGAATGTTTTCAATGAAAACTTCGGAATGGGATCATGAAAAGTTTCGGGTTTTGCAACCAGCCGATCTTTCACGAACTTCTCAAAGTCTTTCTTCCCTGTATTCTCAAAAGTTAGAAGACCATCCTCCAACGTCTTGTGGAGCTGTCACCCCGTACGACAAACAGTGAAGCTTATCCGTCTCTTCTACTCCGAAGGGGTTGATAAAGTTTTGAAATGCCACAAGAACACTTTGAATATCCTTCTCACTTTTAAACATGTCTGTCGGCCTCATATCTTTGTGAGAAGAATCCTCCGACCCATCCATGTCAGCTGAGTCGAATGTGGCATCAACATATTGAGCCTGCATATGTCGTGCTATGCACCATCTGTAGTATGCTGCCTCATTCCTACTGGATCCAATGACACCCCCTGATCATTTTGTATGTCCATTAATGGTTTGCTCTATAGTTAGATTCACGGGAGTCTTCTCAGACTGTTTCCCAGAAATGCAAACACTAAACCCCCCTTCCTCTAGCATTTCCCATGTACAAGGATTACAAGGATTATTGTGTGTGGTAAGTTCAAGAGAGAAAAAAATACACGAGCAGATATCTAGAGTAGTTCTGATGATCCAAGCTGAACAATAGAGGACACATACCCTGTAGGCAGTACAAATGCACATCCATATCACTTTCCTTTGCAGCATGGAGAAAATTTAAAATCAGCCAGCCTCTGTCAATGTACTTCATCCAAAATTGCTGTGTTTTGCCATACTTCCCTTCTCTCACTACAGCCCTAGAGCAAAAGCACAGCTTATCGAGCATCACTCATTCGCGAGATCTCTGCGATTTCCCATATTGCCTTATCTTTCAGCTTCAGGAAATCTGACTACATTTTCTGTTCAAGCTGATGAACATCTTTTTGACTCCTCCAAAAACTCTCAAGGCAAACGTTCAAATCCTTCCATTGTAATCTTGTGCGTCCATAATGTGCGATTATAATGTTGTGCCCTGAAAACTGCTTCAATTGAACCACATGCACAAATTCCAGATTCTATGACAATCTCTGTGAAGCCTGAACCATTGAGTAACTTTCCAAGGGCAGCAAAATACGAGCAAACTGTTGAAACGCAGTATGACATTCGAGAAAAATGAATTCTCCCACAAAGATATATGTTTTTCGCTGCTGCCAGACCAAATGTGATTGAAGTGTATTTCTGACCAAACGAAGTCGTTGCTGCTTGAGATATTTCGAGAATATGTTGCACTGATGTATTTTCTGTGACTGGTGCACACACAGGTGCCATGTAGTCAACTTTACTTTCTTCTACACTTGAAAGCTTTGAACTTGTCGATACCCCATCCTGCCTAACTTTGGAACTTCTGTTGGTTTGATGACAACTTCCGGCAAAATATCCATAAGAGACCTGAAGTTAGGAGCTCAGAAAAATTGTTCAGAACAGGAAGTTCTTTCAACTTGATTCTCAAGTTCAGTTGCATATGTTTTCTCACAAAGCAAGGCTTGAGTTCCTCTGGTATGAAATTAACAGATCCTTTCATGGTTCGTAAAACTGTAGAATTACTCGGTGTAGCATAAGAATCCCCACTTGTCTCTTGTATCACTATATCTTGAGTTGAATGGGTTGTTCCAGAGCCAGGAGGTATCTCTTCGTTGAGGTCGATGTTGTCTCAGCAGAAGTGTGTCACAAAATTATTTTCTGCAATCAATGCTGTTGGGTAAGATCTGCCCAGCAGCCATTACTTGATCACACATGGCTGTCTCCAATTCATTCAAAACTGAATGTGAAACACATTAACCGTATCGGTTCAGAATAGTAGCAACTTCTGCACTACCAGTCAAGTGCCTTATTGCCATTCCAAGTAATAGCTGCTTACTCACTTTCCACCTCCCCATTGCAGACGGCATAACATGTTCTCAGCAATTAACTTCACTTGTCTTGTATGTCGAACAGATGGATATTGATTATGTTCATCAACTAACATATAATTAAAAAACTTTGACAAAATATCCGGTGGTCTTGGTAGATTTTTCTTCAGATACTGTGTGGATTGTGGCCATGGATTTCAGGGTTACTTCTGAAGGCGTCGAAGATATGTCGACGGAGGATATCTACAGCATCTTCTATTCTCCATTCTCAGACGATCAAAACTCAAAAGCAGCTCCCACAGCCTACCTAGTAGATATCTCGTCCGAGTAAACAATCTCACGTCTCTGGTTTTGTCGCCAAAATCTTACATGGTCGCTGAAATGTCCAATTAACTTCTCTTTCAGTTTATGTGTTCTATATTCGGGATTATATAACTCCGTCGTCTATACAACCAGACACTTCCTGTCCCTATAGTGTCCCGGAGCACATCTCTCTGCAGGTGTCTGATATTTAGTTTAGACTTTTATCAAGGGCTGTCATTATTGCTCATACTGGTACTTTTATATGAGATGATTGATGAGTCTCCCCGCGCCCGAGTTCCGACAGAATCTTCTGGTCTTGATTCCGGAAAACTGTCTTGGCTTGCTTATCTTATCATTTGATTGACACCCAACCTAGATAGAATCCCTACATGACTCGTTCCCTCCCTCTGATATTTCTCCCAGTGAAACAAAAGTGTTTACCGCGACAATTACATCATAAAAAGTATATATGAAACTTCAGTTATGAGACAATTCATTTCATGAAGATCTAGAAACAAATCATGAAGCGATCATCGTCACCTTTGTTGATTTTTTTTTTCAAACCTAAACGTGCTTCTATTGTGGTTGAGGTAGAAGACAAAGAACCTGACGATAATCACCACGTGGTAACAAATCGACACCAGAAAAAAGTGATCTGTTAAAACAATTAGTTGCTTTTATAATCACCCAGTGGTATTCTGTCTTGACTAGTGTCACAGAAGACGGATTTTTCTGGAGTACGAGTTAGTGATGATTTTCCGCTGAAAATAGGCTTAAAATTCGTTCTTTGGACACCACAATTCAAAGAATTTGGGGGGGGGGGGGTGCCCCAACCCCCACCAGTGACCAAGGGGAAGGGGTATCCCCTCTTATACCCACTCCCTAACTGGATCAGCAGGTTGTAGGACATGCATCGATTTTGATTTATCTGTTTTATTGAGAAATCCACCAGAAGTAGCTAATGCCCAAGGAAAATGTGATAAGACGATAGCTGAGGACCTTTTCCAGAGACAAATTCTCCTGAGATAGAATGAGCAATTGGTTGATCAGATTGCGATGTGCTATCACCTTCACCAACTTATTCGTGCTAGTTTTGAGTTTCTTGACTCTTTTGTGATGGCGAATGTTTTCAATGAAAACTTCGGAATGGGATCATGAAAAGTTTCGGGTTTTGCAACCAGCCGATCTTTCACGAACTTCTCAAAGTCTTTCTTCCCTGTATTCTCAAAAGTTAGAAGACCATCCTCCAACGTCTTGTGGAGCTGTCACCCCGTACGACAAACAGTGAAGCTTATCCGTCTCTTCTACTCCGAAGGGGTTGATAAAGTTTTGAAATGCCACAAGAACACTTTGAATATCCTTCTCACTTTTAAACATGTCTGTCGGCCTCATATCTTTGTGAGAAGAATCCTCCGACCCATCCATGTCAGCTGAGTCGAATGTGGCATCAACATATTGAGCCTGCATATGTCGTGCTATGCACCATCTGTAGTATGCTGCCTCATTCCTACTGGATCCAATGACACCCCCTGATCATTTTGTATGTCCATTAATGGTTTGCTCTATAGTTAGATTCACGGGAGTCTTCTCAGACTGTTTCCCAGAAATGCAAACACTAAACCCCCCTTCCTCTAGCATTTCCCATGTACAAGGATTACAAGGATTATTGTGTGTGGTAAGTTCAAGAGAGAAAAAAATACACGAGCAGATATCTAGAGTAGTTCTGATGATCCAAGCTGAACAATAGAGGACACATACCCTGTAGGCAGTACAAATGCACATCCATATCACTTTCCTTTGCAGCATGGAGAAAATTTAAAATCAGCCAGCCTCTGTCAATGTACTTCATCCAAAATTGCTGTGTTTTGCCATACTTCCCTTCTCTCACTACAGCCCTAGAACAAAAGCACAGCTTATCGAGCATCACTCATTCGCGAGATCTCTGCGATTTCCCATATTGCCTTATCTTTCAGCTTCAGGAAATCTGACTACATTTTCTGTTCAAGCTGATGAATATCTTTTTGACTCCTCCAAAAACTCTCAAGGCAAACGTTCAAATCCTTCCATTGTAATCTTGTGCGTCCATAATGTGCGATTATAATGTTGTGCCCTGAAAACTGCTTCAATTGAACCACATGCACAAATTCCAGATTCTATGACAATCTCTGTGAAGCCTGAACCATTGAGTAACTTTCCAAGGGCAGCAAAATACGAGCAAACTGTTGAAACGCAGTATGACATTCGAGAAAAATGAATTCTCCCACAAAGATATATGTTTTTCGCTGCTGCCAGACCAAATGTGATTGAAGTGTATTTCTGACCAAACGAAGTCGTTGCTGCTTGAGATATTTCGAGAATATGTTGCACTGATGTATTTTCTGTGACTGGTGCACACACAGGTGCCATGTAGTCAACTTTACTTTCTTCTACACTTGAAAGCTTTGAACTTGTCGATACCCCATCCTGCCTAACTTTGGAACTTCTGTTGGTTTGATGACAACTTCCGGCAAAATATCCATAAGAGACCTGAAGTTAGGAGCTCAGAAAAATTGTTCAGAACAGGAAGTTCTTTCAACTTGATTCTCAAGTTCAGTTGCATATGTTTTCTCACAAAGCAAGGCTTGAGTTCCTCTGGTATGAAATTAACAGATCCTTTCATGGTTCGTAAAACTGTAGAATTACTCGGTGTAGCATAAGAATCCCCACTTGTCTCTTGTATCACTATATCTTGAGTTGAATGGGTTGTTCCAGAGCCAGGAGGTATCTCTTCGTTGAGGTCGATGTTGTCTCAGCAGAAGTGTGTCACAAAATTATTTTCTGCAATCAATGCTGTTGGGTAAGATCTGCCCAGCAGCCATTACTTGATCACACATGGCTGTCTCCAATTCATTCAAAACTGAATGTGAAACACATTAACCGTATCGGTTCAGAATAGTAGCAACTTCTGCACTACCAGTCAAGTGCCTTATTGCCATTCCAAGTAATAGCTGCTTACTCACTTTCCACCTCCCCATTGCAGACGGCATAACATGTTCTCAGCAATTAACTTCACTTGTCTTGTATGTCGAACAGATGGATATTGATTATGTTCATCAACTAACATATAATTAAAAAACTTTGACAAAATATCCGGTGGTCTTGGTAGATTTTTCTTCAGATACTGTGTGGATTGTGGCCATGGATTTCAGGGTTACTTCTGAAGGCGTCGAAGATATGTCGACGGAGGATATCTACAGCATCTTCTATTCTCCATTCTCAGACGATCAAAACTCAAAAGCAGCTCCCACAGCCTACCTAGTAGATATCTCGTCCGAGTAAACAATCTCACGTCTCTGGTTTTGTCGCCAAAATCTTACATGGTCGCTGAAATGTCCAATTAACTTCTCTTTCAGTTTATGTGTTCTATATTCGGGATTATATAACTCCGTCGTCTATACAACCAGACACTTCCTGTCCCTATAGTGTCCCGGAGCACATCTCTCTGCAGGTGTCTGATATTTAGTTTAGACTTTTATCAAGGGCTGTCATTATTGCTCATACTGGTACTTTTATATGAGATGATTGATGAGTCTCCCCGCGCCCGAGTTCCGACAGAATCTTCTGGTCTTGATTCCGGAAAACTGTCTTGGCTTGCTTATCTTATCATTTGATTGACACCCAACCTAGATAGAATCCCTACATGACTCGTTCCCTCCCTCTGATATTTCTCCCAGTGAAACAAAAGTGTTTACCGCGACAATTACATCATAAAAAGTATATATGAAACTTCAGTTATGAGACAATTCATTTCATGAAGATCTAGAAACAAATCATGAAGCGATCATCGTCACCTTTGTTGATTTTTTTTTTCAAACCTAAACGTGCTTCTATTGTGGTTGAGGTAGAAGACAAAGAACCTGACGATAATCACCACGTGGTAACAAATCGACACCAGAAAAAAGTGATCTGTTAAAACAATTAGTTGCTTTTATAATCACCCGGTGGTATTCTGTCTTGACTAGTGTCACAGAAGACGGATTTTTCTGGAGTACGAGTTAGTGATGATTTTCCGCTGAAAATAGGCTTAAAATTCGTTCTTTGGACACCACAATTCAAAGAATTTGGGGGGGGGGGTGCCCCAACCCCCACCAGTGACCAAGGGGAAGGGGTATCCCCTCTTATACCCACTCCCAATGTCACTTAGATTTAAGTCTATATCCGCCCCTGGCCGGGTAAGTTGGAGAGTTTGACAGTTGCTTGCCGCTGCTCGGTGGTTCTCTTCTGGTGTCCTGGCTTCCCCACCAGTAAAGAGGTCATAAAGCACCTCTGAATGTGGATCGTCAGAATGTTGGAATACCCCGATCACTTGTCAGAAAAGTGTCCATTCTTGAAATATCACGGTGCTTTGAAACCAACTGTACCAACAGCACTGGTAAAAAAAACTTTGTAAGAGTAAAATCAATAAAACTCATTAGTAACACATGAAAAAAAGATTTGGCCAAAACCAGTGCGATTTGTCCTGAGAATAAAGGAGGCTTTCATCTTGAAACGTTTCAGAAAGTTCCAACATTTGTTTCCACTTGTTGTGCAATGACGTATATCGACCAGGGAGATGTTGGTTACCAGGATCTTGGCACTATGTTGCTGTTTCATCTTTGTGGTGAAATACTTCATGCTGCATATCAAACACATTAATCTCATTTAATGGAGGATCTGTGAAGATGCAATTGCATGAATTTAATTTTATATCGCCTCTGTCAAGTAGGAATTCCACCGGGCCTATTCCCTATTTTGCTTTGCCACCATACCAACTGAGCTACTGAAATACGGGAAAACCCTGCCAAGGGTCGTTGATTCCTGTCCCCCGTACTCCGCCCGAGTTATATTCTCTATGTAAACCACGATTAAACCTGCATTATGTGAATGAAGCTGATATTTTTAAAGAAAAATGTCACGTTCGGAGGTCTGATATCTCTCTTGACACTGTTTTGTGTCTATAACTGTCCAAGCATTTCGTTCTCGCCATAACGTAACTCAGACGCGTAGCGTCCGATCAGATGCGTTTTTACAAGACGTTCTTGTGCATAATCCAGATTCCACACGCAGTGTACCTGAAACATTTCACAATATCTGTATCGTGACATCAACACTATCAGAACACAATCATTTGCGAGGACTTTCACAAGAGTTCTTGTAATGTTTGGTAGGTATAATTTGCCTCAAAATGTGCACACTTTATACGGACAGGTGATCCAGTCCTCACGTTGATGTACATAGAATGTATAAAAAGATTTGCGCGTGTGTGTAGAGAGAAACTTGTCAGATATTACACGTGTATGTTTGTGATTTCTGTATAAAAGTTTTATGTGCACACACCTATAAGATTTGTAATTCAATTTCAAGAATTTTGCGTACATGATCACAGCCAGGAAGACATGTGCTTTTTTGTAAATGCTTTATCTTCAAATATGTTTAACAAACTTCTGTAGAACTTGGACTGGAGAACGTGTGACTGGAATCAACGATCTGGTTGAGTTTTAATGCATTTCACATGCACGAAATACACGTTCTTGTACCTCGAACTCTATCCGAGTTGTGCTCTTTATTTATACCACGACTAAACTTGAGTTAAGTGAATGGGGCCAATACTTTTGAAGAAACACATCACTCTCGATAGTCTTCTGTTTACTTTCTTGTTCGACTCGGTTTTGGGTCGAAGCATTTCACGCCAAAGAGTCACTCGGATGCGTAACTACCATTCAGATGCGTTCTTAAATGACGTTCGTACTCACGTGTGCGCCTAGCAAATCGTATCTACCAAGGATACGTGTACTTCAATGATGGAAAGGCTACGCTGGCGTGTGCATGCTCCGAAATGTTCAGGTTCTGCTTAAAATCTACTTTGTCAAACAAAAGCAAAACTTGGCACACAAACAATCAAATAACATCTTTCACTCTTGTACTCAGTGATACTCAAACAATTTATTTACCCTTTCACCTAACAGGAAAAGAAGACAACACCAATCTTGCCAAACAAATTCTTGGCTAACTATTCTGCAGCAAAAACATAGCTTAGTATTACCCCCCCCCCCCCTCCCCCCCACACACACACATTTTATTCAAACGTGGGGTTTATAAGCTACATGTATGTTTTTGAGATAAAAAAAGTAGAAAATAACATTGATTAGTTTTGTGAACAGTGTTGGTTAATTTTACTTTTTTAGCCATAGTGTATGTAAGGATCGTTTTCTTTCTTCTTTCACCAACACCCATTTCAAATGAACACAGCCACACACTGAACGTTTAACAGTTGTCCACCAGTGTTGCCAGCGCACCCGAGTACACAGACATATATATATGTACACCTCCCTCTCTCCCACCCACAATTTGATCAAATATATGCATGGATATTAATCAGACAAGCTTGTTACACTTGTTTATTTGGGGGTTTCCATTGTTTTTGACAATATTGATAACAAACAAAGATTATCTTGCTCAACAACATTTATTTTTCAACAAGACAAAAATACAAACACAACAGCAACAGAAAAAAATCTCTTTCTGTACCAGGTACTGTTACAATCAATTGCAGAGATCTCAACAGCACAGATGTACTATTGTTTTGTAAGGTTCCTCAACAAAAAATCTGGAATTATAGTTTCTTCTGGCAAATACATGGAAATTAGAATTTTATAACTGGGATAATCTAAGATTCTGCACGAAAAAACTAATTCACCCCTTAAGTGCAACAAGGTGTCATCTCCAAAACTGCAGATGGCAATTTGTGATATTCAAGGGACAAATTCAACTTTTCACAGTAGAAACTGAAATTCTAGTTTCTATTGGTAAAAACTTTAGATTCCAGCACTAAAAAAACAATTCCAGTTAGTTCGAATCTCAGATTCTTCCAGATCCAAATTTTTACAACCCCTTAATTGTAATCCTGTTTTTAGATTTTAATTACTGAATTTCTAAATTCCTTGTCAGGAGAAAGTAAGAGTGGCAAAGAAGCCAAAGCTAGAGATCTGGCATGTCATGCAGAAGTACAGCCTGTGAAACATACATGATGGAAAAAATCTGACCATCAAAATGACTGTGTATGCACTCGTTTTCCAGGACAAGTCAGACTGAACTTTATGGTTTACACTTACAAATGATGTTATTTATATTTATTTATTTATTGGTGTCCCAAAAGATTGTCACACATGACTGTAAAAACATGCAGGATTTGTAAGTTATGTTTTGTTATTTTATCGTAACCATTACAGTTATTGGTGTTTAAGGTCAGATACTTATACACAATGGCTAATCGTGTCCGTGACAGTTTTATGGGTGGAGGAAGCCAGAGTACCTGGAGAGAACCACCGAGTATCGAAGAGCAACTGTCAGCTCCTCAACATTCTAACTCTGTTCAAGCTCTGTTCAAGCAGGGTTACAGCAGTTAAAGACATGTGCACCATTGACGTGCAGTATGCCCTAGTACATAGCGTCATCATGCCCCCATGTTGGCAACCGGGATAAAGTGCCTTGCCCAAGGACACAATGCAGGTCGTCCCGGATGGGGATCAAACTCAGGACCTCTAGCATAGAAGTCCAACAGTTGACCACTGAGCCACCGCGTTCCCTACAAATGATGTAGCAGGGCTAGTAGATAAATTTCAGAAATAAATTTCAGAAATAAATTGAGGTAATTTGCGAAAATGTATGGGTTACAAGAAAGATTCCATATTATTATTATTATTACCTTACAAAACAGTAGTACATAATCACCAAAACCACATCCATTTAATCCTAAGAAAGGGGCATAGATAGCTTTTTGCAGAGTTGGGGAAAGCCCAGAATTTTCCAACAGACCAATAAAATTGTTTTCGAGAGATTTCAGTTTAGGAAACCAAATTTCTGCCCTTTTGGGAGTTATCAAAAATTTCTAAAAACATATGCTTTAGCCAAAATTTAAATAAATTCCACTCCACCACTTCTTAGTAAGACTAAAAAGTTTTTTCTAGCAAGCTCAAAAGTTTCTGGCAATTTTTTTTTTTTTAATATTTTTTAATTTTTTTTTTTTTTTTTTTGGGGGGGGGGGGGGATACATTGGCCATCATGTATCTATGCCACAGTGTCCTGAGAAAGCCTGTCAGATCAGTACAATCATTGATATTTCAACAAAAAAAGCTTAACCCTTCACATAATATGAATGGCTGATATTTGCCAAAAAGTTTCTAACTGAAAAAGATTCCTTTTTCAATGCCTAAAATGAGTTTACATCCTCTCATTGGAACGATCTTCATAGGCTAATTTCAATGAGGGGTCAGAAGGTATGTTTTGGATGCAAATTTCTAAAAAGAATGGTGATATTTGTGAATAATGCTGGCCCAATATGCCTTTTACATTAGGTAAAGGGTTAAAAGCAATTCTCATTTAACTCTTTACCTAACGAAATGGCCACATCCACACGTGTAATTTTCAAACAGCAGTTTTAAAAAAAAAAATTTCCAAAAAATTTCAACAAAACCATATCATGTGACCCCCTCAAAGAAATGAGCTCATCAAGCTCATTCCAATGAGGGGTCACATGATATGGTTTCACTAAAAAATATTTTAAATTTGAAAAAAAAATTACAAATTTTTATATCATGTGCACTGGGAAAAGGGTTAAGTCTTGGATGCCTTAGAAGGAGACCAGACTTGACCATAAAATAACAGTCATGAAACATTACTTCATTCCTCACAGCACCTGGTAAATACATGCATGATTTGGTCAAAAAGAAATAAATAAAAATATAACAAATTTTACAAAATATGTATATAATATGAAATGGACGGGATCTAGATAAGGACGGAGTTATTCACTCATTAACCCAAATCTTGGGTTGTACTGGCTGGCTGATTTTGAACTCATTATAACAGGTATGGGTGTCATGATTTTGGGCACCCAAATAAGAGATGAAATATAAAGTTAACTTTTCACTTAATTTATCATCCAAATCCACTTAGCAACATACACTAAAATTGTTGATACCAATTTTATTTTTTTTCAATTTTCACTGCTTCTCATAGCCTTTTATGGGAACAAGCTCACTGAGTTTATTTCAATAAGGGATTATAAGCTATCGGGAATAATGGAAGGTGAATAGAAAGACTGTTTTTAAAAAAGTGAACCCTTGAAAAAACATTGCAGATTATCAGGCCAGGCATTTTCAAAGCATACAGCATCATTTAAATTTTTTCTGTGAGGGTAATTTTTAGCATGGCTGTAAGTCCAGCATAATTATCAGTGACAGCCTTCAACCCTGACTTTAGAGAAACCTTAGTTGAATTCCATGATGTAATTTATTTATTTATTGGGGTTAATGGCACTTTCAACAGCCAAGGTCACCTTTTGTCAGACAGTTTTATGGGTGGAGGAAGCTGGGTACCCAGAGAGAACCTCTGAGCAATGGCAAGCAACTGTCAGACTCTTCAAAGTACTAACTCCACACAAGCAGGGTAAGCATTGGTTGAAGACAAGGGCACCATTGACATGCAGTATGCCTTAGTACACAATGCTACCATGCCTCCACAGACACAACACGGTTGCTGAAGATGCGGTTCGGACCAAGGCCCTCTCGACCTGCAGCTCTACCTACTGAGCCACCGCGCACCCCCCATGATGTCATAAAGATAGAATTTGCATTCTCAAATCAGTTAAAAAACTTAACACCAAGTGCACTGCTAATTGAAGCGAAATCTCTTTTATGATAATATTTTGTATGTGATTGAACCAATTATATCTCATTTAACTCCTCACCCTAGGAATTGACCATGTCCACCCACATAATTTACAAACTGAGCAGCTGAAAAAAAATTATTGAAAAAAACATTTCAACAAGACCATAACATGTGACACCTCATTGGAACGAGCTCACTGAGCTCGTTCCCATGAGAGGTCACATGATATGGTTTTGTTGAAATTTTTTGAAAAATTTCAAGAAAAAAATTATTGAAATAATTTTTGATATTGTATGATTTGTTAAACAGTTAACAAAGATATGGTTGGTTAAATTTCCAGCGGCATTATGGTAAATTTTTGTTGCTGGAAATTTAACTTTTTTGACAAAGTGGAGAGGGTTAGTTGTTGTATGGGCACACATAGACTAGCAATCATCAGGCATTTGGGCTTCCCACATTACAGAATCTGTCACAAGTAGATTTAGTTCTGAAAAACGGCCTTCCAGTTATTATACCTCCAAATGAGGTGTAACAACTGAGTGGGCTTTTTAGGCCTGAAGTTGGGTCTGAGTGAATTTTGAAGTTATGATTGCCAGGTACTATAATGCAGAAAGATCAAATGGTTGATATCAAATGATGCTCATCTTGCTATCGTATTCAATTCTTGCAAAAAAATATTGAAAAAAAGCGTGTTCTTATTAGAGATAAATTTAGAGGGAAAACCGCACTCGTAGGAAATTCAAGAGGGATAATTTTTTGCACTCCTGCATTTTCAATAAAGCCAGGCCTGAATTATTTATTTATTTATTTTTTTATTGGAATTTAATGACACTTTCAACAGCCAGGGTCACTTTGTGTGGGACAGTTGTACAGGTGGAGGAAGCCAGAGTACCCAGAGAGAACCACTGAGCAGTGGCAAGCAAATATCAGACTCCCCAACGTACTCACTCCGCAGAAGCAGGTTTAGGATTGGTTGAGACAAGTGCATCATCAACATGCAGTATCCTTAGTACACAGCGCCACTGTGCCCCCACGTGTACAATCAGGATTAAGTTCCTTGCCCAAGGACACAATGTAGTTACTCCTGGCAGAGATCAAACCATGGACCTTTCGGTTAGAAGTACAATGACATAACTATCCAGTCACCACACGTCCCTGTATTATTATAGAAGATCTGATATTGCATTATCAGAGCTCTGTGAAATAAGATTTAATTGGTTAAATTCCTGGTTGTATTATGGGAAAAAATCGCTATATATTGCCAGTGATGTACTGTGGGTGAAGACATGTTGCAACTGTACATGATTATTCTTTTTAACTTCCTCAAGTTAGTCAAGTACCTGCCAACTTGAAAAATTCAGGATCTTTACCCGAGATTGGGGTGGAGTAGGCATTCCTCTTCAAAATAATCTTCCCCAATAATTGTATTAGTGGTATTAATATTCAATTCAAACAAGAGGTTTAAGTCCTCCAAAATGCTCTCCAGAATCAAACTGTCTACAGGGAATGGTGAAGGAGTAAGTGTGGGGACGAAAGCTTTTTTTTTATTCATTTGCTTAGCCAGGAAAAGATTTGTTTTTTTTCAAAATGATAGCATTTTTCCACCAGTTTGAATCTTACACTCATAGTGATAGACCATAGCAAACACCCAACCCTTGCAGCTTAGAAAAAAAAGAGCATTTGAAATTGTTTTCTATTTTTGGCCACAGGGTTCCAACAAGGGTAAGCAAAATTCTATGTTGTACAAATCAAGTTCATGTGAAAGAATATGGAGGTTGTGTTCTCCCAGGTGCATTGGTTGGGTTGTGGGTTGTGGGGGGGGGGGGGGTCTATATTTTTAAAACAAATATGCCATAGATGGCACATTTGGAAAGAATCTTGAGGCACATAAAACTGGCAATTTCAACCCAGGGTGGTATTCTGTTGATGAAATAATCTGAAAATCCAGCTCATATGAGCTTGAGAGTGATATATGTGTACAAGCAATAAAGATAAATGATAAATATATAAAATATATAAAAATGAAACAGTTTTCTTCAGAATGAAATAGTTTTCTTCGAGATGAAACAGTACAAGAAAAACTGACCATTTAAAAAAAAATAGTGCAACAAATGGATGATAACATATTTTCCTGAATGGCAAAAATACATGTATATGAATATCATTTGTTTTCTAAATAAGTGAAATTTGGTAGCCATTCTAAATTTTGCCGCTGTAGCATAGCTTACAACCCTCATATATACTTCTTTGTGGCTGATGTATACAAACAAAAGAAACATGAAGAGCAGAAGTATTTTTTTTGCCTTGGGTATTTTCATCCCATAAATGGGAATCTACTATGCAAATAACAAGCCTGAGATCAATATTGGCTTTATTCCCATACTAGGGTAATAAGTTTTCTCTGTAGGTTTAACACTCAAAAAGTGTATACCTTTAGTGGATTTCACACCACTACTGTCATTATGCAACTGTAAAACCATGATGCTGCAGTGCTTCTATTATAGAGAAAAAACATTAAGTTTTCAACTTTTTATTATGAATGTTGATTGCCATGACCAGAGGAAAATAGAAAAAGAATTATTGGATAAATATATGTTGTGCGTCAAAATAAATTTTTATTCCAGTCCTAGCATTAATTATTTAATGGGTTGAGTTGAAGAAGCCACAATAATGGCTGTATTGAAAATTGCTGAAAGTCACTTTATTGGCTTTCAATGCACATATAGAGGATATTCACGAAAATTTGATGAATACCGAAAATATCTCGTGAGTGGCTACAAAGAAATATGAGGATCTTCACGAGCGACGCAGTCGCTCGTGAAGATCCTCATATTTCTTGTAGCCACGAACGAGATATTTTCGGTATTCATCAAATTTTCGTGAATTTTCTTTTTATTTAATGCTCTACGACTACAAACTCTCCAATTTGTGGCCTTTATTTGCCATTAAGGCGCAAAATTTATGTGCCGAACCGGCGTCCATACAAAAATTACAACAACCAAACTCCAACCATTGGAATGTGTGAATATCCGCACAAAAAGTAGTCCCGTCTTATTTCTCCCCTAACTTTACGATTTACCAAGGCTGGCGAATTGAAATAATCGCAATGTGTTTCGAAGAAATAGAACAATAACAAAAAACACCACTTTCTTATTTTCAATAACAAGACACGTCATTTTATTTTTTTTGAACTCAATGCACTGAAGACGTGTGAAGTTGAACTGAAGAAATTTGAAAGTGATTTCGGCTTTTCGCTGGAAGGTGAATGAGAAAGTCAAACTTTGAAACCGCTGATTTAATGAATTGATTTAGTCACTGTCACTATCAATTATTCGAATTCGTTTGTATTTGGGACTCTGGAATTCATTACTGATGTGCTGACTCGTTTAAAGTACATGTGATTCGTCATCCGAACCTACGATGAAATATCGATTTCTAAATATCATTTTGATATTTCGTTTTGCCGACCGACAGGGGAATATGACTTAATTTTTCAGCATGAATTGATGCCTGAGCATTAAATAAACTGGCATATTAATTTCTCAGCAGTGAAAAAAATGTTTATATAAATTTGTAAATCAATTATTGATAATTTAATTCCTTGTAATGATATCAGATTTGCTTGCATATGATTGCTCATGGTGAGTTTTTCATAACCCGATGAATTTTTTTGGTACTGTAGGAAAGTTTTTGTTTTGTCCCAGCATTTGAAAATTAAAATGTATGGGCATGTCCAATGGTGCAGTTAATTACATTTTTTCAATTTCTGCCACCGAAGGACTATTAGGCTAAACAAAATTAATCTTTTGATTCTCAGGCAGTGGTGCATTCATTGTTTCAGCCTGTGTTCATCATATTTATTTCGGATTCAAAATTCAAAATGTATAAAACTATCATAAGATGTGATTTTAGTGGTATCTCATCGCATTTTGCGATGCAATATATCGTACACGTTGATACAGTATTGTTATTCTCTCCGCGAAATGCAACACAATTCTCATCAGTATATACAAAATAAATATTTATTTATCTGGTTGAGAGCTAGATTATTTTTGGTGATCAGGATTTATTCATCAAAAATTGTCAAAAAATGTTTTATTACGAATTATTGGAGAGTGCCAACAGGCACTCTCCAATAATTTGTAATAGAACGAATTTGTATAAACAAACTATTATTTACGTTTGACTGAATAAACATGGGCAAGGAAAATGTTGGTGGGGGGAGGGTAGGCACCACAGAGAAGTCGGAAGCAACTGTGGGAGTTCCATTATTGTTACAATGTGCTGAGCACAGAAAATGTGGCTGAGTTAGGTGTATTCCACCAAGACTAGTTCTCATATTTATTCCAGCCCACGACTCATTTCAAAGACTGGAGTCAAATAAGTGCTGTTTGTCATGTAATTAAGTTTGTTAAGATAAACAAACATCTGCAAGGTGTTGAGTTTGTTTGAATAGGACATACATCAGCAAGTATGTCGGTATTTTGGATAGGTCAGTGCTTGGCTAGTGGCAAAGGATGCAATTTCTGGATATTGTTGACCATATTTGTTGCCCAAACTGGACCCAGTTTGATTACTGAATAATGTTAAGGGTATAGTTGAACATATCAATACTCTAGACTAATTCGGTGATGCACTATATACCCAAGTTGAGTATTGGGTACTATGTCTCTCCAATGTGGGAGTGAGAGGGTTAAAACTTTTGCATGTTTGCTTTTTGTTGAGTATGGTATTGTGTCATTCAGGAACAAAAGTCCTTACTAGGGCCTTCCAACACCATGACTGAGGTCAACCTTGGTATTGTTACACTCATTGTGAAAGCCATGAGTTCACAATTGTATAAAAGTCGGATCTCATGGTAATAGCGACTCGTTATTGGCTCGATGAGCATAGGTATTTGTCAAGTAAGGTATTGTTTCTCTCAGAGACAAAAGCCCTTGCTAGGGCCTTCTAACGTCCTGACTGGGGTCGACATTGGTATTGTTACACCCATTGTAAAAGACACGAGTCCACAATTCTATGCAAGTCGGATCTCATGGAAAAAATGACTCGTTATTGGCTCGGTGAGTGTAGGTATTTATTTTAACCCTTGAAAAAGTATAGTTTTTAATAATTAAGTTTGACAAATCATGATTCGACATTTAGCTATGCATTGTTCATTGCTTCAGTCAATAATCTGGGTAAGTCATTGTTGACATTAAAGTGTATTTGTCTGGAGGCAGTTAGGTAATTCAGACTAACGTTGGTGATATGATAAATGAGTTTGAATTTATTGCCAACCTTTATACAATTAGTGGTCAGTTAACTGTGATATAGGCATCAAGTGCACATGTGATTTACAATGAATAAGAGAAGCACACGTTACTCGGCCGACACAATGCATATCGGCTACGTTAATACAACTGGTGGTCTGTTAACCATGATGTAAGCATTTGGTGAGCCTGTGATTTACAATAAATAAGATAAGGCCATGTTACTTGACTGGTACGATGCGTGGTTTGTGGATATTAAATAATTACTGTATGGGTGAGTGTGTTTTTCACTAAGTGGACTCAGCCTATATTATAACGACATGTAATATGTTTTGTTTGTGACATCGTATCAGTATCTGGCATGTGTAATAGTTGATGGCATTGGTGGAAGACCAGGGGTGAATGGCTTAGCTACCTCCTGTTTCCTCCATCCTCCCCAGCCCTTGCTCTAAAGCTCATCTGTGGATGCATGCTAAATTGTTGAATGCATGTGCTTTTAGAATAAGACGACGCCAGGGATGTTATTGTTTCCAATAAATGGATGCTGCCCTATTATTAGGTCAGTATAATGTTTTGCATATAAAATCATATTAGTTTCCAGCAGGAAATATGACCGTTCTAGCCAGGGCTGTTATTGTTCCCAATAAATGGATGCTGCCCTATTATTTGGTCGGTACAATGTTTTGCATTATTTGGTCGGTACAATGTTTTGCATATAAAATTGCATCAGTTTCCAGCATGAAATATGACTGTTCTAAAAGGCCTATCAGGATGTGCTAGCTGAAGGTAGCTGGAGGTATGTGCATACTAATTATTAGGCTCGTAACTGTCATCAATCAAGAGGATATTATCCCTGGAGAGAAAGCCACTGAACTTTACATTTTGCCCTTTCTGAGCTTGTGGAGCTTCAAGCTTGGGATAAAAGAGCTGATTTCAGTGGGGAACATTGAAATTTGTGTTTGCTTCAGTATAAAATTTGTTTGGCCAGAAGCCTATTGGTACTTGCCTGGAATTTAGTTGGCTTTTGCACTTGTACCCTCATTTTTTTGAAAGGTCCGATTATGGCTCCTAGCACTCAACCAGTTAAAAAACTCCTTATTAGTTTTGATCTCCATTTTAGTTTTAAGCTCTCACAACTAGATTTTAGGCATTGGCTACCATTCCATCAGGAATAAAAAATAAAAATAAAAACCACCCTCCCTCATTCATTTTAAAAATGCCTGAGAATCAATTATTTAATTTTATTTGGCCTTAGTATTCATGTGAGTTGTTCATACTGGTTTTTCTCTTCAGTACTTGAGGATGCATGTAGTAGCTTATGTTGAAAAAAATAGAACTCTCATTTGCACAAAAGTTGATCTGACTGCAATGGTATAAGTGCCAAAGACTTTGGCTGCATACAGGTAATATAAGCAAACACTCTAAATTAATTTATAACAATTGAAACAAATTTTCAGTCACTTTAAAAGAGTATGAATGTGGGATGCACATATTAAGTTTTGTATGAAGGGCAATGCACTTCATACAACTTAACATACCCATCCCACATTCATCCAATAAAGCGACAGATAATTCATTTCAATTCCTATATGAAATTTGTTTTGCTAAACTAAGGCCCCCTGATGATTGCATGGTATCTGACAAAAAATCTCATGTTGTTAAGCATCATAAAAAATAATTTAGCACTTTACCAATTGGTCCACTCATCAAGGTGGTGGATTAAATAATCAATCTTACTGGTGGAATAAAAATTTGCTTTTGACAAACTAGATATATATTGTAAATATTACACAGTTTTGATTTGACTATGCTAAAATAGAGGTCCTTGAGGAATAATAATCCATGTTAAAGACTATTCTTACTTTAATACTACAGTTTTTGCAACATGCCATGCAAAAATTATTTCAAACAAACCGAGGATGAATCTTGCTACCCATCAGGATTTTAATCGTAAGTACACTGCCCAGGGGTACTAGAAGCACTTCAGGGTGGAGGGGGGGTCAGACCACAGGAAAAGGGCATTTACCCGCACAAGCAGCCACCTAGACATGCCAAAGTATGCATGTTTCGAAGTCCGAAGACCCAATATGGGGAAGTTTGAGAGGATGTGTCCCCTCCCATTGGGAGGGACACCACCTCCCAAACTTCCCCAACTCCTCATTAAATTTGGAAGCACCAGAATGGATTTGGGGTGTATTTTAGCTTTATTTCAAGAATAAATCATTGACAAAAATTGAGTGACAAACCTGGGAAGGGCAACATTTGCCTCTTTTTACCCCCATAGTCTGAAGGCAGGGAGCGCAGCTGTCCTGTATGTTTCCATGCTTCTGATGTCCCTGACATTGCCATTGTCCAGGACATTGTTCAAGATAAGCATTTTTCTTCATGAACTTGGAAATAATGCAACAGAATTCAGGCAAAAAAAATCTGAAAAGAATGTATTGTGTCACGACAGTTGAATACCTGTGAAGACTCCATGGCTATTTTTAGAAAGTGGATAGTGCATGATTATTTTTAGACCCTCTTGATAAGTAAAAATATTGGAAAAAGTATAATACGTCTCAGCTAATCAGAGGAAGAGAAAGACACATGAGATATAATATATATAGAGGATATCTAAGCTATTTTTGTGAATATCGAGAATTATCTCGTGAGTGTGGATCTGAAAGTTTTATTTTTCACGAGTGCTGGCACGAGTGAAAATAAAATTTTCAGGTCCACACGAATGAGATAATTTCAGATATTCACTGAAATAGCATAGATTTTCTTTTTATTATATGCTATGTGACATTTTACTGCGCAATATTCAGCCCAATTCAACTGCAAACACGTCTGTTTTAAAACAATAACAAAGATCAGCTGATCGTTCCTTCAAAGTGGCGCCATAGTGATGCACCGACGAGTGACGTCATTTAGAAAGCTACAGAGGGATATTCCTCATTATTCATCAAGTCGATGGATATCGAGAAATATCTTTTAGATAATTTGCGATAATTCACAGGCTAGGTATTCTATATATCACTGAGTAGAATGCCTCCATATCAATCTGGCATCTAAGAAGCTGAAGAAAAATAGTTGGAAAAGTATTTTTATGGCCATTTTATTCATGAAAGCTGTATATCCCATCGTTTTTTACTCAAAAAAAAATAAGACACCAATTAGCCAGGGTTTCTGCTAGGATGGCAAATGGGACTTTCAATGGCTCCACCTCCTTACCAATGTTTTCTCAACTAAGATGTACCGAACATTAAGATCAATATAACAGAACGATGACAAGAGCACTGCTAGTCTCCATCCACTTATATGTCCTTTTGATGCTGCAACAAATGTTTGTTTGCAATGTTCATCTTTACAAGTTAGCAATGTTGGACAATTTAACCAAACACACACTGATGTCAAAATATTGAAGCCGCAAATTTTTTTCCGTTATGCTACTTGGAATTTGATCAAATCAATCTTGTTTGACAGAGCTCAGTGAGCTCTGTCAAACAGACTTTAAGTGGTTAAATTCCTAGTTGCATTATGGAAAAATTTGTTGCTTGAAATTTTGACATGAGTGTGCAGAGAATTAGCCCTTGGGCATCGATATCGAAATAGCAAAATTTCAACAGCATATACTTCCCATAATGCAACTAGGAATTTAACCAAGTCAATTTTGTTTGACAGAGCTTAATTAATTCTGTGAAACAAGATTGAATTGGTTAACCTGTTGACCTATCCGTCCATGTAATATACAAATTGAGCAGTTGGAAAAAATTACTTTTAAGAAACTTCAACAAAAACAAATCATCTCCCCCCCCCCCCCCCCCCCCCCCCCCCCCCCCACACACTTCATTTGGAACAAGCTTGTTACAATGATGAGGTCAGTCACATTATATGGTTTTATTGAAATTTTTTGAAAATTTAAAAAAAAATAATATTTAGGCCCCACAAAGTGGATCTTCTGTTTCTAAGGCCATTTTTTTTGTAAAGTTTCATGTGGGTAGGCATTTTTTTATTTTATTTTTTATTTTTGTAATTATTTCTTTGCCATCAAAAGTTCATGTTCTTGGTTTGTTTTGTTTTAGACCTCATAATCTACAGAATAGCATGGGTGGTGGTGTATTTCTTCCCTTGAGTGCAACAAGGCATCGCAATGCTTTAGCATTGATGCACTCAAGAGACAAAGTTAACAATTTTATTAACTCGGGTAAAATATCTGACATAAACCATTTAATTTTTATTTTTTTAAGTTTGCATTGGTTATAAAAAGAGAGCACACGGCAGTCAAAAGGACCATACCGGAGGGCCTGATATAAATAGATTTTTAACTCTTTTAGGTCTTAAAATATCCAATTGTGATATCATATGAATTGGCTAAAGGGTTAAGTTCCAAGTTGTATTAAGGGTAAAATTTGCTTCCCAAAAATTCTGATGATCTGACATCACTGTGCAAAGGGTTAAAGCAGGTGGACACTGTAAAGTCAGGAGATTTGTTGGCATAGTTTGTCCAAAATTGTCTGCATTCCACCCAACAATGAAAGTGTCAATGACGCTGTAGCTCAACTTGTTTAAGACATGTACATGTATAGTATGTGACACAGCAATGACAAACATCTAGGTAATGCCCTGATAACAAAGGTACATATAAAGTATTGTAACGGTCTTCACATAAATGCTGACCGTAGCCTGTAACAAATATATAGGTAAAGTATTGTAAAAGTGAGGTGACAGTTTGATGCTAAACTAGAAAAGAAATCTTTGAGTCCCAGAGTGGGTCTGACTGAACCCAAAAATATTTGTTCTCATAGCACAGTGATAACAAAGACACCCCAAAACACTCATCCTGTCACAAGGTGATAAAGGTATCCCAAGAAGTTTCGTGAAGATCAGTTCATAAATACAGACTCAAGCCCAAGCAGTATTGTCATGTGCACTTACTGTGTATAAGTAGCACTGAACAAATCAAAGTTCATCTAATTTGCATAATTTCTGCACGAGAAAAAAAACACGTATTATACGTGATGTATTCCATGTTACTAAACATTCCTACAAAAATTTATTCAAATCAGAACTTTCCTACAGAAGTTCTGTACAAAAAAACTGATTGTACTAATTTTGGTACAAAAAGGCTGCTGGCAGCCATCTTGAATTTTGGACTGAACCCCAAAACACTCGTTCTCATCCCATGGTGATAACAAAGGTACCCAGGAAGTTTTGTAAAGATCGGTTCATAAATACAGCCTCTAGCGTGAGCCGTATAGAAGTTGTGTACAAAAAACTGATTGGAACTAATTACTGTACAAAATGGCTACTGGCAGCCTTCTCGAATTTTGGGCCACACCCAGAAACACCAGTTCTTGTCCCAACGTGATAACAAAAGTACCCAAGAAGTTTCATGAAGATCGGTTCATAAATACAGACTCTAGCCCGAGGCGTATTGGCATTTGCAGTTACAGTGCTGAAAGTAACATTGAATAGATCAAAGTTAGTCTAATTTGCATAATTTATGCACGAGAAAAATACCCGTATTATATGTGATGTATCCCATGGTACTAAACATTCACACAAAAAATTATTCAAATCAGCGCTTTCATATGGAAGTTCTGCTCAAAAATCTGATTGCACCTAATTTTGTACAAAATGGCTGCCAGCGCCAATCTTGGATTTCACACTGGACCCCAAAACACTCGTTCTCGTCCCACGGTGATAACAAAGGTACCCAAGAAGTTTCGTAAAGATCAGTTCATAAATACAGCACCTAGCCCGAGGCGTATTGGCATTTGCAGTTACAGTGCTGAAAGTAACATTAAATATATCAAAGTTAGTCTAATTGGCATAATTTATGCACGAGAAAAATACTCGTATTATATGTGATGTATCCCATGGTACTAAACATTCATACAAAAAATTAAAATCAGCACTTTCATATGGAAGTTCTGCTCAAAAATCTGATTGCACCTAATTTTGTACAAAATGGCTGCCAGTGGCCATCTTGAATTTCACACCGGACCCCAAAACACTTGTTCTCGTCCCCCGGTGATAACAAAGGTACCCAAGAAGTTTCGTAAAGATCGGTTCATAAATACAGACTCTAGCCCGAGCCATATTGACATGTGCACTTACTGTGTATAAGTAGCTCTGAATAAATCAAAGTTCATCTAATTTGCATAATTTTTAAACCAGAAAAAAACCTGTATTATATGTGATGCATTCCATGTTACTAAACATTCATACAAAAATTTATTCAAATCAGAACTTTCATACAGAAGTTCTGTACAAAAAAACTGATTGCACTAAGTTTGGTACAAAATGGCTGCTGGTGGACATCTTGAATTTTGGACCACACCCAAAACCACTCGTTTTCATGCCACGGTGATAACAAAGGTACCCAAGAAGTTTTGTAAAGATCGGTTCATAAATACGGCCTCTAGCCCGAGCCGTATTGACATTTGCACTTACAGTGCTGAAAGTAACACTAAATAAATCAAAGGTAGTCTAATTTGTATAATTTATGCACGAGAAAAAAACCTGTATTATATGTGATGTATCCCATGGTACTAAACATTCATACAAAAAATTATTCAAATCAGAGCTTTCATATGGAAGTTCTGCGCAAAAATCTGATTGAACCTAATTTTGTACAAAATGGCTTCCAGCGGCCGTCTTGAATTTCGGACTGGACTCAAAAACACTTGTTCTTGTCTCACAGTGATAACAAAGGTACCCAAGAAGTTTCGTAAAGATCGGTTCATAAATACGGCCTCTAGCCCGAGCCGTGTGTACGGCACGACGGATGGACGACGGGCCATGGCAATACCTCAAATTTGGCTTCGCCAAAGTTGAGCTAAAAATGTAAAATTTATTGTCTTGAGTGTCAGAAAAAGGTGTTTCTGACTGGTAAAACAAAAACATTTTGTTTTATCAAATTCTGATTTTCCCTGTGGATAGCTTCAAGCCTGTCATTCTTTAGGAGTGCAGGAGTGCTTGCACGCCTACTGCACGCCTAGAAAAAATTGAGGAGGGCAATTTTTTGCACCCCTTGATTTTCTGGATTGACAGGCCTGTTTGGGACTGCCTTTAAAATCTGTTATCATTGGAACTCAGGTAACAATTTGTCAATGTTGTATTGATTCGCAATAATTCATGGCCCATTCTGTGTTGCATTGCTATACATTTTGAGTGTAGAAGACAGTCACATAAGAATTGAATGCAACATTTTTAATAATGGGAAGATGTGTGTGCCAATTTTTTCGACTGTGTAGTTGAATATAATGCAATTTTTCAGTCACAATATTAATTACTTGAAGTGAACATAACCAAAATAGCATACAAGTTTTTGCTTTGAAAATCTGCGGGGGACAATTGTTTTGCACTCTTTGATTTTTCTATATTGCCAGGCCTGCATCTTTCAACAACCGTTTCCTAGCAGAAAAGTAGACTAGTATAAAAATGCAAAATAAATACAAACACATAAAACTGTAAGTCAAATCCATGGGCATTTCCAGTCATAATATGTACAATTTCCAAATAATACTGTTGTGTGTTGAAATATGTTGAAGCTAACATTCTCTTGTCACAAGTCTTACATCTCCCAACAGAACTGTATATCTATTGATTTTCAATTTTCTAATGCATTGTTAAGTCATCTCAGTATTTCACAAGTATAAAAAATAATATTTTAATTCTAATGGAAGTCATAAAAAGGATTTTCTAATCAAACTGACATTAACTCCTTACATGCTGTTGGCAGATTTATTTATTTATTGGTGTTTAAGGTCACATACTTATGCACAATGGCTAATCGTGAACGTGACAGTTTTATGGGTGGAGGAAGCCGGAGTACCTGGAGAGAACCACCAAGCAATGACAAGCAACTGTCAGCTCCTCAACAGTCTAACTCTGTTCAAGCTCCGTTCAAGCAGGGTTACAACGATTGAGGACATGTGCACCATTGATGTGCTGTACGCCTTAGTACACGGCATCATCGTGCCCCCATGTAGGCAACCGGGATAAAGTGCCTTGCTCAAGGACACAATGCGGGTTGTCCCGTACTGTTGGCAGATATTGCTGCCCAGGACAGGATTTTTCTTGCCACTGATATAAGTATAATTTGGGCACGTTTAATCAAGTTTTCCCCCTGGAAATTGATCAGATATTTCAATGCAGATTTGTTGAGTTAAATTTAGATGAATTTTTCATCAAATTGAGTCATGGCTGCTGTGTTTTCCCCCTGGAAAATGATCAGATATTTCAATGTAGATTTGTTGAGTTAAATTTGGATGAATTTTTCATCAAATTTAGTCATGGCTGCTTCATAGCAGCCATGACTAGATTTGATGAAAAAATATTTTGAAAATACTTAGTGGGTTAAGAGTTAATTACATGTTTTTAATCCTCTACCTAACGAATCAGCTGCAAATTATCACGTAATTTACAAATTGAGCATTTGAAACAATATTTATTTTTCAAAAAATTTCTACAAAAATATGGCATGTGACTTGGTAGCTCGTTCCAATAAGGGGGCACACACGATATGGTTTGGTTGAAATATTTTGGACAAATTGAAACAAAAGAATAGGCCCCACAAAGTAGATCTTCTATTTCACAGGTCATTTTCTGTAAAACTACATGTGGGCTGGTATTTTTGTCCCCCAAAAAATTTTCGGGGGACTATTAAAAGAGTCTGTGTCCGTCTGTCCGTCCCACTTTGATAACATTAGTTATAGTTGACCAAATCAAATGAAATTTGGTATGTTGGTGTATCAACATAAAATACAGGTCAAGTTTAAATTGGGGTGCGGTCCGACAATTTTTGCCTGAGTTATGCCCTTTTTTTACTTCAAAAATTCATTTTTGGGGGTTTCCCGATGATTACTTTAGTTATAGTTGGTCAAATCAAACGAAGTTTGGTATGTACGTGTATCAAAATAAAATACAGGTTAAATCCGAATCGGGGTGCGATCTGACAATTTTTAACAGAGTTATGACCCTTTTTCGACTTCGAAATTTTTTTTGGTTTCGCGATAACTTTTAGTTGTTGATGACTGAATCAAATAAAATTTGGTATTTAGGTGTATCAACATAAAATACATGTCAAATTCAAATCGGTGTGTTTGGTCCAACATTTTTTGCCAGAGTTATGTCCCTTTTTTGACGTGTGGCCGAGCGGCCTTTTATTTTATTTTAATTTATTTTTGTAATTATTTCTTTGCCATCAAAACATCGTATTCTTGGTTCGTTTTATGATTTAGGCCTCATAATCTACTATAGCATAGGTGGTGGTATATTTCGTCCCTTAAGTGGAGGAAGGCTTTGCAATGCTAAGGTCTGGTTTCCTATGAAAAGGTCATTTCCGAGGTTATTGGATATCCTCAGCCAAATGGCTATTTTGAGCTATTGTTTTAGTTTATGGTGGTGTGGATATAGTAAATAATTCTCATTAATGGTAATATTCCCAAAATAATCTGTTGATGGTCTTGATTCAAACTGTGTATTGTCATGTGCATTTCAATTGGGGGTCAAGGTCACATGGAAGCGTTAAATGACTAACCCAGAGCTGTTTGGGACCTGACAATTTGCAGTTTACAAATGGGACAATTTTTTGTGTAAATTTGCTTTGAGAATGCCTTCTGAAATGAAAGTGTCAATGACACTGTAGCTCAACTTGTCAAGACATGTGCATGTATAGTATGTGACAGCAATGACAAAGATCTAGGTAATGACCTGATAACAAAGGTACATATAAAGCATTGTAACGGTCTGTACATAACTACTGACCGTAGCCTGTAACAAATGTATAGGTAAAGTATTGTAAAGGTGGGTGACAGTCAGATGCTAAACTAGAAAAGAAGTCTTTGAGTCCCAGAGTAGGTCTGACTGAACACCAAAATATTTGTTGTCATAGCACAGTGACAACAAAGGCACCCAAAAACACACTCATTCCTGTCCCAAGGTGAAAACACAGGTACCCAAGAAGTTTTGTGAAGATCAGTTCATAAATACGAGCTGTATAGAAGTTGCGACAAAAACTGATTGGACCTAATTTCGGTACAAAATGGCCACTGGCAGCCATCTTGAATTTTGGACCGCACTCAGAAACACTCGTTCTCGTCCCAAGGTGATAACAAAGGTACCCAAGAAGTTTTGTGAAGATCGGTTGATAAATACAGCCTCTAGCCTGAGCCGTATTGACATGTGCACTTACAGTGTATAAGTAGCACTAAATAAATCAAAATTCATCTAATTTGCATAATTTCTGCATGAGAAAAAAACCTGTATTGTATGTGATGTATTCCATTTTACTAAACATTCATACAAAAATTTATTCAAATCTGAACTTTCATACAGAAGTTCTGTACAAAAGACTGATTGCACTAATTTTGGTACAAAACGGCTGTAGTGGCTATCTTGAATTTCGAACCACACCCCAAAACACTCGTTCTCATCCCATGGTGATAACAAAGGTACCCAAGAAGTTTTGTAAAGATCGGTTCATAAATACGGCCTCTAGCCTAAGCCGTACAGAAGTTGTGTACAAAAAACTGATTAGACCTAATTTCAGTACAAAATGGCCACTGGCAGCCATCTTGAATTTTGGACCGCACTCAGAAACACTCGTTCTCATCCCAAGGTGATAACAGAGGTACCCAAGAAGTTTCGTGAAGATCGGTTGATAAATACAGCCTCAAGCCCGAGCCGTATTGACATGTGTACTTACTGTGTGTTAGTAGCACTGAAAAAACCAAAGTTCATCTAATTTGCATAATTTCTGCATGAGAAAAAAACCTGTATTATATGTGATGTATCCCATGGTACTAAACATTCATACAAAAAATTATTCAAATCAGAGCTTTCATGTGGAAGTTCTGCGCAAAAATCTGATTGCCCCTAATTTTGAACAAAATGGCTGCCAGTGGCCATCTTGAATTTCAGACCTGATCCAAAAACACTCGTTCTCATCCCACGGTGATAACAAAGGTACCCAAGAAGTTTCGTAAAGATCGGTTCATAAATGCGGCCTCTAGCCCGAGCCGTATTGGCATTTGCACTGACAGAGCTGAAAGTAACACTAAATAAATCAAAGTTAGTCTAATTTTCATAATTTAAGCACGAGAAAAAAACCTGTATGATATGTAATGTATCTCATGGTACTAAACATTCATACAAAAAATTATTCAACTCAGAGCTTTCATATGGAAGTTCTGTACAAAAAACAGATTTCTGCATCGTCGGTACAAAATGGCGGCTGGCCGCCACCTTGAATTTCAGACCGCACCCAAAGAACACTCGTTCTTGTCCCACAGTCATAACAAAGGTACCTAAGAAGTTTCGTAAAGATCGGATCATAAATACGGCCTCTAGCTCGAGCCATATCCAATTGCTGATGTATGGACAGACGGACAGACGGACAGGTGGAGAGACAGACAGACGGACGACAGGCCATGGCATAAGCTCAAATTTGGCTTTGCCAAAGTTGAGCTAAAAATGAATAAGAAACCCATATGTTTTTTATTTGTCAGAATGATCATGTTATGCTGTAAAATCCTCACTGGAGGAATGAGGAATTCCTATAACACAGTTTTATCACTATCGATGTACGAAAATTGGAGATTTATCCCCAAAATGTGAAAATTTTGACCATTTTGAGACATTTTTTTAGCCATCAACTGTGTCATTCGGCTGAGTGTATTTGAGTGATATTGTAAGATTTTTGTTGTGTACAGTTGTCTCCAGAAAGGGCCATATTCAGAGCTTTCAGAAACTTTATACATTGTGAGTATTGTGAATAGGGAAGGTAATTTAAATGCGAAATATCCTCGGCTGTGTTAATCAGAAGCTGAACATTTCTTGAAAAGCCAACATTTTCACCTGAATAACTGTAACGAGACCTTAAAGCATTGCAAAACCTTGTTGCACTCAAGGGACAAATTTATCAGTTTTATTAACTTAGGTAAAATAGACATAAACCATTTAATTTTTTAAAGTATAAATTGGTTATAAAAGAGAGCATGTGGCAGCCAAAATGACCAGTCAGGGAGGTGTGGGGGCCTGAGAAACAGATTTTGTAGGTCTTAAAATGACAAATTTTGATATCATGTGCATTAGGTAGAGCATAAAAAACAGATTTTTTTTTTACTTTTATTTGGAAATTTTCGAAGTCCCAAACAAAATATTTTCAAACCAAAATTTTTTTTTCTTCTTAAAATTGACCAAAACACATAAAAAAACAAAAAACTAATTTCCGGATTTTGGTGCAAAATTTCAAAGTCCCACCCAGACACCAAATTTTCAGTGTAAAAAAAAAAAAAATTGTCTTAAAATTGTCCAAAACACAGAAAAACCTCCCCAGAATTTCTGGATTTTGGTCCAAAATTTCGAAGTCCGGACCAGGACCCCAAATTTTCAGCCTAAATATGAACCCAGGGACTTGGCTTGAACAAACTTGAATCTCACCCCCTAAGCATGCTGCATACCAAATATCAAAAGATTCTTATTGGTAGATCTGAAGAAGAAGATTTTTAAAGAATATTCCTCATACTGCACTAATTTGAACATTTGGGCTCCCAAAGGGAACCCAAATATGGACCGAGGGATTTGATTTCCACAAATATGTGAATCAATGTTCCAAAGATGTTATATGTAAAATATGAAAGCTTTTGGAGCAGTGGTTTGGAAGCAAACGATTCTTTAATTTTTTCCCATTGCCCACAGTGTTAAAAAAATGCTGACTCAGCATTTTTTCAAAGTCCCCAAAAAGTACCTTATGACAAAACCGATGGCAATTTTTTTCTACCATTCCTTTCTGTTGGTCCCAAGGAAGCCTCACACCAAATAAAAATTCTCAGTGCTGTGCAGTTTTGGAGATATGGAGTTTTTGTTTTTTTCTATTTTTGGCTCCTGAGTTTCCCATGGGGCTGCAGGAAAAAATTGTTTGGCATAAATCAAGTACTTATAACCCAATAATACCTCATATTAAATTTTGTTCAAATTGGCCTCTCGGTTCAGAAAATAGAAACTTTGGGCGGGGCAAAAATCTTGCCCCTCTCAGAACAAAGGCAAATATTGCCCATCAAACTTCTCTTGAACAAACTTGAGTCTACACCTCAAATAGAAGCTGGAGGGTGCTAGTCAGGACTAGCCATCTCTCATACATTCCCCCCCCCCCCCCTCACCCACAAACAATGAATCTGAGGCATTTGTACCAGGAGTAGCCCTTATATTGGAGCCCATTTTGGTTTAGGGATGCCAAGCCCCCCCCCCCCCCCCCCCCCCTGCCCCATACTTATGCCACTGGCTATGAACATTTTGAAATACTGTTTCTTATAAGACAAATATGATAGCTTTCCAGTATGACAAATTCATTGTATGGGTACAAGTCTTTGACTAGGTACACAGACCCATGTACCTTGTCAGAATTTATGTACCCTTCAGCTACAACACTACCAGTTAAACAATACCAACATCACAGTACAAAATATCTTTGTGAGTAAAAAGTTCTCAAGAGTTTTAAAATGTAAAGCATGAGATGACTCTAGCCAGAAAAGAGAGAAAGTTACAACCTATTTCAACCACAAGAGTACATTTAGTAATGGGTGTGAACTTTTGTCATCCCTTTAGAATTGTCATTGAAACCAGCAAGTTTATGCTCAGACCCCAGTTTCATACCTCCCTTCCTGTTGCTTTGTTGGGAATTCATCAATTCCTCAAACCCATCCTTCTGCAGGTACACATTGGAAATAGAGGTCAGCAGTCTTTCAATTCTATCTGGGAACATATCTATCTGCCCTCCAATGTTCTTGTACTTGTTTGCTTTATCAGAGTCTCCCTTTTGTCCAGAAGGACTATCCTCAGGGGTTGCTGTTCCAATCCCAGTCCACATTTTGAACCTATTAATCATGAATGAGACAATCTCATAGTCATTGCATTGTTTTGTTACGTCTGACCTCACATTTGCAAATGTTTCATTCAGTACGCTCAAGAACATGTTGACCAATATGAAGGTGACAGTCACCAAGAAAAGAAACACAAATATCTGAGTCAGGTATGGTTCTACCATCAACATTTCATAAATATCAAATTTTCCCATCAACATCAGTACAGCCGACTCCATTGAGGAAACAAAGGTAGAGAAGCTTGGGAGGAAACCTGCGAAAGTCAGATAAAACAGTTGAATGAATGCCAGGAAAACAATCCAGAAAATTATGCTGAAATGAATCAGGGAGTTTGCTCCATTCTTCAGGGTTGAAGTCAATAAAGACATTTTCTTATTGAAACGTAGAAGTTTCAAAAACTTGATGGTAGCCAAAAACACTAACCAGCCAATAATGTAAGAAAAGACCTCATTCCAGTAACCGACATATTGGAATTTCATGTATGAGTTACCATGGGTCTTGGCAAAATAGTCTGTTAGTTTGTTTGTCTCAAATAACTTATAGAAATAAATGCAAATTGCCCCAACAGACATGCCAATAATACACATTTCCACCCAATTCCAAAATTCTTTAAAGTATTGCTTTCTTTTCTGCCAGAATACTCTAAGTTCCCTGACAATGAAGACAACAGTAAATATAAAATATATGATTTCACATGCAATCTGAAACAACATAACAGATGACATGTAAGGTAACAGCATAGCTGGCTCAAACCTGTATGATGTAACAAAGCCATTACTAGGCAGCATTTCTGCAAGAAGTGTTGCTATACCAAATATATTAATTTGAGGGTTGTACACAGTGAATTCAATGAACACAGCCCTGGTGTACTGATCTATCCACTCCTCAGACTCTAATCTGGTCATGTCTTCCAGCATTTTGTTGTCAGCTGATCGCAGTTCATATACAAAGCCTCCCCCACCATACCATTCCATGCGGCCCCAATAAGGGTACCCGCTCAAGTCTCCACTTGTTCTGTAAGTGTAATGCATTTCTGTTTCAGAATCTGTATCATTTGATGGTAGAGGTTGCCATCTTGCTCGGTACGTTCCCTTATCTTCACTGAATAATGAATACGCTTCATTGCACTCCTTCACTGTTCCTGTATCTTTCATTAAATCATACACCTCACATGTACCTGCATGCAGAAAATAAGTAAATTATGAATCCTTAAGAATTTGCAGAGAAAGACACTTTCAGACTGGAACCCTGTTAATTTGTTAATTGAATAGCCACTTAGCCAGTAGAAAATAATCAATTAACTGGTAGAGACAAAATTGTTGTTGGTCATCAACCATTGTTCACATGTTTTTGCCTTGTTAACCCTTAAACCAATGCATAGGATATAAACATTTATTATTTAGCCTTTCCCAAACCCAGTTTGGGAAAGACTCTTGTTATTCTTCTTTTTCAAAATTTTTCTTCTCTATTTTTTTTTTTTTCCGCCATGAATTTTGTCTGTTGAACTGCTCAAAAACAAGCTGTACGATTTTAACCAAATTTGGCATACTTATGTAAACTCATAAAATCGAGTGAAATGAGGTATCGTCATGTCTGTAAAAACACATATTTTCAAACTATTCTGCCAAAACCTTCAAAATTTTAACATTTTTTGAAAGTCTCAAAACTGTTTACAGTTATTCAGCTCAAATTTTCCTAACATTTAGAGCATAATATGATACGCCACAATCACCACTCAAATCTTTCAACATTAACCCCCATTGGCCAAAATGACATGAATATAGCTTTTTTCGTCAAAATTGACCAACTTCAAAGGCAAATTTCTCTAATTACAAGGTTGTTGTAACATTTATTTTGGTATGGATAGATGCAACAATGATTGCGGAAGAAAGTTACTGTTTACTTTTTAATCTCAGATTTAACTTTCAAGCACAATGAGGGTGAGAAGAGTGCCGTTTGAAAATGCCAAAATTAGCCAACTGTAGTTGGTTTTTCTATCATTTTGGAAAGGGTTCATTTCAAACACTTTTCATGTACGTATTCACAATTGATTACCGAGCATATTTGCTGTTGTAAGTTTGATTGTAAAGTTAACCCTATCCCATTCTGGTTGCATAAAAGGAGGTACCTTCCAAAAAAAACTCCCATTCTTTCAGAATTTGGTAAGTTTAGGTGACGATTAACTGCATTTTAATTGCTTGAGCTCTGAATGTTTTCTATAGCTGCATGCAGCAGTCAAAGTAAGACAGATTTTCTTTTATATGTTATTATTAAAAGTTTAAACCTTGGCAGATATAAGACTTCCCATAAGGGTACTGTAGGAATAATTGTTATTTTCGCCAACTTCTACATGCAATTTCTCAGCACTGAAGCCATATTTTCTCAAAACAGTTCCCGTCAGAAGATAGTTCATTGATCCAAGAACAATTTTGCTGTTATATGTCTTATTCCAAGTTTTAACCCTCACCCAGTTGTCGTGCCTTGACTTGGAGTACCCTCAACTTGTACATATTTATTCAAATACCAAGATTCAAGATTCCTCCATATCTCTTATCAGACACTCAGTCTGTGATTGATGTTCACACATTTAAAGCATAATATGATACACTAAATTAACCCCTATTGGGCACATATGATATGAATATAGCATTTTATCTTCGAGATTGAATAACTTCAAGCACAAATTTCTCTAATTGCAAGGTTGTTGTGATAATTATTTTTGTATGCATAGATGCAACAATGCTTGCAGAAGAAAGTTATTGTTTAGTTTTTAATCTCATCTTTAACTCTCAAGCACAATAAGGGTAATAGTTCCATTCGAAATGCTAAAATTAGCTAACTTCGGTTGCATTTTCCTGTCATTGTGAAAGGGTTAATTTTAAACACTTTGTTTTGCTATAGGTAGAGATGCTTAATGAACAAATCTGCTGCTGTAAGTTATGCTTTGGGGCTTAAGCCGACATATGCTTTGGCCACGTAAAGAATAGTACTGTCTGACAAAAATTGATTTTCAGTGAATTTTGCAAACATCTGTACTCATTTCCTCTAATTTATTTTGGTATGGATAGATGCAACAATGATTGCAGAGGAAAGTTACTGTTTACTTTTTAATCCCAAGATTTAACCCCCAAGCACAATGAGGGTGAGAATAAGAGTCCCGTTATAGAATGCTAAAATTAGCCAACTTTGGATGCTTTTTGTCAATCATTTTGGAAATGGTTAATTTCACCACTTTGCTTTGATATATGTAGTCTGCATTTTCACATTGGAAAGGTGGGAAAGCCCGTAATTTGTCCAACAAATTACAATTCTCTAGTTTAATTAGTTTTTTTTTAAAATTAACTGCTAAATTCAAAAATTACGCTGGTGGATGTGGACGATTCATTAGGTAAAGGGTTAAAGTGTATGGGAGAGTGCCTGCACCTTCTTATAAATTGTAAGGTGGCAAATCCATATTGATTAAATAATTTTACTCCAAAGATAATATGAAGCACATCCAAAGAATATGAAGTTTCTCAGATGTGGTACCTGCACTTCAGAGTGAAGCCAAAAATGGACTTCCAGCATTATAACAGTTAACAGATATATTCTGTTAACCCTTTACCTAACTTGAAAAGCAGACGACACTTGCAAAAAAAAATTCTTGAATAACTAACTTTTTTAATTTTTTGTCTCAAAAACATAGGTTATGTCCCCTCATTGGAATGAGCTCAATGAGCTCGTTCCAACGAGGAGTCATAGCCTATTTTTTTGAGACAAAAAATGAAAACATAATGAAAATTGGTTGGCGATTTTTTAGAATAGCGCTGGCCATTTTTGGTTGTTACGTTGGGTAAAGGGTTAACAGGAATTAGGCAACTTGCCTGTTTTTGTGTGATAAATGGAGCATGTGGTATTTATATCTTGTTTGACTTATAATGGATGTACTGGGGCCAGATACAGTACATGGAGAGTGTACTATCAGTAAATGACTCAGAGTGATTCCACCCAAGCAATAATTCCTAATTTGTTGCAAAATATAAAAAGCACTAGCAATGTTTCAGCCAATCGACCTCCGAGGTAAACCTATTGGGCTGAAACATTGCTTGTGCTTCTAATGTGTGTGTACAGAATTTGAGAATGTTAGTTACCTTGAGTAATAACTTCATTCTATAGTATTTATTGGGGTTTAATGACTCTTTTAACAACCAGGGTCATCTCATTACGGACAGTTTTACGGGTAGAGGAAGCTGGAGTACCCGGAGAGAAACACTGAGCAACAGCGAGCAACTGTCAGGCTCCCCAGCATATTAACTCCACACAAGCAGGGTTAGCACTTGTTGAAGACAAGTGCACCATCGACATGCAGTACGCCTAAGTACACAATGCCACCGTGCCCCCACGTGGGCAATGGGGGTGAAGTGTCTTGCCCAAGGACACAACGCAGTTGCCGCTGGTGGGATTCAAGTCGAGGACCTCTCGGCTTGCAGCCTGCACCTCTGCCTTCTGAGCCACTGCTCCCCCTTCATTCTATAGTAACAATCCACTCTCCACACACTTAACCCTTTACCTAACACGAAAAGCAGACGTCACGAGCAAACAAAATTCTTGAATAACTATTGTTTTTCATTTTTTTGTCTGAAAAACATAGGTTATGACCCCTCATTGGAATGAGCTCGACGAGCTCATTCCAAAGAGGGGTCATAACCTATGTTTTTGAGAAAAAAATGAAAAAAATAATGAAAATTAATTGGCGATTTTTGTGAATAGCGCTGGCCGGATTTGGCCGTTATGTTGGGTAAAGGGTTAAAGTCTATAAAAGTTGGGAAAGCAACTATGGCAAGGCAAATGCCTTGGATTGGCAAAATTTGTGCTGCCTTCAATACAAAGCAACTCTGAAGTCAGTGCAAATATTTCAGCCTTCCTAGAAATTGCAAGACTTTCACACAGAATGATAAAAAAATAAGCACCAGTGTTTTATTGAAAGCATAAAATAATTCAAATCCAGCGTCTATGCTTACAGTCAAAATAGGTGTCGCGAAATAAAGTAAGATTTTGTATTCAAATTATATTGTTTCAAAGTAACTATTTTTTAGAACTAAGAATAGTTATTATAGTGGGCAATTTTCTGAAAAAGAATACTTTTGGGCAATAATTTTACTTTTCATTCTTATCTGAAGAAAGAAATGGGTAAGGCCAAAACGAAAATAGTTTTGGTTCTCAGAATTTTTTTTCTCCAAATCTGTGAGGGAGGATTTTATTTTTATTTTTTATCACACTCTGAATTTTGAGGAATATTGCCTTGGTTATCCAGAGCCGTTGTGTATCATAAGTTATATATACTTCAGTGATCTGAATATAGCAGCTACCCCACATAGTTGGGTAGCCTCTACATTCAGATTGCTGAACTAATTTTATATAGAGAGCATTTTTTTTATTTTTTCAATATTAAAATGCAAAGCAGGAGACATATAATACCATACAAACATTGAAGTAACTGACAAAATCTCTCCAATGAGGTCATCATTCAATGCATGTGTACTCATAGTTAGAAATATATCCTAAACGGTGACATTTTCACTCGGAGGCTTGTATACACAAACACCAGGGTAGGATTTGTTTTAAAATTTTTGTTTAGCAGTTTTTTTCCTAACTCTTAAAATTGATTAGCAAGTGGGTGTAATTGTTTAGCAGTTTTAATTCATGATGGTTCCATCCTCAAAAGTACTAAAATAAGTCATGGGTTTTATTTAAATCATGTTTCAACCAACAGTAGCCAGGGGGTTGTTTGGATCAAACTGTTTAGCCCATGACTTACTAATTCTCTGCAACATCCTGGTTGGAGCTCTCCTCCCCCCCCCCTCCCCCCCCCCCCCCCCCCCCCCACACACACACACACAACATGCAGTATGGGGGCCAAATTGGCAAATGTTGTGAATTAAAAAATATATTTGTCTTTTTTTAAATCATACTGGCTTTAATAGGTTCATAATAATAATACCCAAATAGTCAAACCCATTCAAATCCCACATTTAAAAGTAACGACAACATTCAGATGACACTCGGAATTTTAGACCCTTAGTGAAAATGTGAGAGAAGGGTAAGCAACTCCACTTAGTAATATTAAAAGACAAAAATGCCTTATCAACCATTTTTTTTTTATATTTTAGTTTTGTTTCGCATAAATTGGGTATTTCTCTGTGCTAATTTTATAACCACTGGGCACAATATAGATAATCAAAATCTGAACACTTGGGTGAGAAGGTTGCATACTCAGGTTACAAATTATTCAAGAGCTTTATTTTACGCATTAAAATCTGAACACTCTAGATGGACATCTTGACTAGAAAAGATTGATGACCTCCAAGTAAAGCCTAGCTGTTAGCAATCACATGTTACTGTTTGCCATTCACATTTGTGAGAGACTATTTTAAAGAGCATCCCTCGTAGTTATGATGTGCCTATACAATGATGGGGTTCAGATTTTGATTTCGATGATTTGTAGTATTTTTTCAAGTGCATATTGATCGATGGGGAGGACAAAAAGACTTAAGTTCGAATAATTTAATGGCGATTTCTTCTTGAACCTGATGATGTTGCATATCCAGCTGGGATTGTGGATTTTGGGGCTGAAAATTGAGAAATATAAGTATGATTTTGCACTGGAATGGGGCCGAATATTGGGCATATGAGTGGGCCAAATATCGGGTCCACGAAAACACCTACAAAATCCCTGCAAAATGTTATCGTAAATCATCCCATATGCGATGTGTGAGAGCCTCTGAAAGCCAGGAGAACAAAGAGGGATAATCCTATTCTGTTTACTGAAATACATGTGCATCACACTTTGTGATCCAATTTTATGGAAGTGCTTCGCATTAGGGGAAAATTGCATTGCAAACTGTAATGCAAAACCGAACAAATCCTACCCTGAAACACACATGTTCATTTTGTTAAATTTGATGACTTTGTATTTTCGGAAACTGGAATTTTTTACAACTTTTCAACAAAAGTCAATTCCCCTGTGTTATTCTTGCTTCCAGATTATATGCTTCTTAGTTCTAGATCCAGTTGATATCAATCCGGGAATTTGCAACTTTATGCATTCATGTTTCCTATTTTCATTGCACAACCAATGGTGATATTTGAAAAATTCCAATAAACTGTACCAATGAGCATGAAAAAAATCAATGTGGCAGTCTTTGAGAATCAAAGGTAATTTTTGGGGGGGCCTAATCCAAAACATTTGCCTTGTTGATATTACTGGGACGCACTCTATTAGTTACCAAGTATCACTGCTCCAAAAGGTGAATCGGTTACAAGGAGGAACATAACTCTTGAATTCTTTACCATCAAAGGTGAGTGATCTGTACTTTGGAAAATTAAATACATACTGGAATTTTTTTGTACATTTTTCATGCGAGAATATATATATAATGGAACAATCATGAAATTAGCTCTTGAAGACCTCTCCTATTGGCTCACTTCCCTCTGTTTTCATTTGACTCCATAAAGGCTGATGAGGGAGTAATAACTTCTCCCTAAATTTACACCCCAGACTGGTCACGGCCGTGGATAGTTGGTTATTATCCAGTCATAGCCCATGGTTAGCCAGTTCTCAGAATGGATCAACCGGCTCTGCACTCATACCCAAGTCATTACCCCACCTATCACTTCCCTGCAGGATGAGAGGAGGGACTACTGACAGGAAGTCCTGGTTAGGATTACCTCAGTTTAAACTCTTGTAGTGCTGGGTGGTTTCCTGATTAATTGGGTATAGCCGGTTATAAAAAATATTGTTAGTAATATCATCCAAAATAAAAAAATCGAAATATCGTCATGTAGATAAATCATTCCCCATGCCCCCCTCCTGGATGGACAAAAACATAACACAGCTCAGAGAATACAGTTTCTGTTCATTTCAGAAGTGTTTGGAAAACCCAAAGTTAACACTACTGGGCCCTAGGGAGGGTTAGTTAGGCTCAATTAACACAATAATAATTGGGCTGATTTTGTTTTTGATAGTGGCCAGGTCATTTCCTGGCTGACCGAAGTTACTGTCCTTCTATCATGATGGAATGTTGCATCGAGTACACAACATTAAAGAATAAATACAATGTATTCAACTGGTAGTCTGCTGGATGATTTCATGATGCAGACATCACAACACAAAAGGAGAATAAAATGGAGCAAAAAAACTCAAATGCAATTTTTTTTTATCAATAACAGATGATTATTACACAACATGTTTGTTGCATGGTTGTCACAGACACGTTTTCAGTATGTAAAGTTCATTGTTCAGTTTCAGTTACCTCCCTATTTGAGTTGCCCTGATGTGGACAGTATTTCAGTAAACACATCAAGGGAGATAAAAGGTTGAAAAATAAACACTACATTCTGATATGTCCCATGCATTCTATCATTAGACCATGCATGGACACAAGTTCACAACAAACGTTTTAAATCAAAGTTATTATTAAACTAAGACACAGGTATATGTGCTCAGTATATTTTTGGTTAATACAGCTGAGTCAAATGCATTCATGCCCTAAACTGTATTAGAAAAAACACAACCTTCACAAGAAAACAATATCATGATTATATCGTTGATCACAATTTTCTTTCCCCAAAACTGCGATTATTATTTTGGCTAATATCGCTCAGCACTAAACTTCTGATTTATGGAGAACACACTTTTTATAACCACTAAAAAATGATTGTAACCCTTTAGTTTACACAACATAAAGACTATAATCAGATGGTGGTATTCCCAAAAATTGCTATTCATTTTTTATTTTTTGTCTGAATAACATAGCTTATATGACCCCTCATTGGAATGAGCTTGATCCAGTGAAGGGTCATACGCTATGTCTTACAGTAAATATGACAATATTTAATTGTTAATGAGATTTTTTGTGTCACAAGGGTGCAAGAAAGGAGGGGGCAGGTGTATCAAAAAGGGACTCAACTCTGGGTATGAGTGAAGACCGGAAATTTACTACATATCATAAATCACACAGCATGATACTCAATAGTACTGAAATGATATGATATCTAAATTTTATAGTAAATTTCCTTTCTTATTATACCTACCACAATTGTTTACTACAGGCTTGCACTACAGTGGAAGTCCCTAACTCGGATAAAATACTCTCTATTTTTGTCTTTCCCAAGCAAGTTGGGAAAGAAAAGTGGTGCAAAAGCACCAATAAAAATAAGCCAAAACTGGGTCGAGTGCAACCGGCGCAGACCCAGTACGGGACGCTCTCTCCCAAGTACAACTCCACGACTTCCGTTGCCAGTGCGCATACCGTCTCTAAAGACTCATTCTTTTTGAATCCGTAAACGTTAGAGTTATGTGATCAGCGGGGAGGAAAGATTCTTTACCCGTAAAGAAGACGGGAGGGCCTCCATGTAAACAATTGTGGTAGGTATAATAAGAAAGGAAATTTACTATAAAATTTAGATTTCTTATCAACCTACTCACAATTGTTTACTACAGGCTGAATAGACAAAAGGCTGGAGGGAATCGCATAACCAACCCCCACATAACCCTAGTGCACTGGAACCGTGAAGCAGAAGGAAGAGGTCCCGAGGCTTATCAACCATAATGTCGCAATCATTGGTAAAGGACAATGAAAAGAGACATATGAGCCTGTGTGACACACAGACAGAAAAAAGGGGCAGTAACAGCACAAGGCTGAAACTGACCTTCAAGAAGCCTAATGGCTATGGCAGACAACAGCCTGAGCAGAAGAAAGAGGACCCAAGGCAAAAAGGTCCTCCGACTGCTCCTGCAACTGGCGTAAATAAAAGGTGGAGAAAGTAGAAGCATTTCTCCAGTAGGCCGCCCGCATAACATCCGACAACTTGACGGAGTTAGAATAAGCCCAAGAGGTAGACAGTGCCCGCACCTCGTGGGCAGAAATACGATTGGTAATACAATCGCCAGCTGCTAAACGACTATAAGCCGTACGAATAGCAAGACAAATCCATCGAGAAATGGATTGAGGAGAGATCTTCTGTCGACCCGGAATGAGAGACAGAAAAAACCGTTTTCTGCCCTTCCGTATGAAGCGTGTCCGATCAAGATAAATGCGAATAGCACGGACCGGACAGAGCAAAGGGCGAGTACCCTCAACAGAGGGAAGAGCCCTGATACAGATAGGAGGAGGAGTAGTATCTGGTAACTGATTCTTAGCCAAAAAGGAGCAATCAGTGGTAAAAGTAACACTGTTGGGAGAACTCCTAAAAAAGGCCGGGTCAACCGAGAGGGCGTGAAGCTCACTAACCCGTCTGGCCGAAGCAAATGCCATCAGAAAAGCCGTCTTGTATGTGAGAAAATGCATATCCACCTGGGATAAAGGTTCGAACGGCGCCCCCCCCAAGCAAAGCAGCACCCACGAAAGATTCCATCGTGGAGTAAGCTGCAAAGTCCGAGGCCTTTTCAAAGAAAAGTGCCGAACAAGCTTGGAGAGGTAAGGATTAGTGCCGATACGACGCTTCCCCACATAAGAAAAAGTCTCTGAAAGCATAGACCTGTAACCCTGGATGGTAACAGGCTGGAGACCCCGAGAATCAAACAGATATACCAGAAACTCCGCAATCTGTGAAATCGAAGGATTGGCATAATCAACAGAGTGATCAGCACACCATCGACAGAAGACCTTCCATTTAGCTGCATAAGCTAAACCAGTGGAGTGCCTCCTTGAAGAAGAAATGCACTCCACTGCTCGTCTCGAAAAACCTCTACGGAGGAGACAGGACCTGACAAAAGATATGCGTGAAGGCACAATGAAGTCGGGTCGACGTGAAACCTCCTCGGGCGACCTTGACAAAGAAGGTCGCGACGTAGCGGGAGACGTGCCGGAACCGCCGCCATCAGCGAGCGGAGCTGATTGATCCACACCCGCTGAGGCGACAGGGGAGCGATCAGAATGATTCGACAACTGCAGGTTCGAATTTTGGCGAGAACCTGAGGAAGAATCGGAACCGGCGGGAAGGCGTAGCCGACTAGACCGTTCCAATCGAGTGACAGAGCGTCCACGGCAAAAGCCAGAGGATCTGGACACGGGGACACGAAAGTGTCCACCTGATGGTTCCAACGAGTCGCAAAGAGATCGACGTGGGGACGTCCCCAGAGATCGCAAAGCGACTGGAACACTGCCCTGTGAAGCATCCACTCGGTGGAAATAACCCTGCCCTGTCGGGACAGGGAGTCGGCTAGGACGTTCAGACGACCGGGAATGTGACGAACAACCACCCCGGCGTGAACCTCCTGAGCGAGCAGTAAAAGATCCCGAGCTAACTCGTACATCGGAAGCGAGTGCGTGCCGCCCTGGTTCCGAATGTAAGCAACCACTGTCGAATTGTCGGATAGTAGAAGGACCTGGCGATTCGACAAGTGAGGGATCCACTGCCTGAAACTCAGAAGAAGAGCAAGAAGCTCCTTCTGGTTGATGTGTAGAGCTGCTTGATCCTGGTCCCACATCCCGTGTAGGGAAAGACCGAGAGGATCCAACGTCGCACCCCATCCGAGATCGCTGGCATCTGCCGTCAGGACGCGATCGGACGTGGGTAAGTCCAGCGGAACACCCTGCGTAATCCACTGAACATCTGTCCAGGGAAGAAGGTGAGGATACAGAGAGTCAGGAAACGGAAGCACCTGATCCAGAGAATCTACATTCGGTCTCCAACGACTGAGCAGAAAGTGTTGGAGAGGTCTGACACGCAGCCGACCTAGAGGAATGAGATCCGTCACCGAACCGCAGAGACCGATCAGCCGGAGAAAACTCCGAGCGGTCGCGGACCTGGACTGGGACAGAGTCAGAGCAAAAGCTGAGAGAATCACAGCCTTGGCCTGGGGAACAGCCACCAAATTGAATTTGGTTTGGAAAGACATCCCCAGATGACAAAACGACTGAGAAGGGACCAGGTCCGACTTCTCCTCGTTGACTCTGAATCCTAGCGACGTGAGCAAGCTCAACAGAGAGGCGACATCCGATTCCAGTAAGGCAGCATTGGAATGCCTCTGGAGGATATCGTCCAGATATGCCGAAGTAGTCACCCTGGACTGTGTGCGATGGAACGCTATCACATGCGACATCAGTCTGGTGAACGCCCAAGGAGCCAGGTTGAGGCCGAAAGGCATGGCCTTGAACTGGTAAACTCGCCCCAGAAAAGCGAACCTGAGATACTTCCGTGACGCCCGATGCATCGGAACGTGGAAGAAAGCGTCTCGCAGGTCGATGCTGGCGGCGAAATCTCCCTGGTGAATTGAATGGCGGACCGACCTGAAAGTCTCCATGCTGAACTTGGGAGCAATGATAGACTGGTTCAGGATGCTCAGATCGATAACCGGTCGGAGTCGGCCGTCCTTCTTCGGCACCAAGAACAGGCGGGAATAGAAACCCACTGACTGAACGTTCTTGACGACCTCGATCGCCCCCTTTGCCAGGAGATTGGCAATCTCCGTGGACAAAAGTTCCCGACGTAAAACGTCTGAAGGAACTGTGGTTGGAAGAGGCACCCTTGACAGAGTGGGGTGCCGTCGGAAGGATATGCGCAGCCCGGACCGAACAACATCTAACACCCATGGATCGGATGTGATGGTGGTCCAATGGTCTGCAAACTCTGCTATCCTTCCTCCAACCTGGGACGAGTCGAGGTGAGGACCTTCATTTCGAGCCCCGACGAGGCCCGCGAGAGGAGAAACCACCTCCTCTGCTAAATGAAGAATCCTGAGACTTCCCTCGATTCTGCCGACCCCTACCTTTACCCCGTGAGTAAGAAGCAGAGGAGGCGGCAGAAGGACCAGCCTTTTGCTTCACAGAGGAAGCAGAAGGGTACTTGTTAGGCTTGGAACGGCCCTTGCCTCCCCGAGAAGGCTGATCAAGCTGACGAAACAGCAGCTGATCTTTGGAATGACGTAGGACGTCATCCCGGACCGTCGACACGGAACCATGGAAAAGTTGCGGACCTGCCAAAGAAGCAGATCGAAGAGTAGCACGCTGCTCCTCGGGAAGGGATCGTCCTGTGTCCAGCACAGCGTCCCTTCGAACTAATTCCAAATTGGCCGTGTTACAGGCATGCGTGTGAGTAAGGTGCATAAGCGCCTTGGACAGCACACGCAAAGGAGCCTGTACCTCGTCAAACTTATCTGGAGGCAGATAAGCAGCCAAAGCTGAGACGACGTGATCTGAGAGAGAAAGCATGCCAAGCATCTCTCTAGATAAGCCCAACGTGGACTCCAGAGTCGTCATTGGAATGACGGCAGACTTGGGCTTGGAAAGCCCGAGGGAAGTGGAGTCCTGATCCAGAACCGTCAAAGTCTGGCAGACTGACGGATTGGCGGAATCGTAGGAACGATAACGCACAGGAGGCAAAAAGGTGTCAACCCTGGTGAAGAACGAAGTCTTCAAAGCCTTGGAATTCAGCTTGGCATCCAATGCTGAAAAAGCTTCAACCACCTGTACCGACTGGCACGGTCGAAGGCGCCCAGAAGCAGGTTGCTCCATAGGCTGTTGGCGCGCGACCGAAGATCGCGGCCAGGCTGACACTGTCGGCTGGTTAGCAGGTTTGAGCTCAGGCAGAAACCCAAACACAAAGTCAAGAGCCGCCCCCAAGTCCGAAGACTGCTGGCCCTCGACCTCAAGCATGTCGGACTCCTCCCCAGAGTCGGAAGACACATAGCCCATCGTGGGCAAACCAGCCGACGCCTCCCATGGTGTCGGGACACCAGAGGAACCGGAAACCGGCCTGTTTCCAATCCCGGGAGGCGGCGCCATAGGAGGCGCCTGGAAACCACCCATAGCCTCGCTGGAAGCAACAGGAAGGCTCTTTGAGAGAACCTGAGTGAGTAAGGAGAGGGCCTCCCTAAGCTCACTGCCTGTACCGACCGGTTCGACAGGGGAGCGAACCGGCAAAGTGGCTTCACCTCTGACCCTCTTAACCAGCGAAGGGTCACGATCCTCCAAAACACCCGACGCGGGACGACGGGCGGCAGCCGAAACATCTGAAGGCAGACGTGTATAGGGGTACGATGCACCCCGAGGATCAATATTGCGAGAACTCATGAGAGTCACCGCGGACCTCTGCGGGGCAGAAGGTCCAGGCTGCACAAAAGGCGTTGGTCCCCCAAAACTGGCCGTGTGACCAGAGTGAGCGGACGGAAACGCCCCGGAGTTCATAGTGTTTCCACTATGAACATCCGAATCCAAAGACACAACTGTGGTACTCGACGGCGACGAGACCACAGCGATGGGCTCGGCCGGCAGCCCCTTCCGACTTCGCCGAGTTGAAGTCAGGGAAGGCTGGGGCCGATATCCCACGTCTACAGTATCGGACAGTTCTGCAGTCCCCTGCAGCGAAAAGCCGAGGCCGGCTGAAACAGACAATGAAGCAGACGGACCAGCAGCAGTAGTAGATACGTCGAGAGTCGTTGAGGCTGGTGAAATAATGGAGAGAGCACACCGGCTCGGCTCCGAAGGAGGAGTCACAACCCTAGTGACAGCCTCAGATGTCGACTGGAGGGGGACCGTAGTCCCGGAACCAGGCATCTCTACACCAGAACACTCAACGGCTCCCGCAGTATCCACCACAGGAAAAGACTGCACATCCCCCACGGAGGAGGAATAACTCTCACCAGACAGAGTCGGTTCGGGAGGCCCCGAACGACTACGTTCTCCTTTCCCGCGGGAACGGGAGGCACGGCCACGAGAACGAACGACACGATTTACAGACGCCCAAAAGGTGGAAGACCATGTTCCACAGACACCACACGGCCGCTCGGCCGAACACCCATTACAGGAGGAACACGACGAATGTACATCGTCCACATGCTTAGGCAGCAGACACTGCCCACAAGGAATTGTCCTAGGCATGAAAGAGGTGAGAGGAGCAGAGAAGGTGAGATCAGAAAACAGAACACCCCCAAAGAAAGAAAGGTGACAGAAACAAAGACCCCAGACGGCCGACCGGGAACCACCCAACAGGAAGACTACTCTCAACAGAAAGAAGAAACACTGTAGGAGTGGTACCCCGCTGACACCTAACTCTAACACAATTAAAAAATTTTGCAAAAAAAACATTAACAATAATTGTGAAATAATCTAAGTCCGAACCGCGTGGCCCGCGAAATTCGCGCGCGACTCGAGAGAGAGCAAATAAATAGACATGATGGACATATAATAGAAAAAAGAGAATATAAAACACTGTTCCTGAGAATACAAAGGATACACTGCGGTATAATGAATCAGGAAACATCAAACATCGAGTTGGTGGAACACTGATAAGCGTGCAAAAACATCTCGACACGAAGCGGATTTTAAAAAGAATGAGTCTTTAGAGACGGTATGCGCACTGGCAACGGAAGTCGTGGAGTTGTACTTGGGAGAGAGCGTCCCGTACTGGGTCTGCGCCGGTTGCACTCGACCCAGTTTTGGCTTATTTTTATTGGTGCTTTTGCACCACTTTTCTTTCCCAACTTGCTTGGGAAAGACAAAAATAGAGAGTATTTTATCCGAGTTAGGGACTTCCACTGTAGTGCAAGCCTGTAGTAAACAATTGTGAGTAGGTTGATAAGAAATACCCCTCCTTGAGTGGAACATGGTGTCATCTGCAATGCTTTAGCATTGTAGATGGCACCTTGTTCCATTCAAGTTAAAGAAAGCTTTAGAACTCACTCTGCTGATTGTATAGCTGATTCTATAGCTTCTTTGTTTGGTCATTATCGACCAGCATCCCTCATTATACCTGAATACCCCACTCCCTTCCCAACTGGCATTGACACATGTCAATACATTAGAAACAAATACTCTAGAGTTTATCAGTTATGCTTCTTGTAAAGTAAAGTCTTTTCCACTAGTGCATTTCTGGCAAAAAAGAGCACACACTGCCCTCTTGCCCCTAGTGGGACAAGGGGGGCTGCTGCCACCTCAGCACCCCTCCACATCTCTTGAGTTTCATCTGCTATTTAGGTTAACTAAAGGGTTAAAAGGTTTGAACAGAGCTGTATACAAAGAGACCAGGATTCTGTCTCACTTTCCTCACCAGTTGTGAAAGGGTCAGTCAATTTTCTGATTAACCCTTTTCCTAACACGAAAGGCAGACGACACTTAGAAACAAAATTTGTGAATAACTAAATTTCTTTCATTTTTTCCATCAAAAGCATAGCTTATGACCCCTCAATGGAATGTTCTCAATAAGCTCATTCCAATGAGGGGGTCCATAATCTGTTTTTGAGGAAAAAAATATAAAAAATAATGAAAACTGATTGGAGATTTTTGTGAATAGCATTGGCTGGCTTTGGTCGTTACCTTGGGTAAAGGGTTAAACGTTACATTGGATATGGGTATGTAATACAAGAGGTGTAAATTTTTAAATTAAATAATTAATTAACCCTTTACCCATTGAACAAGATATCAAAATTTTTTATTTTAATTACTGTTTTTTAAACTTTATCCAAAAATTTCAACAAAACATCATCTGACCCCTCATTGGAACAAGCTTATTTTTTTCATCTGCTTAATTTGAAAATTATGCGAGCGGATGATTCTGATTCATTAGGTAAAGGATGAATCCATATCCTTGTTTGCTTAAGGGGTCTGAGCTATAACCTCACCAAATGGTCACTCACATAGACATTGAACACCCAGACATTTGCCCTCTGTAGGGGTGTGGTTAATATCCGTATGGTAAATATCCATGTCGTATATGTCAAATGTCCAGGTGGGCAAATGTCTGGGTTGGTGGAATGTCTAACATTTGTTTACTAGTCCAGTAAAAACTTGAGGAACTGACACAAAAACTTGCAGGACATGAACCCCTGGGTAGTCCATCTAGTAGTCGATGAGATGGAAATTTAAATTTTATAGTAAATTTCCTTTCTTATTATACCTAACACAATTGTTTACAACAGGCTTGCCCTACAGTGGAAGTCCCTAACTTGGAAGTATACTCTCTGTTTTGTTCTTTCCCAAGCAATTTGGGAAAGAAAGTGGGGCAAAAATACCAAGAAAAAATAAGCCAAAACTGGGTTGAGTGCAACCAGAACACACCCAGTAGAGGGCACTCTTCTCCTTGTACTAATCCATGAGTTCTGGTACAAGTGCGCAGATGTAAAACCAACGGGGAGGAAGGATTCTTACCCGAATAAGAAGACAGGAGAACCTCCAGGTAAACAATTGTGGCAGGTATAATAAGAAAGGAAATTTACTATAAAATTTTAAATTTCTCATCAATCTGCCTTACAATGGGTAGTCCATCTAGTAGTCGATGAGATGGAAATTTAAATTTTATAGTAAATTTCCTTTCTTATTATACCTAACACAATTGTTTACAACAGGCTTGCACTACAGTGGAAGTCCCTAACTTGGAAGTATACTCTCTGTTTTGTTCTTTCCCAAGCGATTTGGGAAAGAAAGTGGGGCAAAAATACCAAGAAAAAATAAGCCAAAACTGGGTTGAGTGCAACCAGAACACACCCAGTAGAGGGCACTCTTCTCCTTGTACTAATCCATGTGTTCTGGTACAAGTGCGCAGATGTATAACCAACGTGTCATTCTATTTGAATCCGCCAACATTGGAGTTATGTGATCAGCGAGAAGGAAGGATTCTTACCCGAATAAGAAGACAGGAGAACCTCCAGGTAAACAATTGCGGCAGGTATAATAAGAAAGGAAATTTACTATAAAATTTTAAATTTCTCATCAATCTGCCTTACAATGGGTAGTCCATCTAGTAGTCGATGAGATGGAAATTTAAATTTTATAGTAAATTTCCTTTCTTATTATACCTAACACAGTTGTTTACAACAGGCATGCACTACAGTGGAAGTCCCTAACTTGGAAGTATACTCTCTGTTTTGTTCTTTCCCAAGCGATTTGGGAAAGAAAGTGGGGCAAAAATACCAAGAAAAAATAAGCCAAAACTGGGTTGAGTGCAACCAGAACACACCCAGTAGAGGGCACTCTTCTCCTTGTACTAATCCATGAGTTCTGGTACAAGTGCGCAGATGTATAACCAACGTGTCATTCTATTTGAATCTGCCAACATTGGAGTTATGTGATCAGCGGGGAGGAAGGATTCCTACCCAAATAAGAAGACAGGAGGACCTCCAGGTAAACAATTGTGGCAGGTATAATAAGAAAGGAAATTTACTATAAAATTTAAATTTCTCATCAATCTCCTATACAATTGCTTACAACAGGCTGAATAGACAATAGGAGGAGGGAATCACATAACCAACCCACACATAACCCAACTGCACTGGAACAGTGGACAGAAGAAGAGTCCCCAAGGCCTATAAAACCATAGCATCACAAACATTGGAAAACTACAATGAGAGATGAGGCATATAGCCTTGTGTGATACGCAGACAGAAAGGACAGTAATCAAGCACAGGGCTGGAACTGACCCTTGAAGAAGCCTGATGGCTAGGGTTGATAACAGCCTGAGCAGAAAAAAGAGGGCCTAAAGAAAAAAGGTCCTCATACTGTTCCTTCAACAGATGCAGGTAGAAGGTGGAGAAAGTAGAAGCATTTCTCCAGTAGGCTGCCTGCATAACATCCGACAACTTGACGGAGTTAGCATAAGCCCAGGAGGTAGACAATGCACGCACCTCATGGGCAGAAATGCAATTGGTAATACAATCATCAGTAACTAGACGAGTGTATGATGTGCGAATAGCAAGACAAATCCACCTAGAAATGGACTGAGGAGAGATCTTCTGTTGATCAGGTATAAGAGACAGAAAGAATCGTTTCCTGCCTTTCCTGATAAACTGTGTCCAGTTGAGGTAAATGCGAATTGCACAAACTGGACAGAGCAAAGGGTGATTGTAACCCTCAACAGAAGAAAGAGCCCTGATACAGATAGGAGGCAGAGTAGAGTCTTGTATCTGATTCTTGGCCCAAATGGATCAACTTAGAGGTTGTGAAGCTCACTAACCCTTCTGGCTGAGGCAAAGCCATCAGAAAAGCTGTGCTATATGTGAGAAAATGCACATCCATCTGGGATAACGGTTCGAACAGTACCCCCCCCCCCCCCCAATCAAAGCAGTACCCAAGAAAGATTCTATCGTGGGGGGTCAGCTGCATAACTCTAGGCCTTTCAAAGAAAAGTGCCGTATAGTTTTGCAGAGGTTCAGATTAGTGCCGATACGACACTTTCCCACATACGGAAAAGAGCTCTGAAAGCACAGACCTGTACCCCTTGATGGTAACAAGTTGGAGACCTAAATTGTATCTGTGTAATTGAATGATCGGCATAATCAACAGAGTGATCAGCACACTGCTGACAGAAGACTTTCCGCTTAGCCGTATAGCCTAAACCAGTGGAGTGCTGCCTTGAGAAGAAATGCACTCCACTCACTGTTCATCTTGAAAAACCTCTACAGTGGAGACAGGACCAGACAAAAGACATGCGTGAAGGCACAATGAAGTCGGGTCGACGTGAAACTTCTCGGGTGCCTTCACAAAGACAGTTGTGGCGTAAAGGGAAATGTACTGGAACTGCCGCCAACAGAGACTGGAGCTGATTGAGCAACACCCGCTGAGGCAACAGGGGAGCAATTAGAATGGTTCGACAACTGCAGGTTCATATTTTGGCTAGAACCTGAGGCTGAATCGGAACCATCAGGAAGGCGAAACTGACTAGACCATTCCAATCGAGTGACAGAGCATCTACAGTGAAAGCCAGAGGATCTGGACATCGGGACACAAAAGTGTCCACCTGATGGTTCCAATAGTCGCAAACAGATCAATGTGGGGGACGACCCAGAGATCGCAAAGTGACTGGAACACTGCTCTGTGAAGCATCCACTTGGTGGAAATGACTCTGCTCCATCGGGAAAGGGAGTCGGCTAGGATATTCAGATGGCCGGGAATGTGATGAACCACTACCCCAGAGTTGATGTCCTGAGCGAACAGTAGAAGATCCTGAGCCAATTCATACATGGAAACCGAGTGCGTGCCGCTCTGGTTCTAAAAGTAAGCAACCACTGTCGAATTGCCAGACAACAGAAGAACCTGATGATTCGAAAGGTGGAGGATCCACTGCTGGAAACTCAGAAGAGCAAGAAGCTCCTTTTGGTTGATGTGAAGGGCTGCCTGATCCAGGTCCTAAACACCGTGAAGGGACAGACCTAGAGGTTCCAACGTCACGGCCCATCCAAGATCGCTGGCATCTGCCATAAACATTAACGGACGTGGGCAAGTCCAACGGAACTCCCTGTATAATCCACTGAACATCCATCTAGGGAAGAAGGTGATGACTGAAAGATGTTGGTAACTGAAGCACCTGATCCCGAGGATCGACATTCAGCCTCCAATGACTGAGCAGTAAGTGTTGGAGAGGTCTGACATGCAGCCGACCTAAAGGAATGTGATCCATCACCAAACCGCAGAGACATAGCAACCCGAGAATACTCCGAGCTGTTGTGGACGTGGACTGGGTCAGAGTCAGGGCAAAAGCCAAGGGAATCACTGTCCTCACCCGGGGAAATGCCACCATATTCAGATGAGTATGTTAGTCCATCCCCAGATGAAAAAATGACTGAGATGGGACCGGGTCTGACTTATCCTCATTGACTCTGAACCCTAGCGATGAAAGCAGGCTCAACAGTGTGTTGACATCAGACTCCAGAAGAGCAGCATTGGAGTGCCTCTGGAGGATACTGCCCAGATATGCCAAAGAAGTCACTGTGTGCGATGGAAGGCTATCACATGTGACATCAGTAAGGTGATGGCCCAAGCAGCCAGGTTGAGGCTGAAAGGCATGGCCTTGAACTGGTAAACTTGCCCCAGAAAAGCGAACCTGAGATACTTTTGTGATGTCCAATGAATCAGAACGTGAAAGTAAGTGCCTCGCAGGTCAACGCTGGAAGCAAAATCTCCCTGGTGAATAGGGCAGCTAACCGACCTGAAAGTCTCCATACTGAACTTGGGAACAATGATAGACTAGTTCAGGATACTCAGATCGATAACCGTCAGAGTCGGCCATCCTTCTTCAGCATCAATAATAGGCGGGAATAAAATCCCACTGAATGAATGTTCTTGACGACCTCAAGCACCCCCTTTGACAGGGATTGTCTATCTCCATGATCAAAAGTTCCCGACGTGAACCATCTGAAGGAACTTGGGTTGCAACTGGCACCCTTGACAGAGTGGGGTATCTCTGAAAGGATATCCAAAGATCGGACCAAACAACATCTAACATCCAAGGATCGGATATGATTGTGGCCCAACGATCTGCAAACTCTGATATCCTTTCTCCAACCTGGGATGAATCAAGGTCAGGACCTTCATTTTGAGCCCCTGCGAGGCCTGTGAGAGGAGAAAACACCTCCTCTGCTAGTAGAAGGATCCTGAGACCTCCCTCTGGTCTGCCAACACTTACCCTTACCCCGTGAGTAACAAGCGGAGGCAGGCGGATGAGCCCTTGGCTTTGCAGAGGAAGCAGAAGGGTGCCTGTTAGGCTTGCAATGGCCCGGCATCCAACAGAAGGTGCATTAAGCTGGCAAAGCAGCAGCTGATATTCGGAATGACTTTGGCCATCATCCCAGATCACCGCCATGGAATCATGGAATAGACGTTGACCCACTAAAGATGCGGATCAAAGAAAAGCCTGAGGGAGGGGGAGTTCTGATCCAAGACCATCAAAGTCTGGCAGACTGATGGATTGGCAGAATCGTAGGAACAATAATGCACAGGGGGCAAAAAAGGTATCAGCCCTTGTGAAGAATGAAGTCTTCATGGCCTTGAAACCCTGGTTAGAGTCCAATGCTGCAAAAACTTCGGTCACCTGTACCGACTGGCATGGTCGAAGGTGCCCAGAAGTAGGTTGCTCCACAGGCTGTGGGCATGTGACCGATGATCGTGGCCTGGGTGAAACCTCCAGCTGGTCTGAAGGTGCAAGCTCTGGAAGCAACTCAAACACAAAGTCAAGAGCCACCCCCAAGTCAAAAGACTGATGGCTCTCAAAGTCAGGTGTATCTGACCCATCTTCAGACTTGGAAGTCACACAGCCCATCTGGGCCATACCAGCCAAAGCCTCACATGGTGTAGGAACACCAGGAGGATCAGAATGTGGCCAGCTTCCAATCCAGTGTGTATCTGACCCATCTTCAGACTTGGAAGACACACAGCTCATCTGGGCCATACCAGCCATAGCCTCACATGGTGTAGGAACACCAGGAGGATCAGAAAGTGGCCAGCTTCCAATCCAGTGTGAAGGCTCTTGGAAAGAACCTACATGAGCAAGGAGCGGCCTCCCTAAGCTCACAGCCCAAATCTGCTGGTCCAACTTGAGAAGGACCAGGCAAAGGGTCACAATCCTCGAGAACAGCCAAAGCAGAAACGAGAGGTGGCAATCTAAACATCCGAAGGCAGATGTTGACAGGGGTATGAATACCCTGAGGAACTGGAGTGCGGGAACTCAGGAAAGTTGCCGCAGACCTCTGAGGGACAGAGGGCCCAGGCTGCACAGATTTTGCTGGTCCCGCTAAACTGGCTAAAGGACCAGAATGCATGGATGGAAGCACAGCAGAGTCCATAGTGACCCCACCAGATCCAACTCCAAAACAAAACCTGCTTGGTCTGACGGCTGGGAGGACGAAGCAGAGGAACTGGCCGGCAACCCCGTCTGACTTCGCCGAGTTGAAGTCTGGGAAGGTTGAGGCCAAGAACCCACGTCCAAGAAAGCAGAAATCCCTGCAGGGATAAGCAGAAGCTGGCTGTCACGGAGACCGATGGAGCAGCAGCAGGAGTGGATACATCAGTAGCTGTTGACAATGGCGGAAAAGTGGAGAGTGCAACTGAGCTTGGCAACATAGGAGGAGTCATAACCCTAGTGACAGCCTCAGATGTTGACTGGAGGGGGACAGCAGTCTTGGAACCAGGCAACTCTTCACCAGAAAGTCACAGCTACCGTGGTATCCATTGCCAGAAAAGACTCCATCGAGAGGGTAAAACTCTCTGCAGACAGAGTCGGTTCAGGAGGCCCTGAACGACTGCATTCCCCTTCCTGTGGGCACGGAAGGAATGGCACAGGCCCGAACTACCTGATAGACTGAAGCCCAAAAGGTGGAAGACCACACCGCCCACGGGGACTTTCAACAGAACACTCTATCGTCCTAGACATATCTGTTGAGACCAATGTAGATGGGAAGGTGAACCCAAAGAAAAATGAAATCAGGAAACCCCCAGATACCAGAGTAAGGTGGCAGGAAACAAAGGCCCTACGGGAACAGAAAAGCATCCAACTGCCAAAAAGGGAACTGGCAGAAATATAACCCTCAACAGAGGGGAGAAAAGCTGCCACAACAGCCCCCAGCTGACACCTAACTCAGATAAAAGCAGAACCCAAAGGGTTAGCATTAATGAACAAGTGACCGAAACAGCATGGTACATGAAAAATGCGTGCAAAATTGGTATAGAGATATATCATGAAAAATACAGTGAATACTCGAGAGAATATACAAAAACATAACATGAAAAATATGGTGAATAATCGAGAGAATAGAGAATATACAAAAACACAGCCCTGTATGTCTGCATAGTGAAAGAAACAGCTATCAGTCCACAATTCAGAACAGGAACATCGTCAACATCGAGTCAAAAGGTATCACTGTTGATGAGCATCTTCACAAGATGTGCAGTGGTACTGGAACCTGTGGATTAGCACTAGGAGAAGAGTGTCCCCTAATGGGTGTGTGCTGGTTGCAATTGACCCAGTTTTGGCTTATTTTTTCTTGGAGCTTTTGCACCACTTTTCTTTCCCAAATCGTTTGGGAAAGAACAAAACAGAGAGTATACTTCCGAGTTAGGGACTTCTACTGTAGTGCAAGCCTGTTGTAAACAATTGTAAGGTAGGTTGATAAGAAATTTGCTAGATGTGTCCTGAAGTTTCTTCTGGTACATCAGACAAGGGTATCGGTAGGTGGTCACTCATCAGGTGGTCAGGGACCTAATCACCCTATGTGTTCAAGATGTTTAACTTCAACTAATACAGTAGAGCCCACTTAACTGGATATATTTGAACTGGGTGAATGCTGGAAGCAATTAGGCCTAAAAAAGTTAAAAATCTGTTTCTCAGCCCTCCCACATTATCATTTTGCCTATCACATGCTCTCTTTTTATAACCAATGCAAACTTAACAAAATAAAATTTAAATGGTTGATGTCTGATATTTTAGTCAAGTTAATATAATTGATAAATTTGTCCCTTGAGTGCAACAAAGCTTCACAATGCTTTAGCATTGTGAAGCCTTGTTGCACTCAAGGGAGAAAATACACCACCACCCATGCTATTCTGTAGATTATGGCGCCTAAAACATAAAACAAACCAAGAATATGAATTTATGATGGCAAAGAAATAATTACAAAAATAAAATAAATAAACATGCAATTTTACAAAAAATGGCCTGAGAAACAGAAGATATACTTTGTGGGGGTCTTATCATGGCTCTATTGAAAAAGTTCACTATAATGGCTTGACACTATACACATTAGCATGTTGTTTGCTTGGAAGTTATGTTACCATTTATTGGAGAGTGCCAATACCAGATGAGTTAAGATCTTTGTTAAAAAAAATCAGAAACATGACTAACCAGGTTAACAGAATAAAATAGCTTAACAAAATCATGGAACCTATCTGTAGGTTAACGCGTCATCTACAGAAGTTTGTACCCTGAGATGGAGGGATTATTTCAGTGGATATAAATAAAGATATTACTATACAACCCACACGAGTTGTCAGGAATAATAGGTGTTGATTGGTGCCAGACATTCTGTGTGGGATTAACCCTTGAACCCAATATCAAAATTTTTTAAAATTCTTTTCTTCCAAATATTTTTGGTATGCACTTGATTAGCTCATTTCAATGGGATGTCACATGATATGGTTTTGTTTAAATTTTGGGATTTTTTTTTCAACTGCTAAATTTGTATCTTGCATGTGCAAATGTGGCAGATTCATAAACTGGCTCTTAGCTCCTTCCAACAGGGAAGATACAGCACAAGAACTCCTGGTTAACTAATACAACTGTGACAGAAGAACCTAATCACAGCATTGTTTTAATAATTTGTTAATTTCTACAAAGTTATCAGAGGCTAGAGGGGTAAGGGAGCCAGTGAATGCCCTTTTATCAACAGAAGTGCACTTGTGGAAAAGACTTTACTTTCCGAGAACTGAAGTGAGAAACTCTCATGAGATTTTCATAATAATCATGGGGGGGGGGGGGGAGTTCTAGAGATTTATATACATATAACATCGTCAATACTATTGCCTGTCACATTAACTCTTAACCTGCTGAGTATTTTCAAGATATTTTCCATCAAATCTAGTCATGGCTGCTGTGAAGCAGCCATGACTAGATTTGATGAAAAATTCATCTTAATTTAACTCGAGAAATCAATCGTGAAAAAATCCATGCAATTTACAGGGGGAAATTTGATTAAATGTGCCCAAATCATACTTATTTCATAGGCAAGAGAAATCCTGTCCTGGGCAGGAATATCTGCCAGCAGCATGCAAGGAGTTAAAGTTTATGAACTGTTGTAAACTCCCAGTCCTAACTCACCTGCCCTTTTTGGTACACCTGCTGCCTTGCCCATGGAAGCTTCTGGTGCCCTTGTTGCTGTCTACATCGCAGCCAAGACCTCACCAGAAACCACTGTCAGGGTGTTTTAACTGTTATTTGAAAGACTAACTCAACACTGCTTGTTGGGATCCCTGTTCCAAGGCAACATACATGTCATATAAGTGCCAGGGTTCTTACACTTGCCAGGAAAAAAGTTCCATGCTTTTTCCAAACTTTTCCACAAATGCCATCCCATTTTCCATCTAGAACCTCACTTAGATGAAAATCAGACAGTGGGAAGATTTTTACGATATACTGATGTTAAAATAACAAAATTTCAAGAGGAAATTTTCCATAATGCAACTTGGAAATAAGGAATTTAACCAATTCAGACTTGTTTGACTGAGCTCTGTCAAACAAAATTGAATACGTTAAATTTGCTGTTGTATTATGGGAAATATTTGCAGGTTGAATTTTTGATACTTTGACATCACTGTGGAGAGGGTTCAAGAATTTAATTTCCATACTTTTTCAATACCCTCAAGGTTTAAATGACATTTTTCTATACTTTTCAAGACCTTTTCCAGACAGACATAAATTTCCATACTTTGTCAAAAATTTCAAAAGGGGGTAAGAACCCTGTAGGCCTTATGGGGTCAGCACTTTCTAGTACTGTCCAACCCCTACTACCCAATAACAGTACCATTTTGTATTCACCTTTCTTTATCCGCACTTGTCTCATCACAGCATATCCCATAATTCGGGAAGTTTTGTCATTGATGTATCCTCTCAGGTACATGGGTGGGTGTCCATTGTAGTAGTCTTGTGCACGTATCCCTGACACTAGTCCACTTTTAGCCCATACCCAAAAGTCAGCAGGATTGCGTATCTGAAATTCATTAAAAAAAACTTTCATTCATTTGATTTGATTTTAAATTTTGATGAAGTCTAGCAGCTGGATATCTTTGATAGGGGGACTACTATTATTTAGTGGAGTGAAGTTTGTTAACTGGTAGAGTGCTGGAAACCCATATTTGGGCTTTATTCGGAAGTGCAGGTACTGCAACTTAAAAGCATCATATCCTGTGGATGTGCTTCATATTATCTTTAAAGTGGAATTACTTAGTCCATATTGATTTGCCTTGTTACAATTTATGGGAGAGTGCCTATAGGCCCTCTCCCATTAATTGTAAAAAGGCAAAGACTGGTAAACAAATTTTGATGCCCAAATATAATTTAGCACTCTACCAGTTAATAATATACTATTAAAAAAAAGTAGGGGATATTTGATAAAAGCGAGATATATGAAGAAATATATTTATATTTTCATCAAAAAGACAGTTGAGGCATTGCACTGTGACATCTGGTGAATGACTTCAGTGATAGTTGAGTATCTGACAAGCACACATTCCACAAACTGAGCTGTAGGAGACATGGACAGTCAGTCAGAGAATTTACCACATTCAATCCAAGACCTCAATACCTTGTAAATTCTCCTCGATTTGTGAGACAAGCGCGGGTCCGACGTGGCATACTCCTCACCAAACATCCAATATCAGCTTGACTGATGTTATTCCATTCTTCCTGCAGTGCAGCAGCAAGTTCCTAGACAGTGGTAGGGGGTAGTTGGCATTGTCATAGGTGCCTGCCAAGCATATCCCAGACATGCTCGATTGGTGAAAGGTCTGGACTTAGTGCAGGCCAAGGCAGTGTGGTGATGTTCTCCTCCTGGAGGAACTCTGTAATGACATGGGCCCTGTGTGCTCTTGCATTGTTATCTTGGAAAATAAATTGATAGTCGTGAGGTCGCGTAAATGGCACCACATGAGCTGCTAACATGTTGTCACAGTAGTACTGCCCTGTGGCACACCCTTGGATGACATGTAATGCTGTTCTGCTTGTCATGGTTATGCCTCCCCACAATATAACCGATCCACCACCAAAACGATCATGCTGCCTAACGGTTATGTCTTGGTATTGTTCGTTCTGTCATCGCCACACTCTGTTTCGCCCATCATGGAAGTCGAGAGTGAACCTTGATTCATCGGAAAACTTTCCTCCGCCGACAATTGTCCTAGCACTGTCCTGCCCCACACCAATTATGCCTTGCTGCGATGTGACATCAGTCACACGTGGAATTATTCGATTATTCAAGGTTGTTGAGCATACAAATTCCAGCTGTGTAGACAATTTTGGATAGTCTGACCACTGACTCGCACATCTGTCACTCGGTTCAGCTGCTGTCCAATTTCTGAGGCACTTTGATGACGGTTATGTAATGCTGTGGTTCGGATGAAACGATCCTGGTTAGCAGTTGTCATCCTCGGATGCCCTTACCGACATCTGTAATCAACTTTGCCTATCTGAGGATAGCATGACCACAACCTGCTAATCACTGATTGAGTAACATTGAGAATTTGAGCCACTGCAGTCTGTCTGTTTCCTGCTTCAAATATGCCAACAGCACATAAACGTTTGTCACTTGTAAGTCTTCGCATACCTCAAAAGTTACGTTTTGACCAGAAACTATTGATGAACGAGTTTATACCAAGAAAAGAACGAAGAGACCTCCGAAAAAGCCCATCCAGTACAAATGAAAATTGAAACATTAACGCGGCACTCATGCGAAAAACCTGCATGAAGTTTTCATTTTCGTGGGCCAGTGACATTCATTATCCACACTAAACTTGGTAACTTTGATGTGTCCAATACCATTTTCTGAAAATATCAACATCAGTTTGGATATCCGCTCCTTTTTTTGAATAGTATATCTTGGAACAATACCTCTACTTGGTAACAGATTATTATGCCCCTACCTCCTCCGGAGGATTCGGGGGTATTTAGTGGAGATCTCCATCCATCCATCTGTCCATTTGTCTGTGTGTCTGTATGTCTGTCCATCCATCAGTCGGATTTTGATCTCCTTTGGTATGCTGATAGACCCACATGGAACTGATATGCACAAGGAGCAGGTTCCGTCTAATAATTTTTGCCAGAGTTATGGTCCTTTTTCACTCTTTCAACTAAAAAAGATTTCCTCGACCTCTGTATTGCATTCACAGCATGTTGGATTTGAAAACTGCTTATTTCATATAATCATAATTTTAGGGGTTACTTGTGGATGACTAGACAACACATCCTTTGATTTTGGTCCAGCAAGCCAATTCAATATGGCTGCCATGGTGTTATGACACCATTGGGGGCATATGCCACACTTGGCATTGCTCTTCTTTTTTAAATGGGTGCTGTTTTCTGTCTACAGCAGGCAAAAATCAACCCTTCCAAAGCTGATTTCAGACACTGAGTCCTTTGTTCATTGATGGTTTAACCACATTTTCAATGAACAAAGTAATATGGAGAGTGCTTATTTATGTGGGATTAAGAGAATACCTCCTTTTTTTGATTGGGTACCAAAATTATGTCATGAGTGACTGCAAGGAAATATAAGCTTTCAAGAAGGGCTGAAAGATGTGAGTGGAAACTTTAAATTTTCTTGAAGTAATGAAAGGGGGAATACTCAGTTGGGCAAAATCTCTTGCTTGCCATACAAAAATATACACAGATTTGAAAGTGTAATAAATGCCCATCTCAATATATTGGTAAACAAACATGATAAGGTTCTAAAATTGCAGTTTTTCTTCCAAAGTTCCAGGAGAAATTCTATCTTCAAAGACAAATGGCATATATCTTGAAAAACTCAATGATTATGTTCACTCTAAAATCAGTTGGGTTAAAAATCAGCCCAAGTCATCTGGGTTGAGTGAATATGAACCCAAATGGGTTCATATTCTCTCAACCAGTTGATTTGGGTTGATTTTTAGCCCAACTGATTTTAGAGTATATGAGAGTCTGGTGGTACTTTACAAATTACTTCACCTATTGTTTATTTGAAATACAGTATTTTATCAATGGAAAGTACATTTGTGGTGTAAAAGTGGGTTGGTCTCGCTATGCCGGTTGGCAGAAATTAATTAACACCACTGACGCAATAAAATCAAAGTATAGTTATTATCAAATATGTGTGTGTTTTTTTAGCTTGATTAGAAGTTTTCATCGGCGTTGTGATTGTGTTGTGATTTTCGCATCAACAATTTTGAGATGTGTTTTTTGTGTTTTTTGTCTTTTTTTAACATAATTTATTAAAAAAACACACACATCTTTGATGAAAACCGTGTATTTTTAGCTTGATTAGAAGTTTTCAACGGTGTTGTGATTGTGTTGTGATTTTCGCATCGATGGGTGGGGTGGGGTGACGATAAACTATTAGCATTTTTTACATAACCTAGTTTCTTTTTACCAGACCTACGTAGAGAAGATTTTGACCCAGGGTTTATCGCCAAGATACCCACATTATACAGTGTGAGATCTGCACTCTACCGCTCCCATTCAAAATCAAGACCACCATTACCACGTCAACGATCCGATATAGATCTTCCTGAAATATACACAAAGACAACTGCTGGAGAGGACTTTTTAATAGCATGTGATGGGGACAACAACAAGATGCTTATCTTTGGAACTGAAAACAACCTACAACATTTATCAAGTGCGGAAATTTATTTTTGTGATGGAACATTCAACAAGTGCCTGATGTTTTTTATCAATTGTACACTATTCATGCTTTTGTGGAAAATAAGATGTGTCCATTAGTGTTTGGGCTACTGCCTAATAAAACTCAGCAAACTTATGAAAGATTTTTCCGACTTGTTGTAGAGAAAGCCAGTCAATTCGGCATCAACCTTACACCAAGACAAGTTTTTACGGACTATGAAACTGCAGCTCAAAACGCCATTCAAATAACTTTTCCAAAACGTGACCCTCAAAGGATGTTTCTTTCATTATGGGCAGGTTGTGTGGAAACATGCCCAGAAAAGTGGTTTGAAAACATTGTTCCAGGATGACGAAGAAGTTCAGTGTGTGGTGCGGAGGGCTATTGCTCTTCCGCTAGTTCCTGTTGAGCATGTCAGCGATGCGTGGTTTTTAACCCTCGAGGAGGCTCCTGTAAATGCTAGTGTAGAACAGTTCACTGACTATGTGACAAGTTATTGGGTGGAAGGTGACCACGGACGGTTAATGTGGAACCATTTTGACACGGTTGGGCCACGCACGACGAACCATATCGAGGGTTGGCACCGGAAATTAAGTTTATTCATCGCCGGGTCACATCCCAACATTTTCAGAATGATAGACTTCCTCAAAAAAGAACAGTCATTCCAGGAATCAACAATAATTCAAATAAGTGCAGGAGGAAAACTGGCACCCAGGAAAAAAAAGTACAGAAAAATTGACAATTCTCTGGGACATTTTAAAAGAATATTTCAAGCTGGTGAAATTGGACTACTCCAGTACCTGGACTCTGTTTCGCACAGTACTGGATTTTAATTGAATATATAGTGTTGTGAATAATTATAAATTTTATTGTCTCAAAAGGTTCATTTTTTACAAAATTACATTCAACTTTTCCTCTCCAAAAATAGTTATCAAATGTCATTTGATTTGATAACTATTTTTTGAGAGGAAAAGTTGAATGTAATTGTGTAAAAAGGTTCATTTTTTACAAAATTACATTCAACTTTTCCTCTCAAAAAATAGTTATCAAATGTCATTTTATTTAATAACTAATTTTTGAGAGGAAAAGTTGAATGTAATATTGTAAAAAGGTTCATTTTTTACAAAATTACATTCAACTTTTCCTCTCAAAAAATAGTTATCAAATGTCATTTTACCGTGATTAAGTCCAGTCGCGTTAACCAACTTCATCATTAAATGAGTAAACGAATAAGAAACGGACTATAATCCTTCTCCCTTTGATGTACTTAATCTTCACACATTTTTACTAAACAATAGCAACCGGCATAGCGAGACGACCCCATAAAAGTCTTTGAAAAAGGCAGTTAGGTATGTTCTAAATAGCTGGGCGAAATGATTGAGCTGTTGGTGTCATCTGTCTTTTGTGTTTGGTAAAGTGTTAATTGCAATCAAAATCAAAACATATTTTCATTGCAATTAAAATTACTGAATGCCAAAATTGCACAGTTATATCAATAATAAAATTACATCACTTCCTGAGAGATATTTCCGTATATAAAACGTAACAGCAGATATTGAAAAATATTTGGAAGATATTTCCTGCTGTATTATGAGGAAGCATATAATAAAATCTCAAATCAGAGGGAATAAATTTAATGATGAGAAGTTTTCAATGTTGTTCTTATAATTATTATCCAAGTGTTAATGAATTGGCCACATCTGTAAGCATAATTTTCAAATTCAGCAGTGAAGAAAAAAAGTTTGCCCCAAATTTCAACTAAATGATATAATGTGCCCCCCCCCCCCCACCCCTCACTGGAATTAGCTTGTTGAACTCATTCCAATGAGGAGGGGGGGGGGGGGGGTTCACTTGATATGCTTGTGTTGAAAAGTCAAAACTAGATGTGGCTTGTCCCAACTTGGGACCAAGAATACCCCCCAGCAACGCACTCTCTGATAATGGGCAACAATATTACCAAGTATCACTAACATCCTTTGATTTGGATGTGGGGGTATGTAAACTTGAAAACTTGAACCAAGTCTGCGACCTTGACCTTGTTGACAGGCATTCCAACCAACCTTATTCACGACACACCCTCTAGTGGTGGGCAACATTAACACCAAGTATCATTAATATCCTTTAAGGCTATCAAAAGTCGGACACAACTTGTTATAGTTGGATTTGGATGCAGGAGTATGTGAACTTGAACAAAGCCGGCCACAACTTGTTATATTTGGATTTGGATGTGGGGGTATGTGAACTTGAACTAAGTCTATGACCTTGACCTTGTAGACAGACATTCGAACCTTATTCATGACACACCCTATGGCGGTGGGCAACATTAATACCAAGTATCAAATATCCTTCAAAGCTATCAAAAGTTCTGAGCTGGACACGATCTGCACAGACAAACAGACAGACAGAAGGACAGACAGAAGGACAGATGGATGGATGGACAGACATATGGACCGACAGACAGGCATTCAGGCAGGACAAAATGATTCCTATATACCTCTCCTGAACTTCATTTGCAGGGGGTATAATAATTTAAGTAGCAATCATTAACCCTTTACATAACACAGCTAAAAGGTAACACTTGCAAAAATATATTCAAAATAACTGAAGATTTTGATTGCCTCATTGGAATCATTAGCCTGCATGTGCTGTGTCTCTCTCCATACAGGGAAATGCCATTTCTTTCCCCATTAGATAAGATGGCATGCTGCTGAATGGTGGGTTCCAGATTCTGGGTTGGAAGGGGGGGGGGGGGGGGGGAGGGGGGCACCACATTTCAGAAGTGAGTCATGAAACGAAGCATCATCTGGCATGCATTGGCAACTTGGGGGTCAGCATGAGAAGAAGTATCCACTCCCATCTGCAGGTTCAAAGGCCTCACCTAGAAATATTTGGAAAATTAAAAATTTTTAGTAAATTTTGTTTCTTAACATACCTACCACAATTGTTTACAATTGGCTGTAACGTAAGTGCAAGCCCTACTTCGGAACTAACTCGAGCTTAAGAAACTTTTCCAAACAAGTTGGAAAAGTAATAATAGAGTGCAACGACATGAAAAAGATCGAAAAAGGGTTGAGCGAGACCGGCGCTCGAAATTACAGGTACAGTGGATCCCTGTTAATTGAATAGCCACTTTGCCAATGAAAATTATTCAATTAACAGAAGAATTCATTTAACAGGGATTGTCACTTTCCTGTATTCTAGAGATAAACTTTGCATTTATTCTATTATATATCTTGTTTGACAGAGCTCTATGAGCTCTGTCAAACAAGATATAATAGATTAAATACCTGTATTGAATGTACTGAGGCCAAATAGGTCTATAATCAAAGGAAAACTGAGGAGAGTCAGAGTAATTTCTCAACAGGTTACAAGATTTTTTAATCAGTTAACAGGAGTTTACTCTATAACCTATATTCAATTAACAGGTCAAATTTGTACTGCAGGTATGGTAAATGGTTTTGTGTTGGGAAATTATATTCAATTAACAGGGATATACTCTCTCTGCACACCTCTTGCGTTTACCGTGTGCATGCGCAACAACCGTGATGTCAATTCCGTATTTCCGCCAACGAGAAGTTTGTGATTTAGCGGGGAGGCATCGATATCAAAGATATCCCCAAAGAGGGTGGGCCTCCAGTAAACAATTGTGGTAGGTATGTTAAGAAATAAAATTCACTAAACAATTTTAATTTCTTTTCAACCTACTCACAATTGTTTACAATTGGCTGAATAAACAATAGGAGGAGGTGAATCACATAACCAATACCAACAAGAGCAGCAGAAAGAAAAACAAGGAGGGCAGAGAATAATAGCGAAACTTGTAATGAAGATAGAGAGAAGGCACCTGAAAAGAACAAGGCCAAGCGAAGCACAAACCTGATAAAAACAAAATTTAACGAGGGTGCACAACAGCCTGACCAGCAATGAGAGGGCCTAAAGAATAAAAGATTCTCAGATTGCTGCTGTAGGTGGCAGAGATAAAAGGAGGAGAAGGTAGAAGCATTCCTCCAGTAAGCCGCATTCATAACATCCCGGAACGAAACAGAATTGGCGAACACCCAGGATGTAGAAATGGCACGAACCTCATAAGCATTAAACTGGTTCAAAACAAGATCCGAAGCAGACAAGCGGGAATAAGCCAGCTTGATTGCAAGGCAGATCCACCTGGAAATAGAATGAGAAGAGAAAGACTGCCTCTTAGGAATGAGAGACAGAAAGAATCTTTTCCGACCCCTTCTAATGAACTGAGTGTGATTAATGTAAGTCTTGATCACACGAACAGGACAAAGAAGAGGCCTCTGGCTATCAACAGCAGGGAGAGCCCGAAAGCAGATGGGAGGAGTTACCGAATCAGGAAGTTGATTCTTGGCCAAAAAAGAGCGATCAGTAGTGAAGGTGACACTGTTAGCCTCATTTCTGAAGAAAGCAAAATCAACAGATAGCGCATGAAGCTCACTGACAAGTCGAGCAGAAGCAAATGCTAGAGGGAAAGCCATCTTATAGGTGAGAAAATGCATATCGGTCTCAGATAAAGGCTCGAATGGCGCCCCCTCCAAACAGAGCAACACGCATGCCAATTTCCACTTGGGTGTAAGATGCAAAACTCGAGGCCTCTTCAAAGAAAAGTGCAGAATGAGTCTGGAGAGAAAAAGATTATGACCGATGCACCGCTTTCCCACATAAGAGAAAGTATCAGACAGCATAGACCATTAGCCCTTAATTGTAATATGCTGGAGGCCCTTGGAGTCAAAAAGGTATACCAGAAAATCCGCAATTTGAGCGATTGACGGATCACGGTAATCCACATTGTGATCTGTACACCAGTGGCAGAAAACCTTCCACTTCGCAGCATAAGTCATGCCAGTGAAATGTCGCCGCCATGTAGAAATGCACTCTACTGTCCGTCTCGAAAAACCTCTACATCGGAGACAGGACCTCATAAAAGACAGGCGTGAAGGGACAGGCCCACCAGGTTGTTGTGATACTTCCTGGGATGACCCTGGGAAAGAAGATCACGATGTAGAGGTAGATGAATCGGCCGATCTGCCAACAGAGGCCGCAGCAGATTGATCCACACCCTCTGTGGAGACAGAGGTGCGATCAGAATGATCCTGCAACTGCAAGCACGAATCTTCGTCAATACTTCAGGATGAATCGGTGCAGGAGGAAAGGCATAGCCGATCCAACCTGTCCAGTCCAGAGACAGAGCATCTACCGCAAATGCCAGAGGATCTGGACAAAGAGAGACAAAGGTATCTACCTGATGATTCCAGTGAGTGGCAAAAAAGTGGACCAGAGGATGCAACCCTCCTCCCTCCCCCCCTCCCACTCTCAAATCGCCTGAAACACTGACCGATGTAGCATCCATTCGGTTGGAAGGACACTGTTGCGTTGGGACAGGGAGTCTGCTAGGACATTGAGACGCCCGGGAATGTGCCGAATGGACACCCGTGCATTCACATCCCGCACTAACAGTAGAAGATCCCGAGATAGCCGATACATGGGAATCGAATGTGTGCCTCCTTGATTCCATATGTAGGCCACTACTGTCAAATTATCCGAAAGAAGTAGGACAATGTGGTCCAACAGGTGAGGGGATCCAAAGCCGAAAACTCAACAGAAGAGCAAGGAGCTCCTTCTGGTTGATATGAAGGCCTACCTGCTCGCTGTCCCACTCGCTGTGAGTGAACAGACTGAGAGGATCCAACATCGCACCCCAGCCCCGATCACTGGCATCCACAGTAAGGATGCGATTGGCCAAAGGAAGATCCAACGGAACACCCTGTGTCAGCCAGGGAACATCGGCCCAAGGGTGGAGGTGACAAAGCAGGGACCGAGGAATAGGAAGTTCCAGGTCCAGCAGATCTACATTCGGATGCCAATGATCCAACAGGAAGTGTTGGAGAGGTCGGACAAACAAGTGACCGAGCGGAATGAGATCTGTCACTGAACTGCAAAGGCCCAGCATCCGAAGGAAAGACCTGGCCGAGACCAAGGAAGATTGAAGCAGGTTCTGAGTCAAGATGGAAAGAATCGTCGCCCAAGCATTGGGAACTGACACCACATTGTGAAGAGTGTCGAAATCCATCCCCAAATGACAAAATTGCTGAGAAGGAAGGAGTCAGACTTCTCGCGATTGACTGTGAAACCCAGCAATGCTAGTAGGCAAAGAAACTGCCGGACATCGGACTCCAGAACAGCAGCATTGTGGTGCCGTTGGAGTATGTCGTCCAGGTAGGCTGACGAAGTCACAGCCAACTGAGTATGGTGAAAAGCAAGCACATGTGACATCAGTCGGGTGAAGGCCCAAGGAGCCAGGTTCAATCCGAATGGGAGAGCTCTGAATTGATAGACTCGATCCTGAAACGAGAACCGAAGGTATTTCCGTGACGCCAGATGAATGGGTACATGGAAGTAGGCATCCTTCAGGTCAATACTGGCAGCAAAGTCGCCCTGATGAACTGAACGGCGAACCGACTGGAAAGTCTCCATACTGAAACGAGGTGCTATAATGTACTCGTTCAGGATACTCAAATCGATGACAGGACGAAACTGGCCGTTTTTCTTCGGCACCAAGAAAAGTCTCAAGTAAAACCTCAGTGAAAGGGTGTTCCTGACCACCTCGATCGCCCCTTTGGAGAGGAGACTGTCGATCTCCTGCACCAGAAGGTCCCAACGTAGAGAATCGGAAGGGACCTGAGTTGGGAGGGGCACCTGAGATAAACAGGGGTGCTGATGGAAGGACAGTCGCAGACCGGATTGGATGACGTCGAGGACCCAAGTGTCTGACATTATCTCTGACCAAAAGTCATAAAACAGCGACAGCGTTCCCCCGACTGGAGGCGAATTGAGGTGAGGACCTTCATTTGCGGCCTCGACGAGGCCCCCGAGAGGAGAAACCACCCCCTCGAGAAGCAAATCGGAGAGTGTCACCGAGCTGACCTCGGAGAAGCTCTCGACGAAAACAGATGCCTCAAGAGTGACATCAGAAGACAAAGAGACCACAGCCTGAGACTTTCCTCCCTGAGGCTGCTAGTGAGCCTGGCCGCGTCGCCGCTTCTTCTGTCCAGAAGGAGCAGACAGAGTTGAAGGCATAGCCGACGTGGCAGATGCAGCAGGATGCTATCGAGGCTGGAACGACCACCACCTGCAGCAGCAGGTTGGTCCAGCTGTCATAGCAAAAGTTGGTCCTTCGAATGACGAAGAACCTCACCACGGACAGCTTCCACAGAACCATGGAACAACTGAGGTCCAACTAAAGAAGCAGACCTCAGAACATCACGCTCTTCAGAAGGAAGGGATGGAGAAGAATCCAATACCACATCCCAGTGTGCCAGCTCCAAATTAGCCATGTTACAGGCATGAGCGTGTGTCAAGTTCATAAGAGCCTGTGACAAAACGCGAAAAGGCGCCTGAGCATCATCAGACTCCCCTGGTGGAAAATATTCAGCCAGGGCAGCGAGGACATGGTCCGCGAGAGATAACATACCCAGCATCTCTCAGGACAGGCCCACCATAGACTCAACTACGGACATCGGGAGAACTGCCGACTTAGGCTTAGTCAACCCGAGGGAAGAAGAATCCTCATCCACAGTAGTCATCCCTTGGAAGACTGGTGGACAGACGGAATCGTAAACACGAAACCACGATGGAGGTAGAAAGGCATCAGCTCATGAAAAGAAAAAAAGGGCCTTAGAATGCATTTTGGCATCCAAGCCATGGAAGGATTCCTGAGCTGATTGCAGAGGACGCAACGCCCTAGAGCAAGAAGGATCAACAGGGTTACGGTGCTCCACAGAGGACCGCGGCCGGACGGTCACTGATGGTTGGTCTGAAGGTTGAATGTCCGGCAATAAGCCAAAGACAAAATCCAAAGCCTGCTTTCAAGAATATTGTCATCCTCTGTAGCAGAAGAGACATAGCCCAACTCAGGCTGACCAGCAGAAACCTCCTGTGAATACTGTGCAGTATCCAAGGGGCCAGGCGAGACATCTCGGTGACCGACCAAAGGAGGTTGTGCCTCAGGAGGCACAGGGAAGCCAACTTGAGGGTTGCCAGAAAGCAACCGGGTGAGCGCCAAAACGGCCTGAGGCAGGTCACCCTGAGAATGCGTTGCATCAGCATGCATCAGCATCGCCAGACAGAGTGTCTTCTCAATAGACCCTTTTGGTAAAAGAACCCAAATCCTCAGGAGTCGATCGGCAGACAGATTAGAGAGACGGTTGGAAGACACCAGAGGATAGTCTCAACTGTGATGCCCAGGGGCAATCACTGACCTCTGCGTAACAGAAGGCCCTGCCTGCAAATCCTCTAAAGAGACCGACGCGTACGTCGATTGGTAGCTGGACCTGGGACACGATGAGAAGACACCGGAGGATTGTCCCAAGAATGACAGGAACCTGCCATTGGACTCTGGGCGGCAGAAGGCCCCAACTGCCCATACTCTGAGACTGACGACAAGCATCGATCGACAGCCAGACTCGGAACACAGTGATGAATCACCGGAGGAAGGGTCCAAGAGTGACAGCTAACCGGAGCTGTCACTGACCTCTGCTGAACAGCAGGCCCTGGATGCCAATGTTCCAGCTCCATCCTGCAAGTTGGCACACTAGCAGGGGAAGGAAGAACAATAAACAATTTGCTCGAGGGGTGAGGAATCGCTGCTGAAGCAACCGAACGGCTCAACCGACCAGACCCGCACAGCTTTGCTGTGAAGCCAGGGGAGGCTGAGAGCTCATAGACACACCAGCAGATACGGCCCCCCCCCCCCCAAAGAGACTGACTGTATACCATCCCCAGAAGAGATGGAAGAGCCACCATCATACAGAATAGGATCAGTAGTAACAACTTCCTCAGCAACTGTCGACAGCATAGGAGGCAAAGCGGAGAGTGTCACTGAGCTGACCTCGGAGAAGCTCTCGACGAAAACAGATGCCTCAAGAGTGACATCAGAAGACAAAGAGACCACAGTCTCCACTTCAGGTATCATCGCACTAGCACTGCCAACAGTTGCAGAGGAATTTGCCACAGAAAAATACAGATCAGCATCCCGTGTGACAGAGTCACCACGTGCACTCACAGAAATGTCTGATAAGGCACGGCTACCCTTACCCCGAGAACGAGGGGTTCTAGCTCTAGACAGAACCACCTTGTTTACAGATGCCCAGAATTTTGAGGACCAAACCCCACAAATACCACATGATTGGGCCTGTGTACAATTGTTGCAAGTGACACATGTGGAATGAGAGTCGTCCACATGTTTCACTTGCAAGCAAGAGGAACAAGGAATAGTCTTAGGCATAATATGATAAATGAAATCAAGCTTCCCACCGACGGAAAACAGAACAATGGTTGTGTTCACACGTGGGGGAAAAAGCAAGCAAAAATTATCAAAAATATCATCAAGTAGTGAATAATTTAGAAGCTTGAAAAGGATACAATCCACTTGCACATAATCAGACAAGATAGCACCATACAAATAAGTTGTTCATGAAGATAACAGCTAAATAATAGCACGAGTCACAAAATTTCCAACCAGCACAAAGGCGGAAATTAAAGGAACTGACATCACAGTTGTTGCGCATGTGCATGGTAAATGCAAGAGGTGTGCAGAGAGAGTACCTGTAATTTTGAGCGCTGGTCTCGCTCGACCCTTTTTCAATCTTTTTCGTGCTTTTGCACTCTATTACTTTTCCAACTTGTTTGGAAAGGTTTCTTAAGCTTGAGTTAGTTCCGAAGTAGGGCTTGCACTTACGTTACAGCCAATTGTAAACAATTGTGAGTAGGTTGAAAAGAAATGGAAGGTGAGTATATGGCTCTCTAATAGTAATCAGCAGTTCCTGGATAACTTTAGTAAGATCTACAGATACCCCAACTTCGTCCCCTTTTTAATACACCACTTCTCGGCAGAGAGAGGGGGGGGGGGGGGGGTACTAGTGGCATTGCATCTTGTTACCCACCACCCTATCTACTGAGACAGACCAAAATGGTTTTGGGTGTGAACATACACATGACATCAACCTAGTAGAAAATTTACCTTCGAGAAATCATGATCTGTATTGTTTGTCAAGATGAACACTTTTTCTAAACTGGTCTTGTATTCGAATGACATGATGCTTCGGTTTCTGTAACTTATCACCATCAGAATCCATAAGAAGAAGCAATACACTACAATTTCCCGGATGATCTCCCACATTTTAATTTCTTTAAATCGTTTCATTCTGGCTCGTTCCACCTGTTCTGTATCCAGTGGCTTGTACCCCAAAGACTTGGGCTTGACGTAAGCTAAAAACATACATAAGAACATTCACATACTTTACCCTTTGCTACAAAGACTTTGAAAACAGTGCATGCAAAATAAAATTTCATGAACTTAGTTTATGATGAGAAAAATCAGAAAATCAGTTTCCCAGACCTTTTTCTTCACTTCATGTTCAGATAATTGGATTATTTCTGGTATGTGGCTTTATCATGGGTACCTACAAATTGATTCCAAGTTTGGTTCTGGTAGGCCAATGTTTTGCATAGTTATTGACCTTGAACTTTGATGGAGATACTGCAAATAGCCAATCATGCTGCTGGCATGCAAAGTCAATGCTGAATCAAGCTACCTCACAGGGGACATATGTGTCATCCCTGATGCATCTAGTTTTTTGTGAACCCTTTACCTAACACAGTTTTTTTTAAAAATAAATTAAATTTCACAATTTTTCAATAAAACCATATAAATATGGATATTATAAGTTACAGGGCGTTTAGTTGGCAGATACAGTGTCATATACGGCTCAGCGAAAACAATATTAGGTGAGGCTTGTTTCATTCAATCGAATGAAATGTTTATACGATGGGGCTATTTTATATGGTGGGTCTTCTGTACAACTGCGCTGCAGCATGTACGTACGTGTAAATTAAAAGCTGAGGCGTGTGAATATAATGATAAAACAAAATGGCTGACAGGCACCTAATATTAAATTAATATTGGGTGCTTTTCAGCCATCCTGAACCTAATATTGCAGAGCCAATGTCTCTTAGTAACTTCATTTGATTGGATAAACAAATTTACTAGCATAATAACATTAGAACCAGCTCGATGAGCTGGTTCTAATGATATCAATATTTGTATGGTTTCATTGAGAAACTTGAGAGATATTATTCTGGTTAATTTTCTGGATGTTTTTGGTAGCTGAAGAGTTAATCTGCCAATCTCCAAAACACTACTTCATCATTCTCTACCTGACAAGTATTTTACCATCAGCTGCACTACCCCTTTCAGAATGAGATGTGTGCAAGCTGTTGTAACGGATTTGGTAACAGCAGTTGAAAAATAATATACAATAAAAGTTCTAAATTACTCTGTTATAATTTGTCTGCTTATAGCAGAAGTTTAATTCTATTTTTGTTGGCTTCTAGTCATTTCCATGTTCGAAATGAATCGATGTACCGTATTGGTTCATGCCATGGTGCATTGTGCTGTTGTTTCATTCGTCGAGGTGAAAGCGAGGGATCAATCAGATTGCAATATTTGAAATAGTTCCCCGCGAAATTATCCTATATAAGAGCGGTCTCGCTCATAATTCGTCGTCCACTTTATGTTTGGGTAAAGCTTTGATCTAGCTGTCCAAACATAAACCCATGCACTAGCTTAGTTATGGGGACACTTTGTAACCTGTAAAAAGGTTAACCGTAATGGGTACTGTACATTCAACATGGCCCTGGCGAGAATCACCGTTTCTGACACTGATTCTCTCCAGGTCCGAGTTCTGTGGGAACCATTCAAGTTAATAGACTTGCTGGGTGCAAATTAAACCCTCTTTTTGGTAAAAAGTGTAGTGGACCCGTGGTTTTGACTCATCATTCATAAGCATGTCCATTTCATATCATACTATTTTTTGGCTTCTTAATAAACCACGTATAAACTGTTATTCCTATTTTATTGTGTATTCATCCAGACCACAACACATAACTTAATGATTATTCTACCTCTAGAGTTGAGTTATATTTTATCCATGGTTTGCTAGTTGACCCAGATCCTCACGAATCTGAAGAACAACAGGGAGATTTCGGCCAGGGTTCTAGCCTCTGGGGAGTCGTTCACCCCACCCCTGTTACACTGTCAACCAACATTTACCAGAAAAGTCAGTACCTGTGAAGTGTGTAGGTATTAATGTCAGTTACTTGTCATTCACCTTGCTTAACCCTCTCCACACTGAAGTAAAAATATCAAAATTTCAATCTTAAACTCAAAAATTTTGCCCAAAATGCAACTAGGACTCATTGAGCACTGTCAAACATGAATGAATTGGTTAAATTCCTAATTGCAATAATAGAAAACGTTTCTGCTTGAAATTTTGGTCTTCTGACATTAGTGTGCAGAGAGTTATTTATTTATTGGTGTTTAAGGTCACATATATCTGCAGAAAGGCTAAGCATGACTGCAATATGGGTCTAAAGTCAAGTTTAGCCAATTGTTTATACTCATATCTCCCATCTTACATGACTTCCACCCCAAGCCATGGTTACTGTGTCCTAGTTTACCAATAAAACAAAGCTTGTTTACCACAGTAAACATGCACTGCCTTACTCCCCACAGTTCCTACAGGAATTACAGAGAGTTATATACAGATGAGTCTACTGGGGGTGGGGGTGCTCACTCAATTTAAATCCCTTTTCAACTATTTTCACTCATCTATAACATGTTACACTTGATTGAGGCAAAAACACTGATACAGAAACGTTGTTGGGGGACCGTTCATTGTGGTATGTTCAGAAATAAAGTGCAAACATGACTCCGAAGCTAACACAGGCTATTGTCATGATTTTAAAAATTGGTTTGTCCATCTGTCCTAGCTTCCATCCATACTTATTTTGGTTTCTGTATGATAGCTTGAGTAATGAAAGGATCTTCTTCACAATTGATATGTAAGTCATTTACGAGGAGTGGTGGCTCAGTAGGTAGAGGTGTAGGCTCGAAGTCAAGAGGTCCTCGGTTCAAATCCCACCTGCGGCAACCACATTTTTTCCTTGAGCAAGACACTTCAACCCCATTGCCCACGTGGGGGCACGATGACGTTGTGTACTAAGGCGTACTGCACGTCGATGGTGCATTTCTCTTCATCCAATGCTTACCCTGCTTGTGTGGAGTTAATATGTTTGGGAGCTGACAGTTGCTTGCCATTGCTCAGTGGTTCTCTCTGGGTACTCCGGCTTCCTCCACCTGTAAAACTGTCATGGTCATGATTAGCCATTGTGCAGAAATATGTGACCTTAAACACCAATAAATAAATAATGAGGAAGATTGAGAGAGAATACTGGCATGCAGATATCTGGTGACATGGTCACTGACAGCACATGTCCATATCTGACCTCTAAATCTGACTAATTCTAAAGCTTTGCATATTTAAGAAACTTCAAACTACCACCAATCATTTTGCCTTCCTGTTTGAGAATCTGTTCCTCGTGAGAACAATAAGGCATAAGTATGTCTCTCCACTACATAATTTCCTTGTCTTCCTCCAGTTTGAAACAAACTTTATCCCAGATTTACTTTCAGAGCACTAGATTTTCACTCTAGGGAGGGGATACCCCCACCTAGACCCACCACCTGCTCAGCCTTTTGGCCTCAAGATATGCCTATGCCAAGTCATGCCACCTTGAATATTGCGCAGTCCCCTCCCATTATTTCAGAATCCTAGCTCATCTAATGGATGAGTCACAGGTGACACACCTTTAATTTACATCCCGGGAAGGTCTACAACTTACTCCCCAATCACATAAGGATTATTTCAGTAATTTCTCAAATGAGATACCAACTGTTACCCTCTCAACCTGGTATACATAAATGTTTGTTTGATGACAAAAATGGCATCAGATGTAAAAATGATAAAACAAGGGCAACTCAAAGCCACTTCCACTGCCCCTAACCCGTATGCAAGTTAGAAGTAAACCTGAAGGTATTGTAGAACAGAAAATGTTTCTAAGTGGAAAGAGTGAAAACACAAAGATTTTCTAAGTCAAAAAGGGCCATAACTCAGGGAAAAATTATTGGATGGAACCCGTTCTCCCATGCAGGTCTATCAGCATACCAAATCCAAGCAATGGCTTTGAAATTACAATGCAAAACGTTTGTATGGACGGTACGACATATGGATGGACAAACAGACGGACGAATGAACTGACGAAGGGCTTCACTAGATACATCAAATCCTCCGGAGGTCAGGGGCATAATAAACGCCAAATTACAAGGAGAGTAGTTACAATTTAATCCTATGCACTGCAGGACTATTGGATTAATCTATCACTAAATGTCCCTGCAAGAGCAGAATGGATTCATCCATTTGATTGTAAACAGTTTTATAGGAGATTGTAATATTCAGGACAGCTGGGTTCAAAGGTCAAATGATTTTGTTTTTGCAGAAAGCTGATCATGATTTTTAGGAAAATAACAACATTTCAAGCAAAATGTTTTTGCTGGGGGTGGAGAGGGAAGGATGGATGGAGAGGAGGAAACAGACACTAATTCATACAGTGCTGTGATTACAAAACTGGACAGCAAGGTTCTTACACTTGCTAGAAAGAAAAGGTTAATACTTTTTTCATATTTTTTCCAGATGTGTCTGCCCATTTTCCATACCCATTTGAGTATCTCAAATTGATGAAAATCTGACTATGGGAAGACTTTTATGAGAACAGTGATATAATGTAATGTAACATTGTTTTTTTTTAAAAAAACATTGCAAGAATCTTTTCTTTACACTTATGTTGTTCAGCAAAGCTATTTGTTCTAGCAGACAAAGACCATTATATTTGTATGGTATTTTTTTCACTTCAGGAAATTCGACCTTCTGCATGCTTATGTTACAATACCGAAATTTCAAGCGGAAACTTTTTCCATAATGCAATCAGGAATTTAACCGATTGATTGTTGTTTGACAGAGGGCACATTTAATTTTTTTTTACATCAAAGTTCAAATATGAACTCTAAACCAGCTAAGTATTTTCTAAATATTTTTTGTCAAATCTAGTCATGGCTGCTGTGAAATTACAAGCAGCCATGACTAGATTTAATGAAGAATTTATAAAAATTTCGATCCAAGAATCATTGGTGAAAAACTCTATGCAAATTATAGGTATAAATTTGATTATATATACACAAATTATACTTATTTCAGCAGAATGAGAATTCCTGTCCTGGGCAGGAATATTTATTTATTTATTTATTTATTTATTTATTTATTTATTTATTTATTTATTTATTTATTTATTTATTTACTGGAGTTTAACAACACTTTTGAAAGCCAGGGTCACCTCATGTAGGACATTTTTACAGGTGGAGGAAGCCGGAGTACCCAGGGAGAACCACCAAGCAACAGCAAGCAACTGCCAGACTCCCCAACGTACTAACTCCACACAAGCAAGCTTAGCATTGGTTGAAGACAGGTGCACCATTGACCTGCAGTATGGCTTAGTACACAGCGCCATCATGCCCCCATGGGGGCTATAAGGTTTATGTGCCTTACCCATGGACACAATGCTGTTACCCCTGGCAGTGATCGCACCATAAACCTTTTGGTTTGAAGTTCAATGCTGAAACCACTGAGCAACATCAGGAATATCCACCAGCAGCATGCAACGGGTTAATTTCCATACAATTTCAATTCCCTAAGGGCATGAATGATCCTTTTTTCACACTTTTCCAGACTAACACAAATTTCCATCCTTTTCTGAGAATTTTTAGCGTAAGAATCCTGGGACAGAGATTATTTAATTTTCAGTCCAGTTTCCTCTCCCATCATTTTGTAGAATCGGGGGGAAGCTGAATGTTATTTTCGTTTGATTTTCATGATTCTTGTTACAAAATATTTTATTTATAGAATTTTGACACACTGGTGAAAGGGTGTAACAACTGGATCATGGGCTAATCAATAAACTAACTGCTTTTGTATTCACAGCACCACTTGACCAATGAGAGATGTGTACTCTGCGGGATATTTAACTCCTATTCTGTAGAGTATTTTCAAAATATTTTTCATTACATCTAGTCATGGCTGCTGCATATATCTGCCCTTAAGTCAAATAGAACTTGTAATTTGGCACAGAAGGGAATTTTGTTCTGAGTGCAGTCAGGGACAAAAAAGAGACATCACAGTTCTGCAGTTTGGGGCAATCACATACTTTATATGATGAATAACACACACACATCAAGTTCCACAACCCAAAGTCAAATACTACAGTGAAACCTTATTAACTCTTAACATGCTGAGTATTTTCAAGATATTTTTCATCAAATCTAGTCATGGCTGCTGTTAATTCATCTCAGTTTGACTCAAGGAATCAATGGTGAAAAAATGTGTTCAATTTACTGGGGGAAAATTTTGATTAAATGTACCCAAATTATACTTATTTCAATGACAAGAGAAATTCTTGCTGGGCAGCATGCAAGGAGTTAATAATGGTGATTAGCTTAAGCACACAAGAGATCAGTAGACAGGTGGGTAGTTGTCGTTTGTCATGAACTTACTTGTTCACTGAGTGTACACATGTTGATTAAATGTTTTTTTTTTTTTCTTCTGAGAGTTCATTTGGGGTAATTATCAAGTCTAACTGGTGTAATTCATTTTAGTGAGAGAAATTCAAATTTTATAGTAAATTTCCTTTCTTATTATACCTACCGCAATTGTTTACTACAGGCTTGCACTACAGTGGAAGACCCTAACTCGGAAAATATACTCTCTATTTTGATCTTTTCCAAGAGATTTGGAAAAGAAAAGTGGTGCAAAAACACCACAGAAAAATAAGCCAAAACTGTGTCGAGCGCCATCGGCGCACACCCAGTAGGGGACGCTCTTCTCTTAGTACAATTCCACGACTTCCGTAAACCAGTGCGCAAAGCAGTCACCAATGAATCATTCTTTTGAGTCCGCCAACATAGGAGTTATGTGATCAGGCGGGGAGGAAGGATTCTTACCCAAATAAGAAGACGGGAGGGCCTCCATGTAAACAATTGCGGTAGGTATAATAAGAAGGAAATTTACTATAAAATTTAAATTTCTTATCAACCCACCTTACAATTGTTTACTACAGGCTAAATAGACAATAGGATGGAGGGAATCACATTACCAACCCACACATAACCCAATAGGACTGGAACCATGGACAGAGGAAGAGGTCCCTAGGCCTATCAAACCACAGCATCACAAACATTAGTAAAAGACAATGAGAGATGAGGCGAATGGTTATGTGCGGCGCACAGACAGAAAGGGCAGTAAAAGCACCGAGCTGGAACTGACCTTGTAAGAAGCCGAATGGCTGGGGTAGACAACAGCCTGAGCAGAAGAAAGAGGGCCCGTAGTACAAAGGTCCTCTGCCTGCTCCTGCAAGTGTCACAGATAAGTGGAGAAAGTTGCATTTCTCCAGTAGGCTGCCAACATAACATCCGACAACATGACAGAGTTAGTATAAGCCCCAAGAGGTAAGCAATGCATGCACCTCGAGGCAGAAATACGATTGGTAATACAATCGCCAGTTGCTAGACGAGCGGAAGCTGCATGAATAGCAAGACAAATCCATCGAGAAATGGATTCAGGAGAAATCTTCTGTCGACCAGGATTAAGAGACAGAAAATCGTTCTTACCCTAGAACAGAAGGAAGAGTCCCGATACAGATAGGAGGCGGAGTAGTTTCTGGTATCTGATCCTTGGCCAGAAAGGAGCAATCATTGGCAAACATAACACTGGTGGGAGAGCTCCAGGAAAAGGCCGGGCAACCAAGAGGGCGTGAAGCTCACTAACCCGTCTGGCTGAGGCAAAAGCCATCAGAAAAGCTGTCATGTATGTGAGAAAACGCAAATCCACCTGTGGTATAAAGGCTCGAACAGTGCCCCCCAAGCAGAGCGGCACCCAAGAAAGATTCCATCTTGGGGTAAGCTGCAAAGTCCTAGGCCTTTTCAAGGAAAAGTGCCAAACAAGCTTGGAGAGGCATGGATTAGTGCCGATACGACGCTGTCCAACATACGAAAAGGTCTCCGAAGCATGGACCTGTACCCTTTGATGGTAACAGGCTGGAGACCTCCAGAATCAAACATATACCGGAAACTCCGCAATCTGTGTGATCGAAGGAGTGACAGAATCAACAGAGTGATCTGCACACCATTGACAGAAGACCGTCCACTTAGCCGCATAGGCTAAACCAGTGGAGTGCCTCTTTGAAGAAGAAAAGCAACTCCACTGCTCATCTCGAAAAAACCGCTACGGAGGAGACAGTACCTGACAAAAGATATGTGCGAAGGCACAATGAAGTCGGGTCAACGTGAAACCTCCTCAGGCGACCTTGACAAAGAAGATCGCGACGTAGAGGGAGACGTGCCAGAACCGTCGCCAACAGAGAGCGGAGCAGATTGATCCACACCCACTGAGGTGACAGGGGTGCGATCAAAATGATTGGACAACTGCAGGTGCGTATCATGGCTAGAACCTGAGGCAGAATCGGAACCAGCAGGAAGGTGTAGCCGACAAGACCGTTCCAAAAGAGGGACAGAGCATCCATGGCAAAAGCCAGAGCATCTGGACACGGGGAACAAAAGTGTCCACCTGATGGTTCCAACGAGTTGCAAAGAGATCGATGTGGGGATGACCCCAGAGATCGCAAAGCGACTGGAACACTGCCATGTGGAGCATCCACTCGGTGGAAAAGAACCTGCCCCGTTGAGACAAGGAGTCGGCTCGCACGTTCAGACGACCAGGAATGTGACGAACCACCACTCTGGCATTGACATCCTGAAAGAGCAGTAGCAGATCCCGAACCAATTCGTACATGGGAACATAGTGCATGCCGCCCTGGTTCCGAATGTAAGCAACCACTGTTGAATTGTCGGATAACAGAAGGACCTGACAATTCGAAAGGTGGGGGATCCACTGCCGGAAACTCGGAAGAAGAGCAAGAAGCTCCTTCTGGTTGACGTGAAGAGCTGCTGGATCCTGGTCCCACGGAACTCCCTGCAGAATCCACTGAACATCCGTCAGAGGAGAAGGTGATGAGGAAGAGAGCACCAGATCCAGAGGATCGACATTCAGCCTCCAACAACTGAGCAGAAAGTGTTGGAGAGGTCTGACATGCAGCCGACCTAGAGGAATGAGATCTGTCACCAAACCGCAGAGACTGAGCAGCCAGTGAAGACTCTGAGCTATTGTGGACATGGACTGGGACAGTGTCAGGGCAAAGGCTGAGAAAATCACAGTCCTTGCCAGGGAAACCGCCACCGTATCCAGCTGAGTATGGGTGCCCATCCCCAGATGACAAAAACGACGGAGAAGGGACCAGGTCCGACTTCTCCTCGTTGACTCTGAACCTTAGTGATGTGAGCAGGCTCAACAGTGTGTCAACATCCGGCTCCAGAAAGGTAGCATTGGAATGCCTCTGGAGGATATCGACTAGATGTGCTGACACATCCTGGACTGTGTGCGATGTAAGGCTAACACATGCGACATCAGGCGGGTGAAGGCCCAAGGATCCAGGTCGAGACCGAAGGGTATGGCCTTGAACTGGAAAACTCCCTGGTGAATGGAGCGGCGAACCGACCTGAAAGCCTCTATGCTGAAGTTAGGAGCAATGATAGACTGGGTCAGGATACTCAGATCGATAACAGGTCTGAGTCAACCATCCTTCTTCAGCACCAAGAACAGGCGGGAATAAAATCCTACTGAATGAATGTTCCTGATGACCTCGATCGCCCCCTTTGACAGGAGATTGCCTATCTCCGTGATCAAAAGTTCCCAATGTGTAACATTGAAAGGGACTTGTGTTGGAAGAGGCACTCTCGACTGAGTTGGATACCTCAACCTAGGACGAATCGAGGTGACTACTGCCGACGCCTACCCTTACCCTGTGAGTAAGCAGAAGCGGCGGCAGGAGGATCAGCCTTTGGCTTCGCAGAAGAAGCAGAAGGGTACTTGTTAGGCTTTGGATGGCCCCTGCCTCCAACAGAAGGCTGATCAAGCTGACAAAGCAGCAGCTGATCAACAGAATGACATAGGGAGTCATCCCGGACCATTGCCACGGCACCATGGAATAGTTGCGGACCCGCCAAAGAAGCAGATCGAAGAGCAGCATGCTGCCCCACAAGAAGGGAACAGCTTGTTCCAGCACAGCGTCCCTGTGAACTAATTCCAAGTTAGCCGTGTTACAGGCTTGCATGTGAGAAGATGCATGAGCGCCTTGGACAGCACACACAAAAGAGCCTGTGCGTCGTCAAACTTATCTGGGGGCAGATAAGGAGCAAAGCAGAGATGACGTGATCGTAGAGAGAAAGCATTCCAGCATCTCTCTCGATAAGCCCAACATGGACTCCAGAGTCTCCATATGAAAAATGGCCAGCTTGGGAGTTGGAATCCTGATCCAAGACCGTCAAAGTCTGGCAGAATTAAGGATTGGTAGAATCGTAGGAATGATAACACACTGGAAGCAAGAAAGTGTCAACCCTGATGAAGAACGACGTCTTCATAGCCTTGGAACTCAGCTCAGCTTAAGAGTCCAAAGCGGTAAATGCTTCAACCACCTGTACCGACAGGCACGGTCGAAGGCACCCAGAAGCAGGTTGCTCCACAGGCTGTAGGTACACGACCGATGATCGCGGCCAGGCTGACACTGTCGGCTGGTTTGACGGTTTGACATCTGGAAGGAACTCAAACACAAAGTCAAGAGCTGCCCCCAAGTCAGAAGACTGCTGGCTCTCAACGTCAGGTATGTCGGACTCATCCCCCGAGTCGGAAGACACATAGCCCATCATGGGCAAACCAGCCGATGCCTCCCATGGTGTAGGCACACCAGGGGGATCAGAAAGTGGCTTGTTTCCAATCCCGAGAGGTGGCGCCACTCGTAGCCTCACTGGAAGCAACGAAAAAGGCTCTTGGACAGAACCTAAGTGAGCAAGGAGAGGGCCTCCCTAATAAGCTCACTGACTATGTTCGGCCGGTTCGACAGGGGAATGAACCGACAAAGTGGCTTCACTCCTGACTCATTTAACCAGCGAAGGGTCACGATCCTCAAATACACCCGACGCGGGGTGACAGGCTGCAGCCGAAACATCTGAAGGTAGATGTGTATTGGGGTGTGACATACCCCGAGGATCTACAGAGCGGAAACTCAGGAGAGTTGCCGTGGACCTCTGTGGGACAGAAAGTCCAGGCTGTACAAAAAGCGTTGGTCCCACAAAACTGGCCATGGGAGCTCATGGTGACCCCACCATGAATATCCAAATCCAATGAGAAAAACTGCGGTACTCGATGCCTGAGAGACCACAGTAGAGGGTTCGGCTGGCAGCCCCTTCCGACTTCGCCAAGTTGAAGTCAGGGAAGGCTGAGGCCGATACCCTACATCTACACTACCAGACACCTCTGCAGACCCCTGCTGGGATAAAACTGCTGTGCTCAACAGCTGAGAGGACACAGCAGGGGGTTCGGTTGGCAGCCACTTCCGACTTTGCTGAGTTGAAGTCAGGAAGGCTGAGGCCGATACCCCACATCCACACAACAGACATCACTGCAGACCTGCAGGGATAAGCTGAGGTCTCCTTAAATGGTGACCGATGACATTGTAGACGGAACAGCAGTAGCAGCAGATACCACGGGATCTGTTGAAACTGGCGGAAAAGGGGAGAGAGCAACCGAGCTCGGCCTCCAAAGGAGGAGTCACAACCCTAGTGACAGCCTCAGATGTCGACTGGAGATGGACCATAGTCCCAGATCCAGGCATCTCTTCACCAGACAACTCAACAGCTCCCGCAGTATCCACCACAGTTAAAAAAACTGCACATCCCCCACGGAGGGGGAATAACTCTCACCAGACGTGGTCATGTTGGGAGGCCCCGAAATGACAGCGTTCCTCCCCCCCCCCCCCCCCCACGGGAGTGGGAGGAACTGCACACACCACCCCATGGAGGGGGTATAACTCTCACCAGACATTGTCACATTGGGAGGCCCCAAAAACGACAGCATTCCCCCCCTCTCCCCCAGGTGTGGGAGGAACGGCCACGAGAATATACCAAAGCGAGGGCAAAAGGCATTGCCCTAAATGAACTGTACTGGACATAACAGAGGTGAGAGCAGTAGAAGAAAAAGGTGAACTCAACAGATATAGACAGTAGAAGAACACCTCCAACTCTGAGAGAAAGGTTGCAGAAAAAGTACCGGCAGGAACACAACTGAACCCAGACGGCAAACAGGGACCTAAAAACACAAATTCTGCCCTCAACAGAGTGAAGAAATCCTGTCCATACAGTCCCCCATTGACATCTAACTCCAATAATAATAAAATTTATCAACCGAAAAATTTATGTATGAACCGCATGGTACGCAAAAGTAGCGCGTGACATGTAAAACATATAAAATACAATGAAAATGTGGTTGAAAATAATAACGAGAATATATAAAACACAGTCCTGTTATTATACGATCCTCAGATCCATAATTCCAGTTACAGGAAACCATTATCAATGAGTTGAATTATCACTGTTTTCTGAATGCGAAAAATGGCGTCCTGCTACCAGGCAGGCGAAAAAAGAATGATTCATTGGTGACTGCTTTGTGCACTGGTTTACGGAAGTCGTGGAATTGTACTAAGAGAAGAGAGTCTCATACTGGGTGTGTGCCGATGGCACTCGACCCAGTTTTGGCTTATTTTTTCGTGGTGCTTTTGCACCACTTTTCTTTTCCAAATCTCTTGGAAAAGATCAAAATAGAGAGTATATTTTCCGAGTTAGGGTCTTCCACTGTGGTGCAAGCCTGTAGTAAACAATTTTAAGGTAGGTTGATAAGAAAATAAGCCTACAAATAAAATTTTGTGGTGTCTGTCATGATGACAGGTACAAGTTTTGTGTCTCTCATCTCAATTTAGTACTGGTCACAACAATTACAATTCAAAAATTTGGTGAACCATTACTATGATGAATTATTTATTTATTTATTTATTTATTTATTTATTTATTTATTTATTTATTTATTTATTTATTTATTATATGGCACATTTGACAGCCAAGGTCACCTCATATTGGACAGTTTTACAGGTGGAGGAAGCCAGAGTACCCAGAAAGAACCACTGAGCAGTCGTACTAACTCCACACAAGCAGGGTTAGCACTGGTTGAAGACAAGTGCACCATCAATGTACAGTATGCCTTAGCACACAGTGCCACCTTGCTCCCATGTGGGTGATCGGAATTAAGTACCTTGCCCAAGGACACAATGCAGTCACCCCTGGCAGGAATCGAATCGTAGACTTAGATAGGCGGTCTAAGGTATGGAGAAGACAAGGAGAGTGATTCCATGCAGCCAACATTGCTGAGCATGACCGCTATGGTGGAGGGTCAATCATGGTCTAGGGTGGCATCAGCAGGGATGGACATACATAGCTCTGTGTCCTTAAGTGTGGTACATTGACTGCACAGCGGCATATTGATGGGATCCTGGATGTCCACGCCAGATTGTATGCATGTGCAGTGTGTGATAGATTCATTCTGATGGACGATAATGCCGTCCTCATGTTGCCCATGCTGTCGGGGAGTACCGACAGAGGGAGGAGATTGAGCGTATGGACTGGCCAGCAGATCCCCTGATCTCAATCGAACATGTCTGGAATGAGTTGCAACTTGCAATTTCAGCCCATCCAGTCCAGCCAAGAAGTGTCCGGGAGCTTGGTGCTTGGAACAACATCTCACAAAGAACCACCAGGAACCTGACTGGGATCATGAGAAGGCATTGTCAAGCTGTAATTAACAGTAATGGGTCTCAAACTCGATATTGAACCCATACCAGTTCGCTCTGTCAACTTTTTGGCAAATTGAAACATTTCCTCTTTCACCAATAATATCCATTTTCCATGGTTATCGTATTCAAAAGCTAAAACATAATGTCAAACAGAAATAAAATCTTAATTTCTGTACTTAAATCATTAAAGATATAATTAAATAAAAAATATATACACTTTTCATTACAATATTTCAACTAAAACGTAAAACAGGTAGTTGGATATACTTATTGCTTAGCAAACTTTGAGTAGTATAGATTAAAGGCATATACTGGATGCACTGAGGGAAGATAGGTCTGTGAACAAGGGAACTAGATTGATTATCTGAGTAATTTCCCGATGTGTCACATGGTTTTTCATTTAATTATTAGGAGTTAACTCTACAGCCTATATGGAATTAACAGGTCAGCTTTGTACTGAAGGTATGGTTAATGGTTTGGTGTTTGAAAATTGTATACAATGAACAGGGTTATTCAATTAAGAGACATCCAATTAAGTGGAATCTACTATACCATAAGAGACAAACAATAGTTTATGTTAGTCAGTCATATAGATTTGGGCACTTTTCTTCTACCTAAATTTCAAGCCTAGGGCAATTTTTGGAGGTTGTTAAGTTATTAATATTCATGGACACATTAACTGCATATAATTATGATTAAAGCAGTGTGTGCTATAATTTTTAAGAAAGCATTCTGATAAATAATAACATGTCAAGAACCTGGTGAAGCCTTCTTCTTGTTATTGAATTACAAAAAAAAATGAAACAGTGAAAAAGGTTTGAATACAAGAAATTTTGTTTTGAAAAATAGTTTCATGTGAACTTATATTTAATTCAAAAAATTTACTTCTGGTTTTGTCAGTCATGAGTGAATCAAAGTCTGACAAACACACAAACTGTACCTGTCAACAGGTATCAGCCAGGCAGCTGATTTTAGGAGAAGCTGATTTTAGGAAGAAGTGACTTCTCTTTGTAGACTTTAGAGAGAAGTCAGGGGCCAGGAGGGAGAAGTCAGTGGACATGAGGGAGAAGTATGGAAAAACATAAAAATGTTTGCTGATTACACGTCATTTCATAACACTATGAAGTAATAGTATCAAAAAGAGTTTTCAATATCCTTTGTTAAATAAGAGTTCTTAACAATTTCAGATAATTTATTTCTGAGGTAAATGACAAACTATTTCAGTTATCTCCCTTCCCTTCTGCGCTGGGCAATAATACCAACAGACTGTACAGAAAAATGACAATATCTGCTGTCTATTCTACACTGATGTGCATTTGGTGTTATGAACAAGCTAGAAAATAAGCAGACTGTCATCTGCAAAATGAGGTACCCAGAGGGTGAATTTAGTGGTGCTACCCTGCAGAGCAGGGTCGCATCACTAAATTTACCCTCTGTGAACCACAATCTGAATCAGGGCCTCAAAGCTAAACAGAAAGAGGATAAATTGGCCTACTGTATAGGATAGCATCAACAAATTCACCCTCTGGGGACCTCATTCTGCAAATGTCAGACTGCTTAATTTTCAGGCCTGACTATGAAGGCCTGTCATTCTTATCCACCCTAATATTTGTGATTGATATCATAACTTTATTACATTTAACTCCTTCCAACACTAGTTTTCAAAAAAAACCTTTCCAATGCAAATTGCAGTGCGAATTTCCAATGGAACCAATTTTTCAATGGAAAAGATTGTAACCATAAGCAATTTCAGCTTTTTCTGGATAACCTGTCTACTACACAATTTAAAAAAAAAATTTTGTTTGGAAATGGTTGTTAATTTTAATAAATACTTACATGAAGCATGCCTTGTGTGAATTGTTGTTTTTGCTGACAGGCTGTCAATGACCCTGGCATGCTGCTTAGTGGCCGACTTTGATACAAAAACCAAACTGCTCAACTCTTATCCATGATTTCTACTTAAATTGGTGAGTAAACAGAACCTTCATCAAGATTATAGGTAAACACTCCCAAGATATTGAAGAGAGTGGAAAAAAAATGAACTAGAAAATACCACTTTGAAAGATTGTGAAGTATACCTGAAGCTCTAGGGTGTAGGTACTCTTCATCCTGTTGCAAATTTAGCTCTTCCACCTCTTCATCATCCACATCCTCATCATCCCCTCCAGGATTCTTGATAACCAAGGAGAAGAAAATTGCTGCCAGGAACACCTGCATGTAAACAAAGTTATTATTAAATCCCAGACTCACTCCCTGATCTTCACATTAACCCTTTACGAACTGCAGACGATATCAACATTTATTACAATAAATATTATTTTTTCAAATTTAAAAAAAAAAAAATTCAAGAAAACCATATCATGTGACCCACTCAATGGAATGAGCTTGATGAGCTCATTCCAGTGAAGGGTCACATGAAATAGTTTTGTTAAACTTTTTCGAAAAATAACTTTTTTTTCAACTGCTGAATTTGTATATTACGCAGACTAATGCCACTGATTCACTAAGTAAAAAGTTAAAAGAAGTTTATTCTGAAGTGAAGGAAAATTGTGTCTCACAAAAAGGTACTGTGAAGTCTCTCAGAAGGGTGCTACTGGCCATTAGGACCTTGGTGGCCCTCAATGATTTGTTGCATCAAAATGTGAATAAATGATACCAATTCCTATCAAGAAAGCGTTTTGTGCAAGCACAAGCATGTGAGAAAATGCCCATGAAACACTCTTATTTTGTGCATACATCATGCAATCTCTCCGTATTAGAACAAAAAACAAGAAACATTCTGTTAACAAAGTTGAATCAGTCTCTCTCACTGAAAGGAGGTGACTACCACATCTCAAAGCATTGTGACTGGTGATTCACAAGGAATTGATTTAAAATAAGTTCCAGGCTATGAGTGTTAATATCTTCTTTTGAAAACATGTGAAAAGGTACACACCCCCACCAACAAAAAGATTAGCTTTTTTGGACTGATCGTCCTGGTATGAAACTCGACTTTGAACGAAATGCAGGTGATTTTGACAGGAATTGCCCCAGCCCATCTCCAAGTATTGTTAGTGGGGGTTCTCGAAAGTTCTTTTTAAAGAATTTCAAGCTTATTGGACAAGGGCGGTGGTGGTTACACTTTGGGGGTTAATATCTCCATTGAAAAGAACTTGAGAAAAAGTACCCCAACCACACCACACAAGATAAACAAAGCAGAATACTTAAATGTAGGCTACAGACATTTTGCAACTTGGGAGGGGGGGGGGGGGGGGGCAATATTCACACTGACATCCAATATAATCGAGGGTAGATGTATCAAAACAAAAATAGATTTTAAAAAGTACTTCTAAGTTTGGAGGTGACATAACACAATACGAATATTGCTAACATTGCAAATGGTGAATCCCAGTTAACCCTTTATCTAACACAATATTCAAAAAAAAATTTAATTTTCACATTTTTTGGCTGTGTAAGCTTATTCTGGTTAATTTTTCTGCTGTTTTTGGCTGCTATGCTAGGTAAAGGATTAAGTAACGAATTCCGCATATTAGTGGATCCATTATATATACTGTTCCATTTTTCATTGTTTTTCAAGTCAATTGAATCGACCTGGGAATTCAGTTCCACATGATTTGGAGCAATAAAACCAGACAATCCGAGTAACACAATGAAAAAAAAAGAAAATCCAGCAAGAGGATCACAGATCCAGAAGTTGAGTTTTAACATTAAATTCTGAAGAAATAAGCTATTTGAGCAACAGTGACCTTGACCTTGGGGTGCGAGACTCTGAAATCGATAGGTGTCTTCCTTTCCTATAGGGTAACTTCTGGTGTAAGTTTGGTAAAGGTGCATCAAATAGAACTGAAGTTATTGCCCGGAAACCAATTTGTCACAAAATATTCTATTGATAGTAACAGTGACCTTGACCTTGGGGCCCCAGACTCCGAAAGCAATAGGTGTCTTCCCTTCCTATAGGGTAACCTGTGGTATAAGTTTGGTGAAGATACACGGAATAGAACTAAAGTTATTGTCCAGAAACCAATTTGTCACAAAGTATTCTATTTATAGTAACAGTGACCTTGACCTTGGGGCCCCAGACTCCGAAATCAATAAGTGTCTTCCCTTCCTATAGGGCAACCTCTGGTATAAGGTTGGTAAAGCTGCTTTAAATAGAACTAAAGTTATTGTTTGTTTGTTTGTTGGTGGTTAACGTCACATATTTATGCACCATGGCTAATCGTGACACAACATGGAGATGAAGTCAAGTTTAGTCAATCGTTGATCAACATGTTGCCCATTGTAGAGGACTTTCACCCCAAGCATTGGTGACTGGGTCCTATTTTACTAGTAAAGCGGAACTGGATTACCACAGTAAACAAGTGCTGCGTGCTTCCCGGGGTTCCCACGGGGAAACTAAAGTTATTGCCCGGAAACCAATCTGTCACATAATATTCTATTTATAGTAACAGTGACCTTGACCTTACAGTCCCAGACTCTGAAATCGATAGGTGTCTTCCCTTCCTATAGGGTAACCTGTGGTATAATTTTGGTGAAGAAACACGGAATAGAACTAAAGTTATTGCCTGGAAACCAATTTGTCACAAAATATTCTATCTATAGTAACAGTGACCTTGACCTTGGAGTCCCAGACTCCAAAATCAATAGTTGTCTTCCCTTCCTATAGGGTAACCACTGGTCTAAGTTTGGTAAAGGTGCGTCAAATAGAACTAAAGTTATTGCCCGGAAACCAATTTGTCATAAAATATTCTATCTATAGTAACAGTGACCTTGACCTTGGAGTCCCAGACTCCAAAATCAATAGTTGTCTTCCCTTCCTATAGGGTAACCACTGGTATAAGTTTGGTAAAGGTGCATCAAATAGAACTAAAGTTATTGCCCGGAAACCAATTGGTTATGCCCGCCGCCCACCCGTCACTTCATCAAACTATAAGTCGAGTTTGACTTCGTCAAAACTCAACTAAAAATGCACTGTAAAAGTCCAAAGAGGCTGAGACAAAACAGTAGCAAAATGCACTGTAAAAGCCCACCTTGAAGAGAGCGAGAAAAGAAAAACAGTAGCGAAATGCGCTACAGCAGCCCCCCCCCCCCCCCAAAAAAAAGCACCTCTAAACCTGCCAAGTTTTATACTTTATATAATATAGCGTATACTTTCACGTTTATTTGATATTTTCAAAAGTAATAATTTACTTGCAGGTCTCATTATTCCTGCTTGCAAATATTTAGACCATCAATATGAAGTCATGCTATCCATTAAAAGGGTAATTTTAGGGGTTAAAATCAAAATATCAAAGTTCAGATATATATTGAATATACCCCAGATCACCAGATAGTGTTCATTTGGTGTTTTGGGGACCAGAAGTTTACTCGCGCTCTTTGTCCTTAGTTGCAGAAAAGTGAGATCGCAAGTCGGATATTGCGCTATACATTAAAAGTACAATATTTAGGGTTAAAATTAAAATTATCATACCAAACTTCTTATATATATTTGGTATACCCCATATAACCAGTAGTGTTCGTTTGGGGACTGTAACCCTTGTACTTCGCTTGCAGCCACTTGCAGTCTCATTGATTACCTGTGGTATTATTTTAGTATGATCAGTCTCATTGTTTTCTATCTGTAGTCTATTTTAGTTTGACCAGGTATTCAATGTCAACTGCAAAAAAAAAGTGGATCGGACTTTCGAGTCGGAATGTTTTCGTTTCACTGTTGCTAAAACACTTTAGCAGAAGGCATTAAAGTATATACATGTATTACAGATTGTGTTGCTTGTATAGTCTGAAACCAATGCATGGAAATGAAAATAAAGCAAAACCAAATAAAGGAGAATTACAAATATTCATTTCAGATTTTTGCAGATGTCCATTTTTCATCAACTCAATTCAATCTTCCTCATTTATATGATACACCATTAACTGTGTTAAAAATCGGCCCAGATATAACATGTGCACATGCACTAAATGACACATTAAATAATGATGCTGTAGAAGTAAAACCTTGATGTGATAAATACTATACATCTTTACTTGATTTGGGAGGGGGAATGAGATGTACTCAAGACATGAATTTGTCCGTTAAATTTAGAAATCAATAATAAATCCTAGTTCAAGAGAAGAGAATTCAGTTGAAAATGGTTGGAACTTGAGAATGTGCTTGTATACTTTATGTATAAAAAGTTCCATCAAATTTTCGTTCATAAATCATGGAAAAGTTTTGTTCAGAAAAAAATCTATAGAAACAAATTTCAAGACGAGATAAGTCAGTTAAAAATACTGCGAATTGAAATTTCAGAGTATGCAATGTAGACCACTTAATTGGATACCTTTTAACTGAATAACCCCATTAATTGAGTGTAACTTCCAAAAACAAATGTCTTGACCATACCTTCAGTACAAATATGATCTGTTAATTGCATATAGGTTATAGAGTGAACTCCTGTTAATTGAAAAAAAAATCATCTAATATGTCAAGAAACTAGAGGGATCTTTTTAGTGAACTAAAACACATGTTTTCCCTTCGATTAGTTCCATGCTTCCAACTTACGACTAACAAAGATCAAACTAAAGGTCAAATGTCAAGATCATGGAAGTTCAAAATAGAATGTGACACATTAGCCTGGCTGTTGCATTCGTATGCCAAATATCATAAACCTAGCTGAACAATTCAATAATTTGATCTTGATGTCAAAGGTCAAGGCCATGGTGGTACGTGACTCATCGTCTTTTGGTGATACACTCACATGCCAAAAATCATATACCTATGTCAAAAGATTAAAAAAAAGTCAATAATGTGACCTTCAGGACAAAGGTCAAGGTCATATGTGGATCATGATGGTACTTGACACATTGTCTCATGGTGATACACCCACATGCCTAATATCATAAACCGAGGTGAAAAGGTAAAAAGGTTCCGGCCCAGACAAGCTTACTTGCCAAAAAATCAGTAATTTGACCTTGAGGTCAAAGGTCAATGTCATATATGGGTCATGAAGATATGCGACACATCATCTTATGGTGATACACTCGCATTATTAAATATCATTAGCCAAGATGAAAAGGTAAATAAGTCTTTGCCCAGACTAGCTTACTTGCCAAAAAATCAGTAAATTTGACCTCGAGGACAAAGGTCAATGTCATATGTGGGTCATGATGGTACATAGTCTCATGATGATACAACCACATGCCAAATATCATAAGCCAAGGTCAAAAGATAAAAAAAAAATCAATAATTTGACCTTGAGGTCAAAGGTCAAGGTCATATGTGGGTCATGATAGTACGTGACACATCGTCTCACCCACATGCCTAATATCATAAGCCAAGGTGAAAAGGTAAATAAGTTCTTGCCCGGACAAGCTTACTTGCCAAATAATCAGTAATTTGACCTTGAGGTCAAAGGTCAGTGTCATATGTGGGTTATGATGGTATGTGTCACATCATCTCATGGTGATACACTCACATTCCAAATATCATAAGCTGAGGTGAAAGAACAACAACAAGGAGAAGAATTCAGGGTAAAACAATATGTCTCCCTTCCGTGAAGTGGAAACATAATTATCCAGACAATCACCAAATTCCCCTTGTTTATGGACCTATTTTGCCCTGGTACATCCAATACAGGCATTCAATCTATTGCATCTTGTTTGACAAATTTCATAGAGCTCTCTGTTAAAGAATATATAAAGATATAATATACTACTCAAAGTTTGCTAAGCACCAAATATTTGACACATCATTTTGAAATTTGCTTGTGACATACTTGCAATATTTTTGGTGGACATGATTGAGGAATGTATTGAGATGGTCCCCAGTGTTTACATTAGCTCTCTTGACAGGCAGACTTTTCGTGACAGTCATGGAAAGCATGTACCCCTTGATTTTCATGATGTTTTCGTGTACTGTCTACATGTACATGACATGTGTAGGGTATTCAATCTTCATTTCAACACAAACCCTTGTGATTTAATGATTGAATATGGCAAATGCAAATGTAAGAAGACACATTCGTCTGAAGCAGAAATGTGGCAGGCTGTAGGGATGGTGGAGCAAGAGGCTACCCATTGTCAGGTTGGTGAAGCCCTTGGTGTTCACCATACGGTGATCACCAGAGCCTGGGCAAGATTTCAGCAGTATGGAACACCAGTAAGACGGCATGGTGGTGGCAGAGACAGGGCAACATCTGCAGCTGAAGACCAATTTTTTATCGTTCAGCCCCATAGGAACCACTTTGCCACAGCAACCCAGCTTCGCAGTGACCTTCAGAATGCATCCGGGGTAACTGTTTCGACTATCCGGGCAAGGTTGCACGAAGGTGGTCTCCAATCGAGAAGACCATGTATTTGCATTCCGCTGTCCCAGAACCACCGCCAGGCACGATATGAATGGGCCATGGACCACGTTGGATGGACCAGAGAAGATTGGCGACCTGTCCTTTTTACAGATGAGTCAAGGTACTGCCTAGACCACACAGATAGGCATTCTAGGGTATGGAGAAGACCAGGAGAGCGATTCCATGCAGCCAACATTGCTGAGCATGACCGCTAGGGTGGAGGGTCAATCATGCTCTGGGGCGGCATCAGCAGGGATGGATGTACAGAGCTCTGTGTCCTTGAATGTGGTTCATTGACTGCACAGCGGTATATTGATGAGATCCTGGATGTCCACGTCAGATTGTATGCATGAGCAGTGGGTGATATTTCCCTTGCTATCAGGGAGTACCAACAGAGGAAGGGGATTGAGCATATGGATTGGCCAGCAAGATCCCCTGACGTCAATCAAATCGAACATGTCTGAAATGAGTTGCAGCTTGCAATTTCAGCCCGTCCAGTCCAGCCAAGAAATGTCCAGGAGCTAGGTGCCATGCTGGTCCAAGAATGGAACAACATCCCACAAAGGACCACCAGGAACCTGATTGGGAGCATGAGAAGGCGTTGTCAAGCTGTAATTAACAGTAATGGGTCTCATACTCGATATTGAACCCATACCATACCAGTTCACTCCGTCAACATTTTGGCAAATTGAAAAATTTCTTCTTTTCCCATAATATCCATTTTCCATGGTTATCGTATTCATAAGCTAAAAAATAATGTCAAACACAAATAAAATCTCAATTTCTGTACTTAAATCATTAAAGATATAATTAAATAAAAAATATATACACTTTTCATAAGAATATTTCAACTAAAATGTAAAACAGGTAGTTGGATATACTTGGTGCTTAGCAAACTTTGAGTAGTATAGAATTATGTGTAAGAAGTTCCATCAAATTTGGTTCATAAATCAAGGAAAAGTTTCATGCAGATATCAATAAAAATAAATGAAGTTCAAGAGGACATGAGTCAATTAAAAAATATTGTGACTTGAAATATCAAAATATGCAGTGTGGCCCACTTAATTGGATACATTTTAATTGCATAACCCTGTTAACTGAATGTAACTTCTAAACACCAAAGCCTTTACCATACCTTCAATGCAGATTTGACCTGTTAATAGCATATTAGATTATAGAGTGAACACTGGTTAGTTGATTAAAAAATTGTGTAATATGTCAAGAAATTATCATAACAATCACCGAATTCCCCTTGTTTATTGACCTATTTGGCCTTGGTACATCCAATGCAGGCATTTAATGTATTATATTTTGTTTGACAGAGCTTATGGAGAAGAGTTCTTTCAAAGAAGATATAAAAGACTAAATGCTCAGTGTATCACTAAAATACAGGAAAGTGATTAACCCTTTACCCAACGAATCGCCCGCATCCGCCCGCGTAATATGCAAACTCAGCAGCTGAAAAAATATTATTTTTCGAAATATTTCAACAAAACCATATCATGTGACCTCTCTTTGGAACGAGCTCATCGAGCTCGTTCCAAAGAGGGGTCACGTGATATGGTTTTGTTGAAATTTTTTGAAAAATTTAAAAAATGATATTTAAAATAATAAATTTTGAAATCGTCTGTGTTGGGTAAAGGGTTAAATCCCTGCTAACTGAATAGTCCTGTTAACCCTTTACCTAACATGAAAAGCAGACTACACTTGCAAAAGAAATTCTGGAATAACTATTTTTTTAATTTTTTGTCTCAAAAACATAGGTTATGACCCCTCATTGGAACGAGCTCGTTCCAATGAGGGGTCATATAACCTATGTTTTTGAGACAAATGAAAGTGTCAATGACACTGTAGCTTAACTTGTGTGTTGTGTTTGATGAAAAGGATAATGTTCAATGTTTATAAAAGGATTATGAAATAAGACAAGAATTGTGATAATTGGGAATATGTTCATTTCTGTTCCCTGTATGCTATGTTTATGATAAAAATAATATGAGGTGTACACTGTACTAAAGATCTGAGGGGTGGGTTAATATGACCTCACAGTTAATATATGTGGCCCTCACAGTTAACATATATCAACAAAATTACAATGAAATTATTCCAAAATGAGTCATCCTATCAAGTTACATTAAAATCCCTTCATAAATATGGCCTGTAGACTGTGCTAAAGGTTTTCGGGCTTCGGGCCCCTGTAGCCGTCAGTTTCCCAATTGCGTCCAAAGGGGACGTTCTCATCTAGACATTATATGAAGTCAACCTACCAAGTTACAATGAAATCCCTCCATAAATACGACCTGTAGACTGTGCTAAAGGTTTTTGGGCTTCGGGCTCGGGCAGCCATCATGGTTGAATGATCGCAACCAAAGGGGACAATCTCATCTGGGCATCATCTGGAGTGATCCTGCGAAGTTACAATGAAATCCCTTCATAAATATGACCTGTAGACTATGTTCAAGGTTTTCGGGCTTCGGGCACCTGTAGCCATCACAGTTGACCAATCACGACCAAAAGGGGATATCATCATCTAGGCATTATATGGAGTCAACCTAACAATGCTACAATGAAATCCTTCTATAAATATAAACTTTTGCCTATGCTAAAGGTTTCTGGGCTCGGGCACCCATCAAGGCTGAATGATCACGGCCAAAATGGGACGTTCTCATCTTGACCTTATTTGAAGTCAACCTACCAAGTTACAATGAAATCCCTTCATAAATATGACCTGTAGACAGTGCTAAAGGTTTTTGGGCTTCGGGCACCTTTAGCCGTCAAAGTTGCCCAAACATGTCCAAAAGGGGACTTTCTCATCTAGGCATTATATGAAGTCAACCTACCAAGTTACAATGAAATCCCTTCACAAATATGACTTGTAGACTGTGCTTAAGGTTTTCGGGCTTCGGGTTCGAGCAGCCATCATGGTTGAATAATCGCAACCAAAGGGGACAATCTCATCTGGGCATCATCTGGAATGATCCTATGAAGTTACAATGAAATCCCTTCATAAATATGGCCTGTAGACTGTGCTCAAGGTTTTTGGGCTTCGGGCACTTGTAGCCAACACAGCTGACCAATTACGACCAAAAGGGGATGTCATCATCTAGGCATTATATGGAGTCAACCTAATAGGTTACAATGAAATCCTTCCATAAATATGACCTTTTACCTATGCTAAAGGTTTTTGGGCTCGGGCACCCATCAAGGCTGAATGATCGCGATCAAAAGGGGACGTTCTCATCTAGACATTATTTGGAGTCATCCTACCAAGTTACAATGAAATCCCCTCATAAATATGACCTGTAGACTGTGCTAAAGGTTTTCGGGCTTCGGGCACCTTTAGCTGTCACAGTTGCCCAATCATGTTCTCACCTAGACATTATATGAAGTTAACCTACCAAGTTACAATGAAATCCCTTCATAAATATGACCTGTAGACTGTGCTAAAGGTTTTCGGGCTTTGGGCTCGGGCAGCCATCATGGGTGAATGATCGCACGTTCTCATCTGGACATTATATGAAGTTAACCTACCAAGTTACAATGAAATCCCTTCATAAATATGACCTGTAGACTGTGCTAAAGGTTTTTGGGCTTTGGGCTTGGGCAGCCATCATGGTTGAATGATTGCAACCATAGGGGACAATCTCATCTGAGCATCATCTAGAGTGATCCTAAGAAGTTACAATGAAATCCCTTCATAAATATGACCTGTAGACTGTGCTCAAGGTTTTCGGGCTTTGGGCACTTGTAGCCATCACAACTGACCAATCACGACTGAAAGGGGATGTCATCATCTAGGCATTATATGGAGTCAACCTAACAGGTTACAATGAAATCCTTCCATAAATATGACCTTTTGCCTATGCTAAAGGTTTTTGGGCTCGGGCACCCATCAAGGCTGCATGATCGCGATCAAAATGGGTCGTTCTCATCTAGACATTATTTGGAGTCATCCTGCCAAGTTACAATGAAATCATTTCATAAATATGACCTCTAGACTGTGCTAAAGGTTTTCGGGTTTCGGGCTCCTGTAGCCGTCACAGTTGCCCAATCACGTCCAAAGGGGGACTTTCTCATCTAGACATTGTATGAAGTCAACCCACCAAGTTACAATGAAATTCCTCAATAAATATGACCTGTAGACTGCGCTAAAGGTTTTCGGGTTTTGGGCTCGGGCAGTCGTCACGGTTGGCAGATCATGCCCAAATGGGGACATTCGCATCTAGACATCATAAGGAGTCATCCTACCAAGATACAATGAAATCCCTCCACATTAAACATGACCAGCAGATTGTGCTAAAAGTTTTTGGGTTTCGGGCTTGGGCAGCCATCACGGTTGATAGATCATGCCCAAAAGGGGACGTTCTCGTCTAGGCACTATACAGAGGCATCCTACCAAGTTACAATGAAATCCCTTCATAAATACGACCTGTAGACTGTGCTAATGGTTTTCGGGTTTTGGACTCGGGCAGCCATACTGGTTGCCCGATCGCGACCAAAAGGGGACGTTCTCATCTAGACATGACCCCAAACCTGCATATGAAATTTCGTGACGATCAGACAAGAACTGCAGGGTGTAGCCCGTGCTAAAGGAAATGTGAACAGACGTCACAGACTCACAGACTCACATACTCACAGACTAACAGACTTCCACACGCGTGATGGCAATAGCTTATCTTGACTATGTCAAGTTAAGCTAAAAATGAAAAAAATAATGAAAAATAATTGTCAATTATTTAGAATAGCGCTGGCCGGTTTTGGCCATTACGTTAGGTAAAGAGTTAATTGCATAATTTTCACTGGAAAACTGGCTATTCAATTTAAAGGGTTCCATTGTATGCACATGAATGCTGGCCAACGATCATGTATGAGTTGTCTCATGAAAATCAGTTCAAAAAAGCTAGGAGTAATGCACATAATAAGAAAATGGGAATGGATCACTGATCTTTGTACAATTGGAATGCTCATTGGTCACATGCAGAAAGTGTCTCACTGGACACCATTTTAGTTGGGGGTGAGCAATTGTGGCTATAAATAGACATTTCTCAACAACAAAACTTTTCTCAGAATTCATCAGATAGTTTCATCTAAGTACTTAATTCTACGAACTGCACCTCAGCAGAAATCTGCGACACTCGTCTTTTTCAAATTTCATGGATGCCATAGAATTAAGAAAGGATGCTGGTTTTGTTTACATTGGCATGGCAGGGGGTTCGAACCCACACCGAGAGAGTTTCCTTTGGCACCAACTGCCTAGCGAAACTATACTGACTGAACCATGCACACCACTCGGCCACTTTGGCCGAGTGATGTGCGTGGTTCAGTATAGTTTCACTAGGCAGTTTGTGCCAAAGGAAACTCTCGGAGTGGGTTCGACTCCTGCCATGCCAATGTTTTCTCAGAAGTTTTTGATTTTCTGACAGCAAGAAATCATTGACCTAAGAACTTTTATTTGTGGGGATATATTTTGTTTATAAGAGTCAGAATAATCTCTCCTAAGTAACGGGGTATGTTTGCTCTGTGAGTGAAAATATGCCTGAAGCAGGAAAAGAACACAGTGATCCATTGTTGCAGAAAAACTGCTCATGCTTTTTGATTGTGTACAATATTTGAATGTTATCCCTTTACCTAACAAATCAGTCATATCTGTCTACATAGTTTGCAAATTGAGCAGCTGAAAAAAAGAATATTTTGAGAAAATTCCAACAAAACCATATCATGTGGTCCCTTATTGGAACAAGCTTTTTGAGCTCATTCTAGTTAGGGGTCATATGATATGGTTAGTAATTAAAATAATAAATTTTGATATCCTGTGCATTGAGTAACGCATTATACTATGGATGGAAACTCCATTCCACAAGTGATTTCACCTTTTAACCAACATACCCAATATCAAAATTTATTACTTTATTTTTTTTTCAAATTTTTCACAAACTTTCCACAAACATTATCATGTTTTTTCAACTGCTGAATTTGTAAATTACAAATTACATGTGAGAATGTGGTGATTCATTAGTTAAAGGCTTAACCCTTTACCTAACGAATCGCCCACATCCGCTCACATAATATGCAAATTGAGCAGATGAAAAAATTTAATTTTTCAAAATATTTCAACAAAACCATATCATGTGACCCCTCATTGGAACGGGCTCATTGAGCTCGTTCTGATGAGGGGTCACATGATATGGTTTTGTTGAAATTTTTTGAAAAATTTTAAAAAGTGATATTTAAAATAATAAATTTTGATATCTAGGGTGTTCAATAAAGGGTTAAAGACATATATCGAGTTAGGTTTCAAGTTCATACCAACAGTTAATGCCTCGGAAACACTGTTGGAAAATTTTACTTCTCGCCCCACCATTTCAGAAAATTTTGAGATCTTGGATAAGGCCTGACCCTCTGTGTACTCAGTTCATAAGGAACATATTTTCATGTGGAAATATGCTGTCCTAAAGGAACAGAGGAAGTATTTCGAACAAAATTTCAGGAGGGAAGGAGGATAGCATGGTTATAGAAGGGCAGCCACACAAAGTCTTCATGGCATGGTAGGAATACAATACAGAAAGCTATGTTTAGGATCCACATCTACATTGAGAAACATGCATATTTTTGGTTCCATAATAAACCCTTAACTCCCTGCATGCTGCTGGTGCATATTTCTGCCCAGGATGCAAAATCTCTTGTCACTGAAATAAGTATAATTTTGGCACATTTAACCAAATTTTCCTCTGTAAATTGAATGTACTTTCTGGCGAATGATTTCTTTAGTTAAATTTAGATGATTTTTTCATCAAATCCAGTTATGGCTGCTTCATAGTAGCCATGACTGGATTCAATGAAAAATATTTTGAAAATACACAGCGGGTTAAGAGTTAAGGGCCTATTTCCAACTTTGGTCAAATTTTACTATATTAGAACAGGTGCTCCATTATGTTGCGTTTTGGGTAAACTTACAAGGTACACTCTAAGTACATTGGCAGTTGTTTCTAAACAAGTCTTGGCTGCCTATATAGACAGCCAACACGCAAGTGCAAAGTCAGAGAGCATTAAGTGTCACAGTGTGGCAAAAATGTATGAAAAATCTCCAGGCCTTTAACAGTTAACCAATTTACTTAAATATGTAGCCAAAAATGTGCACTTTCTTTGACTTGAAGGCTAAAGAAGAGAAGTATTTTTTTATTTCATTACCCAACACACATGATTCAAAATTTATTATTTTAATTATTGTGTTTCAAAATTTTAAAAAAAAATTCAATAAAACCATATAAGGTGACCCCACATTGGCACAAGCTCAACAAGCTCATTTCAAAGAGGGATCACGTGATATGGTTTTGTTGAAATGTTTTGAAAAAATGTTTTTTTATCAACTGCTTAATTTAAAAATTACTTGGGAGGGTGTGGCCAATTCATTAGGTGAAGAGTTAACTCCTTGCATGCTCCGGGTGGATATTCCTGCCTAGAATGGAGAATTGATTGCCACTTAAACAAGGATAATTTGAGCATATTAAACAAATTTGAGCTTTTCAGCCAACTTTTCCGCTGTAAATTAAATCAACTTTCATACCAATGATGAATTAAGATGAATTTTTATGAACTTTTCATCAGATATAGTCCTTGCTGCTTTACAACATACATGACTGGATTTGATGAAATATATTAAAAAAAAAAAAATTGCTTACCTTGATTGGTTGAGTGATGAAAACGGACATGAAGAAGGCAATCAGCATGGAAGAGATCCACTTTTTACACTTTTCATCTTGAAATGAAACCCCGTAGAATGTAACAAATGCTGCTGAGACAAGTACTAGTGACCATAGCAATACCCAGGCAACAATTACAAACCACCATGGTAGATCACATTTCTTCTTTTTCTTGTTTCTCTTTTCATCCCCTGTACTGGTCAAGTTCAACATATCATCACTACCTTTAGAGATGATGGACAAGGAAGTATCTGGCCTGTAGAGTGATGTATCAGATCGTGGATTTTCAAATGGAGTGCCTGGTTTGTCAGCACTGAAGTTAGTTTTCAAATCTGGCTTCACATCAGCCATAGATGCTGCACTCTTTGGTCTTGTACTCCTCAATGCCTCTTGTATGCGTGATGGTCTCTTCTTCTTGGGCTTTGCTTTGCGGAATAACAGTATCACTAAGAAGTTAGCTGGAAACACGATTATGTTGGTCACAATTCCAATGAAGACCTGAAAAAATATCAACTTGATGTGAAATTTTCCCTCTTTTCCAAAGGAAAACAATTTATCTTACAATAAGAATGTATTTCCCCCAATACAAGTGAAAACCTCCAGACAAAATACAAATCTGTATTGAGGGTAGCAAACTCACATGGGATCATTTGCTTCAGAAAGAGTACTTTTTAACTTGCATTCCTCGAGAACCTTTTACACATGTCAAGACCACCGTTTTTGATAACAGTAATTAATGATGAATAAATCACCAACTCAATGAAAACAATTGGACTAGACCATTTTTAACCATGATGATATTTTTATATGGACCAACCATGCATTAAACCTGAATGAAAGTATCAATGACACTGCAGCTTAACTTGACTGTGTGTAGTGTTTTGATGAAAAGAATATTCAATGTTTATGAAAGGATTATGAAATAGGACAAGAATTGTGATAATTGAGAATATATTAAGTTCTGTATCCTACATACTATATTTTCAACAAGAATAATTTGATGTGTAGACTGAACTAAAGAACTGAGGCCTGGGTTGATGTGGCCCTCACAGTTATCTAGGTCACTTGCCCATCTGGTTGGACACGGTTGACCAAACATGACCATAATATGACAGTCTCATCTAGATATCATAATGGGTCATCCTACCAAGTCACAATGAAATCCCTTTATAAATTCAACCTGTAGACAGTGCTAAAGGAATCAAGGTCACATGCCCAACGGATGGTAATGGCTTACCAATAGTAACCAAAATATGACAGTCTCATCTAGACATCATATCGAGTTATCCTACCAAGTTACAATGAAATCGCTTCTTAAATATGAACTGTAGACTGTGCTAAACAAATCTAGGTTTGACCGATCACAACTAAAATAGGACATTCTCATCTAGCCGTTATAGCAAATCATTCTACCAATTTACAATGAAATCCCTTCATAAATGAAACTTGTAGACTCTGCTAAAAAAAACCTGACAAAATAGGACATCATCTAGAAATTATACAGAGTCATCCTACCAGGTAACAGTAAAATCCCTTTGTAAATACAACTTGTAGATTGTGCTAAAGGAACCTGTGTAGCCATCACAGTTGAGCGATCGTGACCAAAATAAGACATTCTCATCTAGACAAACCTTCACATGAAATTTAGTGATGATCAGACAAGAACTATGTGGTGTAGCCTGTGCTAAAGAAAATGTGAACAGACTTACGGACGTCTGCACACATGATGGCAATATCTTATCTTGACTTTGTCAATTTAAGCTAAAATGAAACAAAGAACAAACAGCTGAAACATGACTATATACTTCAACGATAAAAGTACAAGTAGGATTATGTCATGCACAGTGTAATAATAATGCAAAACCATGACATCATGATCTTCAGTCATTAAAAATCATTTTATAGATGCTGAATGATTGTAAAACTCTATGCAAACAAGACAAGAAAGGGAAGAATATTGTAAGATAAGTTCGTAATTACCACCACATGGAATGAAATTTAATTTTGATGATTTGCGGCCCTTAGTTAGTATTAATGTCAAAGCATAAATATTTTCCAACAATCTGATTAAAAATGCATTTCTGCATCAATTCAACTAATCATTTAGGTGTGTGTAAAATATTATACCAGTATCTGTTGGGAGTTCACTGGGTGAGGTGGTAAAAAAGATAGGAGTGGGAACCCCAATGTTCTTAGGTCATATCTCTAGTAACTCAGATTTTCACAGTTCTTTTTAGGCCCCCACACAGTTGATCTTCTGTTTCTCAGGCCATTTTTTGTAAAATTGCATGTGGGTGAGCGGTTTTTATTTTATTTTTGTATTTATTTCTTTGCCAGCAAAGGTTCATGTTCTTGGCATTTTTTATGTCTTAGGCCTCATATTCTACAGAATAGCATGGGTGGTGATGTATTCCATCCTTTGAGAGCAAGAAGGTTTTGCAATACTAAAGAAGCATTGCAAAGCCTTGTTGCACTCAAGGGACAATTTATCAGTTTTATGAACTTGGATAAAATATCAGACATGAATCATTTAATTTTTATCTTTTTAAGTTTGCATTGGTTATAAAAAGAGAGAATGAGGCAGCTAAAAGGACCATGCAGGAGGGCCTGAGAAATAGTTTTTAACTTTTTTAGGCCTTAACTTTGCATTTGTGATGAATACTAAAATGTCTCTTGATTTCAATTTTATGGAGTAAAATGTAATTGTGATGTGATTGATCACTATTAACATCATTACATTTACCCTTTGAACTCTAGTGGTATCTTCCATGCCAGTTCAATGGCAGCAATTAAAAGAGTCCATATTCATTATTTGGGGAAGACCAATAAATATTTTCAACATGCAGCCTCAAGGCTGCACGTTGAAAATATTGATTGGTCTACCACACACATTTACTGAACATCCTATTCAATGACGTTATATGACATATCATGTTGCTGGACGGAAAAACGGCCGCTAGGGTTCAAAGGGTTAAATATTTTCTGACAATCTGAATAAAAATTTGACATTGCATCATTTAGTTGTGAGTGAATTAATATAGAAGTATCTGTTGCAGTCCGCTAGCTAGGTGAGGTCACAAAATGGGAAAGTGTACCCTCGATGATATTTATGTCATATCTCCAATATTTGCAATCAGATTTTCAATTTCTTTTAATTTTTCAACTTTATTGTTGGGATCGCAAGTTCTAGAGCATCACCTGATTACAACTTTATGGGGTGAAATTTAACTTTGACGTTTTGCAGGTCGGCATTAACATCTATCATTAAATATTTTCAATAATTTGAATAACAAGAGGCCCTGAGGGGCCTTAATCACTCACCTAATAAAATTGTTTAAGAAGGATTTAAGGTCACATACAGCATCTACATGTTAATATACTTAATCTAATTTAGCTAGAGGAGTGGGGATGGGAATGAAGGGTCTGTTGGGTGATTTTTTTGTGTTTGTGTAAATTCACTCAAACCCCAAAAGAGAAAAAAAAATCACCCAGTGGACCCCTCCCACTGCCCAACACGACCCCACCTCCACCCCTAAATATGGTGAAAGTTCTTTTTTTATATAATAAAATCACTCAACATCCCCTAAATCTTCTGAGGAAAAAAAAAATCCTCACTGGACTCTCTTCCTCCACCTCCTCTCCTGGGGTCTCAAATGGCTTGGTGGTTCCCATATGAAGAAATGTTAATCTTCACATTTGAGAGCACAGAAGCTCAGTGGTTACGGCACTGGACTTCAAACTGAAAGGTCCATGGTTTGATCTCCACCAGGGGTAACTGCATTGTGTCCTTGGGAAAACATAAGAAACTTAATTCCGACTGCTCACATGGGGGCACAGTGGTCCCATGTACCAAGCTGTAGTGCACATTGATGATGCACTTGCCTTCAATAAATGCTAACCCTGCTTGAGTGGAGATAGTATGGTGAGGAATCTGACAGTTGCTTGTCATTGCTCAGTGGTTCTCTCCTGGTACTCTGGCTTCCTCCACCCCCAAAACAGTCCACTAGAATGTGACCCTGGCTGTTGAAAGTGTTGTTAACCCTTTACCCACTGTAACGGCCAAAACCGGCCAGCACCATTCTCAAAAATCGGCAATTAATTTTCATTATATTTTCATTTTTTGTCTCAAAAACAAAGGTTATGACCCCTCTTTGGAATGAGCTCGTCAAGCTCGTTCCAATGAGGGGTCATAACCTATGTTTTTGAGACAAAAATGAAAAAAATTAGTTATTCAAGAATTTTGTTTGCAAGTGTCATCTGCTCTTCATGTTAGGTAAAGGGTTAAACCACAATAAAACAAACCAAACAAACAAAACAAAACAATGTACTCACATTTACATCTAACAAAAGTTTATCACACTCAGCTCACAAATTCATTTAACTCTCTGTACACTGGTGTCAAAATAGCAAAGTTTTCAGCAGCAAATATTTCCCATATTGCAATTTGATATTTAATCAAATGAGCTCAATGAGCTCTGTCAAACAAGATATCATTGGTTAAATGTATAGTTAAACAAGAGAAAAACAGAGTGATAGGGGAAAATTCTGTTGCATTAACAGAGTGCTAGGGGTTAAACAAATAGTAGATTCTACATTGGTCTATGTTAAATTTCAAAGCCCTCAAGTGCCCAACAAAATAAGTAGGGAACTGCAAATCACATATTTTTTTTTTAATTGAATCTCAAATCGAATCTCAGATATCGATACTGAATCAAATCTTGAATCGAATCTTAAAAGTCAAGTTATTTCATATTGCACCAAATAGAAGTTATGGAACACTGTGATGACTCTTACAAGACTGAGTGAACACCTTAAACACCAATAAATAACTAGAGAATTGTAATTTGTTGGAAAATTTTGGGCTTTCCCAACTTTCCAATGTGAAAATGCAGACTACATATAGCAAAGCAAAGTGCTTGAAATTATCCATTTCCAAACTGATAGACAAAAAGCATCCAAACTTGGCTATTTTTGGCATTCTATAACGGTACTCCTATTCACACCCTCATTGTGCATGGGGGTTAAATCTTGAGATTAAAAATAAACAGTAACTTTCTTCTACAATCATTGTTGCATCCATCCATACCAAAATAATTGCTACAACAACCTTGCAATTAGAGGAAATGAGTACAGATGTTTGCAAAATTCACTGAAAATCAAATTTTTTCTGACAGTACTATTCTTTACATGGCCAAACCTTATGTTGTGTTAAGCCCCAAAGCATAACTTACAGCAGAGGATTTGTTCATTAGGCATCTCTACCTATAGCAAAACAAAGTGTTTAGAATTAACCCTTTCCAAAATGACAGGAAGATGCAACCACAGTTAGCTAATTTTGGCATTTTCGGATGGTACTCTTACCCTCATTTGCTTGAGTGTTAAAGATGAGATTAAAAACTAAACAGTAACATTCTTCTGCAAGCATTGTTGCATCTATGCATACAAAAATAATTGTTACAACAACCTCACAATTATGAGAAATTTGCCCTTGAAGTTAGTAAATCTTGAAGATAAAATGATATATTCATATCATTTGTGGCTCATAGGGGTTAATTTTGAAATATTTGTCTGGTGATTTTAGTGCATCATATTATGCTCTTAATATGTGAACATCAATCACAGACTGAGTGTCTGAAAAGAGACATGGGCTAATCTTGAATCTTGGTATTTGAATGAACATGTACAAGTTGAGGGTACTCCAATAAAAGGCCTGACAACTGGGTGAGGGTTAAAACTTGGAATAAAACATATAACAGCAAAAGTGTTCTTGGGTGAATGTCCTATCATCTCATGGGAAAGGTTTTGAGACAATATGGTTCCAGTGCTGAGAAATTGCATGTAAAAGTTGGCGAAAATAACAATTATTCCCACAGTACCCTTATGGGAAGTCTCAAATCTGCCAAGGGTTAAACTTTTAATAATAACAAATAGAACAAAATTTGTCATACTTTGACTGCTGCAAGCAGCTATAGAAAACATTCAGAGCTCAAGCAATTAAAAATGGAGTAAATCGTCACCTAAACTTACCAAATTCTGAAAAAATAGGAGTTTTTTTTATCGGTACCTAATTTTATGCAACCAGAATGGGATAGGGTTAAACTTTACAACCAAACTTATGACAGCAAATATGCTCGGTAGTCAATTGTGAATATGCACAAGAAAAGTGTTTGAAATTAACCCTTTCCAAAATGATAGAAAAATCTACCAAAGTTGGCTAATTTTTGCTATTTTCAAATGGTACTCTTATTCTCGCCCTCATTGTGCTTGAGGGTTAAATCTGAGATTAAAAAGTAAACAGAAACTTTCTTCCGCAATCATTGTTGCATCTATCCATACCAAAATAATTGTTACAACAACCTTGAAATTAGTGAAATTTGCTCTTGAAGTTGGTCAATTTTGAAAAAAAAATCTATATTCATGTCATTTTTGGCCAATGGGGGTTAATGTCAAAAGATTTGAGTGGTGATTGTGGTGTATCATGTTATGCTCTAAATGTGTGGAAATTTTGAGCTAAATAACTGTAAACAATTTTGAGACATTCGAAAAATGGTGAAATTTTGAAGTTTTTGGCAGAATATTTTGAAAATACGCATTTTCACAGATATGACAATACCGCATTTCACTAGATTTTATGACATTACATAAGTATGCCAAATGTGGTTAAAATCATACAGCTTGTTTTTGAGCAGTTCAACAGACAAAATTCGAGGAGGAAAAAAAAGTAAAAGAAAAAAATAGAGAAGAAAAATTTTAAAAAAGAAGAATAACAAGAGTCTTTCCCAAACTGGGTTTGGGAAAGCCTAAAAAAAAAAAAATAACTAAAAAAAAAAAAAATTAGAGAAGAAAAATTTTGAAAAAGAAGAATAACAAGAGTCTTTCCCAAACTGGGTTTGGGAAAGCCTAAATATTCTCTGTAGAACCATCACTGAAACAGCTAGGCCTATGGATAATATTCTGGGCAAAATTCACTACTTGCCTAACAATTAAACAGTGTCAATTACTCAACTTGAGAATTGTAATTTGTTGGACAAATTACGGGCTTTCCCAACTTTCCAATGTGAAAATGCAGACTACATATAGCAAAGCAAAGTGTTTGAAATTAACCATTTCCAAAATAATAGACAAAAAGCATCCAAAGTTGGCTAAATTTTTGCCATTCTCTCACGGTTCTCTTAATTACGCCCTCATTTTGCTTAGGGGTTAATCTTGAGATTAAAACTTAAACAGTAACTTTCTTCTACAATCATTGTTGCATCCATCCATACCAAAATAATTGCTACAACAACCTTGCAATTAGAGGAAATGAGTACAGATGTTTGCAAAATTCACTGAAAATCAAATTTTTTTCTGACAGAACTATTCTTTACATGGTCAAAGCTTATATTGTGTTAAGCCCCAAAGCATAACTTACAGCAGAGGATTTGTTCATTTGGCATCTCTGCCTATAGCAAAACAAAGTGTTTAGAATTAACTCTTTCCAAAATGACAGGAAGATGCAACCACAATTAGCTAATTTTGGCATTTTCAGATGGTACTCTTACCCTCATTTGCTTGAGGGTTATAGATGAGATTAAAAACTAAACACTAACTTTCTTCTGAAAGCATTGTTGCATTTATGCATACAAAAATAATTGTTACAACAACCTTGCAATTATGAGAAATTTGCCCTTGAAGTTAGTAAATCCTGAAGATAAAATGATATATTCATATCATTTGTGGCCAATAGGGGTTAATTTTGAAATATTTGTGTGGTGATGTTAGTGTATCATTATGCTCTTAATGTGTGAACATCAATCACAGACTGAGTGTCTGGAAAGAGACATGGACTAATCTTGAATCTTGGTATTTGAATGAACATGTACAAGTTGAGGGTACTCCAATTCAAGGCCTGACAACTGGGTGAGGGTTAAAACTTGGAATAAAACATATAACAGCAAAATTGTTCTTGGATGAATGCCCTATCTTCCCATGGGAAAGGTGTTGAGACAATATGGCTCCAGTGCTGAGAAATTGCATGTAAAAGTTGGCAAAAATAACAATTAATCCCACAGTACCCTTATGGGAAGTCTCAAATCTGCCGAGGATTAAACTTTTAATAATAATATATAAAACAAAATTTGTCATACTTTGACTGCTGCATGCAGCTATAGAAAACATTCAGAGTTCAATCAATTAAAAATGGAGTAAATCATCACCTAAACTTACCAAATTCTGAAAAAATTGGAGTTTTTTTTGGATGGTGACTACTTTTATGCAACCAGAATGGGATAGGGTTAAACTTTACACCCAAACTTACAACAACAAATATGATTGGTAGTCAATTGTGAATACATACATGAAAAGTGTTTGAAATTAAGCCTTTCCAAAATAATAGAAAATGCAACCAAAATTGGACAATTTTGGCATTTTCAAATGGTACTCTTACTCTCGCCATCATTGTGCTTGAGGGTTAAATCTGAGATTAAAAAGTAAACAGTAACTTTCTTCCACAATCATTGTTGCATCTATCCATACCAAAATAATTGTTACAACAACCTTATAATTAGAGAAATTTGAACTTGAAGTTGGTCAATTTTGAAGAAAAAGGCTATATTAATGTAATTTTTGACCAATGTGGGTTAATATTGAAAGATTTGAGGTGTATTCTGGTGTATCATATTATGCTCTAAATGTGTGAAAAATGTGAGCTAAATAACTGTAAACAATTTTGAGAGTTTCGAAAAATGGTGAAATTTTGAAGGTTTTGGCAGAATATTTTGAAAATACGCATTTTCACAGAAATGACGATACCGCATTTCACTAGATTTTATGACATTACATAAGTATGCCAAATTTGGTTAAAATCGTAAGCTGGTTTTTGAGCAGTTCAACAGACAAAATTCACGGAGGAAAAAAAAATTAAAAAATTAAAAAAAAATAGAGAAGAAAAATTTTGAAAAACAAGAAAAACAAGAGTCTTTCCCAAACTGGGTTTGGGAAAGCCTAATTAAATGGGATGTGAGTGTACATGGATGAATTGTCTAATGACAATTTTATCCAATTTGTGTTGGAAATGTAACAAATTGAAGTTGAAGTTGGTTCGAGAGATTTGAAAAAATTGAATCTTGAGACTGATTCGGGATTGATCTCAAAGCAGACGTATGGTATCGATATCACATCAAATATTCGCAGGACTCTAAAAATAAGTCAAGTATAACACTCTGAACAAACTTTGACTCTTTACCTACAGATATTCCTGCCTTTTACAGCAGCCATGATTAAATTTGATAAAAATATGTTAAAAAATACTCAGCGGGTTAAGAGTTATTTAAAAGTCATAGTAAAACTATATATCAAATATCAAGGCTTCTGCCTGGTGGGTCTGAAGAAGATCTTTGAACAATATTCCTCATAATGCACTAAGTTAAAATTTGGGCTCCCATCGGGAGCACAGGGATTTGATTTGAAAAAAACTTGAATCTCACCACACTATGGATGTCAATACTATGTAACAAAACTAACTTGGGATTCCACAGGAAGCACAAAGATGAACCAAGGGACTTGATTTTACCAAACTGGAATCTGTACTGCCTAAGGTTGCTACATATCAAATATCCAAAGATTCTGACTAGTGAATGATGAAGATTTTTAAAGGAATTTACCCATATTTCCCTAAGTTGATATTTAAGCTCCCATAGGGAGCCCAGATGTGATCCCAGGGACGTGATTTGAACAAACTGGAAACTGACCCCACTAAGGATACTGCAAACCAAATATCAAAAAATCCTCACAGATGGATCTGAAGAAGATTTTTAAAGAATATTCCTCACATTGTGCTATAAGCCCAAATATGACCTTAGGAATTTAATGTGAACAAACCTCTCCAATATTATTTTGGCATGGTCTTTGTGAGGCAACTGATGGGAGTTGATCAACAAGGGAACAAGATACAATTGCCAAAGATAACTGCAACTGATGTGTGATTGCACAATGTGAATTACTGTTAATCCCAAGCAATCATATTTTTCCCAAATTGTACTTGCCCTGTAGTGTACATACATCCCACTACAGTATCAAATCTGATACAAGGTGTTGGTGCCCAAAAGCCAGGGAGCTCCCAATTCATGCATGAATGATCTCTGAAATGAGTTAAAGAAATTGTGGACTAGGCTTTTTAAAAGTTACTGGGACATTTCAGGAAGCAGCCCCACTTTAGCTGGTAGAGAGATGGAAGCTCATATTTGGACTTTACTCTGAAGTATAGGTACCACAACTCAGAGGATTCATATTTTGTGCATGTTCTTCATATTATCTTTGAAGTGACGTCATTCTGTATGCAACTGACTTGTTACAATTTATGGGAGATTGCCTGAAGGCACTCTCCCATAAATTGTAACAAGGCCAGGACAAGGCCAGGATTTTAGTTCTGTACTCTTCTAGTTAATATCACTAAACCCCTGACACCAGCTGCAGTTTGGCTCCGAGTAAGAAAATAAAATTTCCAGGTTTTATATGCAGCCAGTCTGCTTATGTAGGAAGATATAATCCAGAAGTAGATGTCCTTGCATTATAGCATAATAATACAGTACTCTATTCATATAGCTATAGCTTCTGCATGGATCTCCCATGAGCCATTATAAATTGGCTTTCATTTTCAAAATATTAATAAGTCTATACAAAACTGAATGGTTATTTTGGCTAGAAAACATTGTGGTCATGTGAAGAAAAGCCACCAGAGGGGCACATTGACCATCCATTTTCTGGAGTGACACCCTTACCCCACCAACAAGAGTAGAATTTCCCTTTCTTGGTCACCCCTCAATTTGCCACAATGCATATTAGATGATTCTTCAAATCATGACCCATGAGTGAAATGTGCCCCCTCCCCTCCTCCCCCCAACCCAGACTCCTGGATGAGTGACTTTTGTGACTTTTTTACTGGATGCTTTATTCATTGTGATAGACACTGAAATAAATTCCTACCTGTTCTGGGGAAAGTGAAAATGGCCCAAACTGCAATCCATTTTGTCCATTTTCTGGGACGGTATTATAGAACATTGCATTGGCTAACATGGTCATGTACAACAGACATAAACAACATGAAACACGCTGAACTCGAGTAAATCGACTTGTTGGTGGACGAGAAATAACTGAGAACCACAAGTGTCCATCCCCAAGATTCTTTCTTGTTTTATCAGCAAACAGATGTCCAAATGCTGTCATTTGCTCTTTTCCTGCCACAGGCACAACTCTATCAATCTGGAAAAAACAAAGTATACACAAATGAACCTTGAGAATATAATATATTTGCAAAAATTGCAGATCAAAAGAGACAAATTTTCTGAGCAGAAGAATCTGTCTCTTTGCATGATCAAAGCATATTTGTACATCTGTACCCAACAATCTCATTAACTCTAAGCTTTCTAAATAATTATAGTGAATCCCACTTAAATGCAGGTCGATGGTGTACTTGCCTTTAAGCAATGTAAATACAATTCATACAGAGTTGGTTTTTTTTTTTTTTTTTTATTTTTTATTTATTTATTTTTTTTTTGTGTGTGTGTGTGTGTTTAAGGTCACATACTTCTGCACCATGGCTAATCATGACAGCAACATGGAGATAAAGTCAAATTTAGTCAATCATTAATATCCATGTCAACCCATTTTAGAGGACTTAGATAGACTCAGATATGACCTTGTCCTATTTTATCAGTAAAACAGAGCTTGATCACCATAATAAACGGCCAAGTTAGTAGGTTGGTAGTCTGACAGTTGCTCACCACTGCTTGATGGTTCTCTCTGGGTACTCCAGCTTGATCCACCTGTAAAATGGCCAACATGAGGTACCTGGCAGTATAAAGTGTTGTTAAAACCCCAATAAAACTTAAATGGGTATCTCTTAACTGAATAACCTTGTTAATTGAATATAATTTCACAACACAAAATTTTCCACATTTTCAGTATAAATTTGCCCTGTTAATCGCATTATGTCATGGAACAAACTCCTGTTACTTAAACAAAAAACTCTTGCACAGCAGAACCCTGTTAACTGAATAGCCACTTTGCCAATGAAAATTATTCAATTAACAGGAGTAATCAAATAACAGGGATGTGTCACTTTCCTGTATTCTAGAGATAAACTTATCATTTATTCAATTATATCTTGTTTGACAGAGCTTCACGAGCTCTGTCAAACAAGATATAATAGAGATTAAATACCTGTGTTGGATATACTGAGGCCAAATAGGTCTATAAACAAAGGAAAACTGGGGAAAGCCAGGGTAATTTCTCCACAGGTTACAAGATTTGTTATTCAATCAACAGGAGTTTACTCTATAACTTATATTCAATTACTAGATAAATTTGTACTGGAGGTATGATAAATGGTTTTGTGTTGGGGAATTATATTCAATTAACAGGGTTATTCAGTTAAGAGATATACAATTAAGTGGGCTCCACTGTAATATGTCAAGAAGTGACTCTAACAATCACCAAATTCCCTTTGTTGTTTTTACCTATTAGCCCTCAGTACATATACAGGCATTTAATCTATTTATCTTGTTTGACAGAGCTTGATGAGATAAGAACAAGATAAGATATAAGAGTCATTATCAAAAAAGGTGTATATTTCAGCCAGCATAAAACAAAGAAATCAAAGTTCAATAAAATAGAAATTTATTGGCAATTCCAAACAAACAGTGTGTGTAACAAAAATGCCAAAATGCAGGCTTTAGCTCATGCAACTCTCATACAATGATGCCATGGAAGTTGGGACTCAGCAAACTGTGTCCATAATGTAACGGAAATTCAAGGCATTATCACTATTTGGCAAAATTGCAATAGCTGGCTTTTGTTTTGTGAATAGTATGTAATAAGTGACACTCTGTCCATAATGTAATGGAAATTCAAGGCATTATCACTATTTCACAAAATTGCAATAGCTGGCTTTTGTTTTGTGAATAATATATAATAAGTGACACTCTGACTAGATTACACACAACAGTTAATATAGATTATGTTTTTATGACCTTTATTGGTGTATTGTTTTTGTTTTAAAAGGTCCATTTTACCAACATTTCAATATTCAGGGTGTATGAAGATCATTCTGTATTGTTTGTTTTTTGCTGTTATATAAATATGACTAGGACAAACCATCACCTATGTGAAGAAACTAATATCGAATTATAAGGCTACCATTATTTAACCCTTAAGGGCTAACTCCGACTATGATCCCTTTTACAACAAAAGAACAGGTGCTCCAACATGTAGTCTCAGGCTTAAATCACAGGTTACATTTTAAGTACCTTGGCAGTTGTTTTTAGGCAAGTCTTGGCTGCCTATATAGGCAGCCATGGTTTGCCTAAAAACAACTGCAAAGTCACAGTTTGCAGAATGTCAAAGTGTGGCAAAAATATATGAAAATTTCCATGCCCCCAAGGGTTAAATTAAAAAATGTTGTGTGTTACACGAAAGACATTATTGTTACAGAATATACCTAAATCATTACAGAAACTAAAAACTAATACTCATTGGTAAGCAATGATGTTTTCAAGTTTGATCTAGTTTGGTACCTGTATGAGTTGCCTAGCATAGTGTGCACATTTATTTGCATAAAAGAGATCACTTCAAAAATCTAAAGAGATTTTCAACGCCTTGTGTTACATTACATATGTCTGTGTTACATAAATGGCACATGCTTTTATCTGCATATATGAGAATAACAAGGGCAACGCAAAGTGTGGGCCACTGTCCCCAACCTGCAGGCATGTTTGAAGTAGTCTTAAAGGTACTGTGGGACATGAACATTTTCAAAACATTTCCAAGTCCAAAAAGTGAAAAAGGGCCATAACTCTGGGAAAAATTATTGGACAGAACCCGTTCTTTGTGCATATCTGTGCAGGTCTATCACCATACCATCATACCATAAGGGAACGAAAACTGACTGATGGTTTTGAAATTACAATTTGGACAGACAGGTGGATGGACAGATGGATGGAGGGAGGGCTTCACTAGATACCCCTGAATCTTCTTTTGGAGGTCGGGGTGTTATAAAACCAGTGCATCAGTACATATATTGATAGAATATATATATGTACTGAAACAGGTTTATCTATTGCTTAATTCTACATCAGTTTAACCTATGTTGTTACCCTTTAATGTATTGCTTATAATTGACAGAAATATGTGTTTTGTTACAGGACGGAGATCAATAATTAGTTTTATTTTACAGATACAAATGGAACCATGATGATAAACCTTATCCCCCCAAAAAAAACAATTATGTGGCACAAATGAAATGCTTGTCAAACAGGGTCAATATAAAAAATGGGAAGTTTGCAACAACATTGGTTGTTGACATAAAATGTACGGATGACTGGAAATTTTCAAGCAAATAATGCCCCAGTCCAAACTGAAGTTGTTCTATCAAAAAACATCCCGCACATGTCCCTTACACTGCGTTTAGAGTCAATACGTAGATGCTAAGTTGCCATAGGTTTGGTTAGGACAATATTTAGCATCAACTGCTGCCATTGCACTTTGGTCTCTGTGTATTGGACATTGTGAGTACACATATGTATGGAATGGGTCAGGTATAATTTCTGCATGGTTTTGTGCCAGTATTCAGCCTCCCTTGGGCATCGTATATCAGTGTTTCATAGTTTATATATTCCAGGGCTGACTACTGTGACTATGACAGATTTAAATGCCGGCAGTTCCATCAGCGACAGTACCCTGGAGTCCAGCTCCAGCAACACCACTCTCATCGCCTTCGAAGACCCTGGGAGCAAGAAATGCCCAAGAAAGGCTGAGTCCATGTATGAAACCATTAACAACCAGAAATGTGGCCATCAAATGACTGAAGACCAAATACAATAGGTCAGCGAGACTTAAAAGACACTTTCACACCTGAATTAATGAATACATCACTGACATTAAACACTCATGAGACACGCCTGTTGCCCTTCACTGCAAGTAAAGTGACCATAAACCAAGTGATTTACAGTATAGAACAATACAGGTCCTCAACTCGGACCCAGATAACAACTCTCCAGCACTGAGTTCTGTCACTGTAGGGAGATCCAGTGGATGTTCACTATCAAAACTCTCAACCCAATCAGCTGGTTTTAGGTTTTTTGTTTTGTTTTTTGGGGGTTTTTTTTGTTGTTTTTTTTTTTTGGGGGGGGGGGGGGGGGGGGGGTAAATTCCGAGTTGTATTATGGAAAGATTTGTGTCTTGAAACTTTAATATTTTGATATCAGTGTGATATCAGTGTGAAGAGGGGTAATCTTTGTCCTAACACAATTATATGACAGTCTCAGTACTGTTCAGAATTGTTCAAAACAAATATTCATTTTCATTCGAAAACCTGGCCAGAATTCTTCTATGATTAGTTGTCCAAATAGCGGGGTAAATAGATGTAGTTCCAATGAGTGAGTTATTGGCATTGATTGAATGAAAAATACAAAACAATATACATATTAGTAGCCTTTTCTGACAATTCGTTGTAAAAAGAGCTGAGAGATTACCTGACCATCATCCTCCTCAACAGCCAACCAGCGATTACACATGAAAAAAAACTTCTCATCTGTTACGACATTTCTTACAATGACATAGTTCAGGTACCAGGATCCAAATTTTCCTTTGCCACTGTTGTCGTGCCAAATTCTGAGGTAGTTGAGACTACCCAAAGGTCTGTAAAATAGAAAAAAAAAATGTTTCCTTTCATGAACAAACAAACTGATACTATTTGTTGATACAACCAAACATTTACCTGAAAACTGAGTGGACAAAATGCTTTCAAAATAATCATGGCACAAACATTATTTGGTAACCAAGATTTTTTGTGTAGGGTCCAAAGTATGGTATTGGACAAAAAGGGACACTGCAATATTTAGTAATAGACACAGAGTATGGTGTACTAGAGTGGGTACAGGAGTGCCCCCACCCCACCCACCCCATCTTAGTACAAATGCTTAAATATGTGGATTTTGGGGCCAATTCAGGAGAGAGCCTTAAAATATTGAAATGAGATTGCAAAACTTCAAGAACAGTGGAGCCTGCTTAACTGGATATCTCTTAACTGTATCGTGTAACCCTGTTAATTATATATAATTTCCAAACACCAAACTATTCGTCACACCTTCAGTAGAAATTTGACCTGTGAATTGCATACAAATTATAGAGTAAACTCCAGTTAACTGAATAAAGAAATGTGTGATCTATCAATAAAATTACTCTGACATCAGCTGAATATCCTTTTACAGACCTATTTAGCCTCAGAACATCCAATATTGGCATTTAAATTATTTATTATATCTTGCTTGACAGAGCTCCATGAGCTCTGTCAAACAAGATATAAGAGAAAAAAATGCTCACCCATCACTAGAATGCAAAAGAATAACCAAATTCCTGAAAGCAGAATAATCAAGTAAATTGCTTATTTTTCATGGGTCAAGCAGCCATTCAATTAACTTTAACTAATGAATCTGCTGCATCCATCCTCCTAATTTACAAATTTAGCAGTTGCAAAAACAGAAATTTTAAAAATATTTTCACAAAACCTTATCATGTGGCCCTTCACTGGAAAGGGTTTGTTGAGGTCATTCCAGTGAGAGGTCAAATGTTATGGTTTTGCGGAATTGTTTTTTAAAATTTGAAAAAACAAAAATTAAAATTATAAATTTTGATATCCTGTGTGCTGGGAAAAGGGTTTAACAGGGTTTCACTGTATGTCAGGCATGTAGCCAAGACATCAAAATTAAGAGGGTAAGGATAATATCTAGGGGGCATCCAGAATAGGATTCGCTGCATCATCCGAGCCTTGACACAGCAAGATTGGGTGAGCACAAGAGAGAAGGGGGTCTGGTGGCCCTGTCCTGGGAAAAATTTAGAAATTTTAGACAAAAAAATGCAAATTTCTTGACTCTGAGTACATTTGTGTCCATAATTTATAAGTTGTGAAAGGCATCAATAATTAGGGCACAATGTAGCCTAACAAGTTGTGAAAGGCATCAATAATTAGGCCACAAAAAAATTAATGATTCTCGGGCAATTTTCTTTTTTAAATCAGTGAGGGAGAGAGGGTTTTATGTTTTTCCCTTGCAAACAACGAGCATGGATTGAGAGGCTTTCCGCCATCTTTTAATGCCAAGAATATAAAGAAAGTACATAATTATACAAATAAACTTAGTTATGCTCTTCAGATTTTTATTATATACATCAATCCAAAAATGTAAAAAGTTTTGAGTATCTCGATTTGGTAGTAATACTGGAAGTTACTGCAAGGCAATAAAAACACCCAATGAGGCAGTTCAATTACAGTGAGGGATGGCCTGAGAATCAAAACATTTTTTTAGCCTTATCAGCTCTTTTTCACACCTTTCCCAATTTTTTGGGAAAAAGTACATCATATTCAGTATCCAGAATTGTTATGTGAAGTAGCTAAATAAACACAACACTGAGCTGTGTTATCTTTTTTCAATAAGTCGATTTGCTTTTGGTGATGATGTTAATTTCCCAACAAAACGACCAAAACCATCCACTATCCACTGACGTTCACAAAAACAGCCAATCAAAATATGTTTTTTTCAGTTTTTCTCCCCAAAACATAGCTTAGGACCCATTGGAATGACCCTGTTCCAATCAGGGCTATATAACTCACACTTTTGAGGCAAAAAATGATAATTTGTTCATCAAATGAAAGGGCTAATTTGGGCTATAGTGGGGAGTACCACAAGTTCACAAATTTGAAAGACACGCCTAACCAGATATTTAGCAGTTACATGTATTACTTGGTTAGTTTCATACTGGCTGAGATATCATTCTGAGGTAACTTCATATCAGCCTGAGACTGAAGGTCAATGGCTGATGTGAAGTTACCAAGGGCTTATATCTCAGCCGGAATGCAACTTACCAAGTAATAACCTCTTTATTTATTAAACCAAAAACAAATAATTACAAAATGTTCACAGATCTGATACAGTCTTCTGATAGTGTTATTGTTTTTCATTCTTTTCACAATGTCCGAAGTTTCCTCTTCCCCAAATTCACCTATTCAAACATTTCGGCTTACCCACTCAGGTATTTAACCCTTTACCCAATGTAGAGAATATCAAAATTCATTAATTTAATTACTATTTTTTTTAATTATTCAACAAATTTCAACAAAACCATAACATGTGACCCCTCATTGGAACGAGCTCAATGAGCTCGTTTCAATGAGAGGTCACATGATATGGTTTTGTTGGAATATTTTTAAAAATTTATCTTTATCAACTGCTCAATTTGCAAGTTATGCGGGTTTGTTATGTAAAGAGTTAACTGATATGTAAATTTGAGCTGCCTATAATTTCCAACAAGGTATTTGGAAAATGAGGTTAAAATGTTGCACTGAAGTGTAGTGCACCTTAGTACACAGTGTCACTGTACCTTCATATAGGAAAGCTGGATTAAGTTCTTTGTCCATGGACACAACACAGTTGCCTATGGTGGGGATCAAACTGTGAAGGTTTCAATTTGAGGTTCAATGCCATAACCAGAGCTACCATGCCCTCAATTTCCAGCGATTTTGAAAAAATGCACTTAATGAACCTTGGGCGACTCTAGTGACCTGAACCCAAATTTTGAACCTCCAGCAAATTTTGATATCATTTGGTGTTGGTCCCAGGTTGAAAAGTCATATCATACCTGACACATGAACATGACCCACTTTCAAAACGTTTCCACTGCCCGCTTTTTTGAGTGTGAAAACACATGTTTGAACTCCTGGAATACATTAGAGAGACATAAAATGAGATTTCCACAAATTCTGAAAAATGCACTCAATTATCCCTGGGTGACCTCAATTACCTTGACCCATATTTTGAACCTCCATTTAGTTTTGACTCATTTGGTGTTGGTCCCAGGTCAATAGGTCATAATGTTGCTTGAGATATGAGATTGACCCAACTTCAAAATGTTTAGGCCCCCACTTTTTTCGGTGCAAAAATATATGTGTTACCTTTGTGAATGCATTTGGGGGTCATAAAATGTGTTTTCCAGTAATCCTGAAAAATGCACTCAATAATCCCTGGCTGACCTTGACCCACACTTTGAATTTCCATTTAGTTTCAACTCATTAGATATGAGTGTGACCTACGTTCAAAATGTTTGGCCTTGCCCACTTTTTTGAGTGCAAAAATACATGTATGAGGTTAAGGAATGCATTAGGCGGTCATAAAATGTGATTTACAACAATTCTGAAAAAACACTCTATAACCCTGGGTCAGCTTTGTCATGCCTTGCTTGAGATATGAGTGTTACTCACTTTCAAAACACACCTAGAGACACCCCAATGCGCTATGAATCTGAAAAACATAGGTGGCCGAGTACGATTGACTGTCTGTTTTTCAGTTTGCCAAAAAGCAGTGAGATAGGAATGTTTGAATTTGAGTTATCATGTGGACAAGGAAGTGATTAGAAGACAGAAGACCAGGATAATAAGAAGAGGAAAAAGAAAAAGAAAGACAAACTATACAAAAACAATAGTCTGTGTGTGTCACACAGACTAACGATGATCTGAATAAATATTTTTTGAATAGCAAATTTTGCTATCAACTGCATTAAAGATGGTTAAAGACATTTTCAACAGCCAGGGTTATATAGTGTATGACAGTTTTATGGGTGGAGAATGAGGGCACCACTGGTAGTGCTATGGGACTTTTAATTACATGTCTGGGGAAGAAAGGTTTGTTGGTTTTTCTGAAATCAGAATTTTATGCAATTCTGAAAATCAATTTCTTAACCCTTTAGTAACGTAACGGCCAAAACCAGCCAGCGCTACTCTCAAAAATCGCCAATTAATTTTCATTATTTTTTCATTTTTTGTCTCAAAAACATAGATTATGACACCACATTGGAACAAGCTCGTTGAGCTCATTGCAATGAGGGGTTATAACCTATAATTTTGAAACAAAAAATGAAAAAAATGAGTTATTCAAGAATTTTTTTTGCAAGGGTCATCTGCTTTTCATTTTAGGTAAAGGGTTAATAGCCAAAGCCTTTGCATTTTTTGTGAAAAATGCAGTTCTTGGCCTGTTTTGGCAAAAGTTTTGAAAAAAGACTAAGTGCAAAATATTGTTTTCATTTCACACACTCATCAAACGAATGTTTATTCAAATAAGTAGGGTGTCAACTTAAAGATAACGAGAAAACAAATACATACAAAAATAGTTATCATATATATACTCTCCCAAAAAAGAAAGTGTGCATGCTAAAAAATAACACTAAAAAAAGATACATATCATTTTCATTCATGGAAATTTTATTCAATCACAGATGAATCAATTTGTGATCAACACGAGAAATTTCATTATGCTACAACGAATACTCTTGATGCCATGGAGAGTCAAAGACACTAAGGGTCCAACACAAAAGTCACACACTCAATATCTGGTATGACCTCTGTCTGCATCGACTACTGCTGCGCATCTATGCCTCATGGAAGCGAACAAGTTAGCATGGAAGTGGGTTAGGGTAGGGTTAGGTTAGGGTTAGGTAGGGTTAGGGTTAGGTTAGGTTAGGTTAGGTTAGGTTAGGTTAGGTTAAGTTAGGTAGGGTTAGGGTTAGGTTAGGGATAGGTTAGGTTAGTGTTAGGATTAGGGTTAGTTTAGGGTTAGGTTAGGCTAACCCTAACCCTAACCCTACTCTACACCAATGCAGTCGAGCATGACGATGACATAACGTCAAAATCGGCCGAATTGCAGGTCTTAGAGGACGTAAACCGTATTCTCTCAGGTGGTTGATTACTGTTTGAGGATGTATCCGTCTCAGGTTAGGGATGTTCCTCGCTGTCGTCGTTGCCATTTGTTGCCGGTTCCGGAGATGGACGACACGGATATACCGATCTTGTGCAAGGGTGGTAAGTCGGGTCTCCCGGAGCGGGTCGGTCTCGAACGTCATCATGTTGTGCATGTCGATGGACTAGCCTGTCTACAGTGTTACGGTGGCAGTTCAAATGCTGGGCAACCTCTCTGTGTGTTCTGCCAGATCTAATCATACCCAGGGCAAGGAGACGTTGATTCATTGTCAATCTTGGCATGCTAATGTGGAGTCGTTTTAACAGCAGTGCTAGTTTGAATGTGAACGATAGAAAGACCTTACTTTAGTGTTTAAATACCCAAGGATTCACACTGCTGCATGAATTTTCAGACTCTCCACGTGCAAAACATGCCTTTTCACAAACGTGCAGCACGTCATTTAACGTTAATGCAATTTTAACGGGGAAAGCTGTTTTTGTGTTCAATATAACTTATTCATGAACAGGTTAACACTCTTTACACCTACGAAATTCTTTTTTTGGAGTTTGATCAATTTCTGCAATGCACACTTTCTTTTTTGGGCGAGTATAGAATCAGCTGCATTTGGCAGAAGTGACATTTTCTATAAATACTTGTTACTAATTTCTTAAATTTTTGTTTACATTTTTTACATAAACATTGGTTATTAGTTTCAGTAATTTAAAACAAATATTTGTATATAATTTCTCATGATGTGTATCTACTGTGTATTTTAGTAGATTTATGCTAACATTCATCCTTGTATCCAAAATGGTGAAAGATCATTTAATCATTCCAAAGTTATTCATTTTAATTTGTAGAGATTTTGCATGATCTAAAAATGTTCCACACAATTGCTAACATATTTTCCTCAAGTTACAATAATAATAACATAATAACACTTTGGCCAGCTGCTGATTTGTCGCGGTTCTCAGATGAGAAGACCTTGGTTACCCCTGTACTCCCAACTGCCTCCCTATTCCCATGCTTCTTCTCTCCTCCCAACACTCGGAGACGTACTGCTTGATGACATCCCTTGCCCCATTCTTCCCAATCTCTCCAATTAGCATATTAACTCTCTCCTTTGAGTCTTCCACTAACCACATGTCCTTCATTCTCACATCCCACTTCCCCATTATACTCCCAGTGACTCTTATTCTTTTAGACTGGAATTTTGGGCATTCTGGAAGAAAGTGTTCCAGGGTCTCCACCACGCCCAAATTACACATCTGGTACTCCTTTTCACTGTTTTTCCAAATTTTTCCCCTCAGCTCCAGGGACCGCAAAACCTCAGCTTAAACTACAGTGATCCCCCAAAGGTGCCATCAAGTTACTCTTCAAAACCAGGCTTCTCTTTATCATGCAGGCCACCCAAAGACCTCTTTGGTTTGACCCCTCTCGCCAATTACGGTTACAATCCTCCATGACCCTATCTCTGACGATTGTTTTACCGTGGTTTGCCCCAAGTCTAGGTCTGAGATCTCCAATGAGTTGTTCACTACAAGCTCCCTCACTTGGACCATCCACCCTGTCTTGATATTTGGGTTGAAAATTCTCAGGAACATTACTTTACACCATCAGCTGTCAGGGAGATTTACCAAATAATTAAGATAACTGAGTTTCAATAGTTCTATCCTGTCCTTGATCCTCATCCACCTAAGCTCACCCCTGATTGCTTCTAGCACTGTGGAATTACTCGTTATCCATCGACCCCATTATCCATTGGCCTGCATTGTTCTGCAGGATTTCCAAGCTCTTTACAGCCGTCTGGTAAAACCTTATTGAAACTGTTTCTCCCTATAAGTTTCATTTGGTTAAGGATTCGCTTCCCCTTCAGAATGAATTTATTTGTGTAATTTCGGTAGATGCCTCTTTCTGTGATGTTTATATTTACCCCCCGATACTCGTTTGCTGCTACCTTCCAGAATGCAGAACTCCCCCACTCTCCACCTTCGAGTGGGGTCCAATTTGCGGCCCACAGGTATAACTTTGCTCTTGCTTTCATTAAGTTTGAGTCTCCATTTGCTCCCATATTTCCCAACAATTCCCAGCATTTTTGCAAGCCTCTCTTCACTTTCTGACACTAGCACAATATCATCTGCAAAAAATAGCCCTGGGATCTTCAAGTCCCCAACTCCTACCCCCTCATCGCTATGCAGGAGTTCATCTCCTGAACCTTTGATGTACAATCAAAAAGAATTGGCAAAAGGATACACCCCTGTTTTAGGCCTATCTCCATAGGCACACATTTTGTAGTAATGTTTCCCAGGCTTCACTCTGTACATCTTTATATAATGTTTTCATAATTCCAACAAACTCGCCTCCCAAGCTCAGAGCCTCCAGCTGCACCACATACCCTCGATCCATACTCTATCGTATGCCTTCTAACATCCAAAAAGGCCATAAACATCTTTTTCTTTTTTGCTTTGCGGATTCTATCATTTGGGATAGCGTGAAAAGATGGTCAGTGACTCTCCTTCCCTTCCTGAAGCTATTCTGGATTTCTCCCAATAAACCCTTCTCTTCAATCACCTCCTCTAATCTCCCACACACGACTTTACAGAACACATTTCCAATGTTGCTACTGACAGATATCCCTCGATAGTTATCCAAAATATCTTTTTCACACTTTTTGTGAATAAATGTCACTTTGCTTTCTCTCCACTCGTGTGGGACCTCTTGTTTTTCTATGGCTAAATTGAATTGGGCAGTTAGGCTTTCCAAGAGTTCCTCTCACCCTTTTTAGATAAACTCGTTCAGAATTTCATCCACCCCTCCAGCTTTTACATCCCTTAATTTTGAGATCACCTTTCGCACCTCCTCCATTTTAATTTCGCTGCACATGAAGTTCGATAGATTTTCCTCGACCTGGTTCAGACACTCCGGTGGGTTCCCCATGCCCCATCGCTTATTGTTTATCTTTTCCCAGTGCTTGACTAGTTCTAATGCGATTTGATGTTGCTCGTCTGTAACTCTGCCATCCACTTTAATACTCAGTGGGTTATTTCCTTTGTTATGTTTATTCACCCATTTTCAAAATGCATTCGAACTCTACCTCCCCCCCCCCCCTGTGGTTCTTATCACCCTAATAAGACTGCATTTTGCACTCTCTGATTATCATCTGTAATCTTATTTACTTTATTTTGTGTTCGTTGGTATTCTTCCTTTGCTACCATGGCCTCATTGCTTTCTGCTCCCTTAAGTTTTCTACTTCTCCTGTATGCAGCACATTTAGCTTTTCTACCCTTTATGGCCCTTTTTCAGTTGTTTATTCACTCTGTACCCAAGTTCCCGTGTTGGCACCCTAATCTTTCCTACACTTTCCTTCCCTGCCTATACCAGGCTCACAACTATGGCATTGGCCATCTTCTGGACACTGCCCCCCTTGTGTACGGTTGCAAGCTTTGGTTCCAGTTTTTCTTCGAACTTCGCCCAGCCAGCATCCTTTTTGAGTTCCCAAACCTCCTTGAAGCTTTCTTTGCTTTTTACTAGGTTTTTGGCCCTGATCCTCACTGTAATCAGGTTGTGATCACTATCCACCTCCATTTTACCCTCATCATCCACTTCTACCCCTATCACCTCCTTCCATAAATTAATATCTGTGAGGATGTAGTTGATTATTGATTTTCTGTCGTTCCTCTCCCAGGTCCATTTCCCTTTACACCTCGCGTCCCTGTTCAGAATCTTCAGACCGAGCTCATTTGTGAAGTTCAACAGCTTCCTTCCATTCCTGTTGATCTTCTTGTCCCCACCCTCTATGCCTTCTTCCTTATCAACTATGTGTCCATTAAAGTCACCCATCGGAATTATACAGAGTCCCGTGTTTTCTAGTTCTGTGATATTGGAACTTAGTGTGGAGTATATCGAGTCATTCCACTCGGGTTTTCTTCCCTCCACTGCACAGTACACAATCCCAAGGGCAATACTTTTGTTTCTCAGATTGATCTTTACCCATCCAATTTCTTTCGCTACCTCATCCGAGGTGCTGACATCTTCCAGGTCTGTGATCAGCGATGGTTTTAAATCCTCTTTAATGTACATGCCTACCCCTCCCCTCTTTTTCTGGCCTTCTGTTCGCCCTACACCTATCCACATGCATCTCATTACTTGGTCTACGCATTCCTCGTGTCTTACCCACATCTCGCTTAAGCCCATGACATCAAACTCTTCTGCCTCGATCAATGCAGCAATTTCACTTACTTTCCGTGGAGACCCTGGATATTGCTGGATATTGATATTGCTATAACCCACTTTCAGGGTACTGAGATTCATTGGCTTCTGCCTACTGGCCCCATTGTTTTCTGGCACTAGCCTTGGTAAACTTATTCTGTCCCTCTCGCTCTTGTTCACCCCCACCTGTGTCCACTCTAGTTAAACTTGCCTCTGGCCTCCCACCCCATTCCTCTGCGAAAAAGGATCAGCTACCCTTAGAATTTTATCCCCCAATACCTGTTTCCCCATTCTGCTAAGATGCAGCCTGTCATGCTCCTACATGCTCGTGTTGCCCCAAAACGTGTCCCAATGGTCGATAAAGGGTATACCCAGGTCAACACAGCAGTCCTCCAACTCTTCATTTAGTGCCAAAATCCTTGAGTTCCATTCGCCCCACCTCCAAGGACAGGAAGGACCCTGGATACAACTACCCTTGCATTCCTACTGAGCACTTTGCTGACTAAGCCTCTATATGACTTACTGACCTTCTTTCCCCGATATTGTTGGTCCCCACATGGACCACCACTACTGGTTCCAATCCTGACCCTGCCAAAATGCCATCTACCCGGTCCCTCAGATCCTCCACCTTCGCCCCCGGAAAGTACAAGACTGTTCGATTAGAACTATCAGGACCACAAACCACATTGTCAATCCCACGTACAATGCTGCTCCCCGCTACAACTAATTTTCTTCTTCCGGCCCCAGTTCCTATATCATCTGCAACTCCCCTAAAACACGAAACCTGTTTTCTAAACACCGCCTTGCAACCTTGGTAGCCTTACGCCAACTTTGGTTTCCCAACTCTACGTAGCCCTGTCCTGATGCCACCATCCAAATTTTCCAACTAGAACCCCCCTCCTCAGTTACCCCTCCCACATCAAGCATTCTTGGCCCATGTCTCTTGCTTAGGGTTTCCTCCTTGAGTCCACAATGTCCTTCCACCCACCTTCCACCTCACCATCATAGGTAACCTTCAACTGGGTAACTCCAGATACACCAGCCCTCCCCAACCTCCCTTTCAGCTCTGCAATCTCCTGCTCGAATCCAACACACTTCTCTAACAACTGTAAAATTTTCCTGCAGTTCGCACATACCCCACTACTATACATTGGCCGACCACCACCACCATACCTCATATTACACTGTCTGCACGCCTCCGTATCCTCACTCTCCCCCACCTGCACCCCTCAACTCATCTCCCCCAGACCCCCTTTAATAACCATACTTACCTCCATCTGGACACCCGTCGAGCACTTACCATTCATGTTTATGAATATTACAGGCCCTAATGACCGAAAACGACAAAACACCAAGGCACCAAACACACGAAAAAAGGTAACTAATGTAAACAAAAAGCAAAATCGGAAAAACCTATCAATTAAACCTCCTTATTTCACCCTACAATCCTCCCCAAACACACATGCAAACTAAATATATAAAAAACTTCTCTGAAATAAAACTAATACACAAGAAATACTTATAAACAGTTCCGAGCAGAAAATTCTCTTTGTGAGTAGTATTCAATCGTGATGGTTACAATATGTCTGAATCATAGGAACTGGCTTTTTTCCACTTTGACACAACTAGATTTGCAACTTTTTGCATTAATAATGACCAACATGGCGGAAGAAAATGTCAGAAAATGATGTTTATGACGTTTCTGGATGTTAAAGAGGCATAAGATAGGATATGGAGGGAGGGAATATGGCGAAAGCTCAATGTTTTGGATTTGGGAGGTGAGTTTTTGGAATTTTGAAAGCATTGTATAGAGAGATGTGCGAAATGAGCTACTTTTTTATCAATTTATGCTTGTTACTGTATAATTTAAACATACTTTGGAAATAAATATTGTTTAAACTAATGCTAGGTAATGTAACAACAAAAAAGGTATCTATTGAGATAGATCCCAAATTATGGGTGCATCCTTTCACCAATTCTGTTTGCAGTGTACATCAAAGCTTTATTAGATGAACTTCTACACAGCAATGAGGGGGTACCAGTTGGGACATGAAGGTCCCAGGATCTTACTGAAAGGCTGGAACTGGTTCTTTGGGACAGAATGTTTCTGAAAAGAGGATACTAGAGAGAATGCTGGCAATTGTTGATACATATGGGAACAAATGGAGGCTCGAACTGAAAAAAGTATGGTTATACTTGTGGGTCATAAAGTGGAGCCTACTTGAAGGTGGAGAGTTCTCTATTCCAGAAGGTGACAACAAACTGCTTAGTGTGTATGTACTACGCATGTTTGGGGGACGGAAATATGAACATCATGAAAAAAGGCATCTATGAAAAACCACACACTAAATGAAGTAAGTATGAAAGGTAAACAAATTCTTAATCAGTTGAAACTTGCAAGGAAAAATAGCTCCAATAAGGTTTTTGTAGGAAAAATCATTTGGGAGATGGTGTGTGTGCCAGGCATAACAGATGCTATGGAAGTAATACCACTACACCAAAAATTTGTAAAGAGTTTGTAAACTCTGCAGAATGGTGTAGGTAGATGGATATACACAGAACAACATGCATGAATGCATTAATCGATATGGCACGAGTGCCAGTGCGGAAGGATAGTATGAGAGGCTGCTGGCCTCGAGTTTTATCCTTCCATGATGGCATAAGTGTCATATCGATTAACCCATGTGTTCACGTCTTTAAAAATAATTATTAGGACACTCAGCAATTCATTTGGCAACTATCAACAAAAAGAACACATTTTATCGCCAACTAAATTTTCGAGGGGAACCTGTGTTACTATTTAATCCCCTGAGTTCCAATGTGTTCTATGTGCCTACTGGCTCATAGAACAAACTGGAAATCAGGGGCTGATTTTTAGTATCGCTAGCAATTCAGATTGTAATTGCGGTGCATAATTTGTAGAAAATTCCAGTGAAATTTCACTTCTTTATAAAAATAGTCTGTCAATGATTTCTGTTCCGCACGTGTGTGTGGAATGGATTTTCATTTTCCATATGGTTTAGAATTGCTGTAGATTGGGATTTCATAGAACAGGCATGTAATACAATGGGTCCAGCAATGCTGCAGTACTGGAAGCTGTCAGGGGATGGGGGTGGTGGAGGGGGGGGGGGCTTGGTGGATCAGGATCAAGCACATGAAAGATTTCATAAAACTGTGTGGTTTAGTTCGCTGGCAGCCAGTGGTGTAAAATAACAGAATATTTAGGATTTTAATATCAAGAAGGGTGAGTTGAGCAAGATGGAAAAGAGTTAATGGAAAAGTATTCAATCAAGACATCTGACCTAGAAGGGTGTACAGCCCAAGGTAAAAGAATTGTCAGAGAAAGAATCATGGAGGATTGCAGTGAAATTGGCAAAAGAGGGGCCAGAGGAAAGAGATAAAGACTGCATGATAAGGAGAAACCAACATTTGAGGAGTACTTGGATGGCACCTTTTGTTGGTCATTGCTGTTCAAACTGAGGTTGTGGTCTCTGGAGTTTAAGAGGGGAAATTGGGAAAGACAGTGATAGGGAGTGTAAAATGGGTAATTTGGGAGTAATGGAAAACCTGGAGCACTTTCTCTTAGAATGTTTAAAAAATTTTTTTTTTTTAAATATGAGTATGACAGAACAAGATTCACTAGGAGTATAATGAGGAAATGGGAGAGGAGAATGAAAGACAAATGGTGGTTACTGTGTAATACAAAGGAGAGGATTTGTTTGCTGATAAGTGAAATTGGAAAGAAAGAAGTGTGGGACAACATTAAACAGTTCATTTCTGTGTGTTGGCAGAAGAGAAGGGGCAGGAGAGGGAGCAACATTTGGAAGTCCATGGCAATCAAGTTCTTCTCATAAGAGAACAGCAATAAATCAACAGATGGCCAAGAGTTATTCATTATTAAGGGAACAGATGCCAGTAACCTCCTGTTATGTATATCTGTATTGCTGAGGAAAATGGTTGAATCATTGAAAATGGTTGTCAGATGATTTATGGTGTCACATGGATATTGCCCACACAACTCAACAGAAGATGAAGAAGGCATATTATTCATCTTCTGGTGAATCAGAGAATGATATTGAATGAACAGTGACTTTGGGAGCTTATCATAGTGGAAGAATAACTTTTTTCCCAAAACAATCTTAGCATTAGTAAACTTAAACGAAGCTCACTGTTAGGTGAATATATGTTCCATTAAGACTAAAATCCTCCTCCTCTGATTGGACAAGAGCTCGCTTAGTATATTCTATGTTTACAGCTGAAGTGGCAATTATTACCATCTGATGTCAGCAAGCCAGAAAATAAGCAGACAGTCATCTGCAAAATGAGGTCCCCAGAGGGTGAATTTAGTGATGCTACCTTGCACAGCAGGGTAGCATCACTAAATTTACCCTCTGTGAACCTCTATCTCAATCAGGGTCTCGAAACTAAACAGAAAGAGGTACCCAAGCAGGGTAGCATCACTGAATTTACCCTCCGTGAACCTCTGTCTCAATCAGGGTCTCGAAACTAAACATAAAGAGGTACCCAAGAGGATAAATTAGTCCACTGTACGAGATAGCATCATCAAACTCATCCTCTGGGGACCTCATTCTGCAAATGTCAGACTGCTTATTTTCAGGCCTGGATGTCACCATGCGAAATATTTGAAATGACATCGCCTGTTTCGTAATTGCTTTACCAGCGGAGTGACTAACAAACCACTTCATTTTTCTGGATTTTTCACTCAAGAAGCAGACGGTGTTCTGGATGAAATGTTGTTTAAATAACAAACCAATTTATGATTTGAACTGAGATGGAATGAGTTTATCTGGTTTATCGATTATTTTTCCAGTGCCGTCGGTGGATAGTCTACATGAAAGATTTATTTACTAAACCTGTGATCGTTAAAAGTTGCCTTGAACTACATGTTTAGTAAATAAACCTCTCATGTTTCATGTTGTAGGTTTTGGGCTATGGGTAGTGTCATTTTGAAACAGAAACATTATTGTGATGAATTGGTGGTAACATGGTCTGAGGTTTGCAGCTTGGAGCGTATGTTCAACCTCAACACTTTGCGTCTCGGTTGAACATAAGCTCCGAGCCACAAACCTCTGACCATGTTACCATCAATTCATCACAATAACTTATAATGTTAACAATTGTGTGTGAACATAACATTATTCAAAATCTTTAAAAATTAAAACTTCTGAAGGATAAAATAATTTTTTGCAGTTTTTGAACATAATTGAATCTGACACCCAATAAGGATGCTGCATGTCAAATATAAAAGGATTCTTACTGATGGATCTAAACAAGATTTTAGAAGAATATTCCTCATATTGCACTACGTTAAAATTTGGAATCCCAAAGGAAGCCCAAATATAGACCCTGGATCTTGATTTGAATAAATTTGAATCTGCCCACTCCCCCACTGATGCAGTATACCAAATATCAAAGTATTAATTGTTGAAATTTTTTTAGGGGCACTTAAAGAGTTATGTCCCTTGTGGGCATGGCAAGTTTATTTGAACAAACTTGAATTGATATACAGTGTTGAACAACACACCAGGGATGCTGTATACCAAATATCAAAAACGTCTAGTTGATGGTTCTGGAGAAGAAGATTTTTAAAGAATATTCCTCATATTGCACTAAGTTAAAATTCTGGTTCTCATAGGGATCCTAAATATGAAAACAGGGACTTGATTTGAACATAGCTGAATCTGCTTCTCCAAAGATTCTGTATAACAAATACCAAAAGATTCTTCCATGTGGATTTGAAGAAGATTTTTTAAAGAATCTCTGCACATTGCACTAAGTTAAAACTTAGGCTCCCATATGGAGCCCAAATACCACCCAGGGACCTTGATTTGAACAAACTTAAATCTGCCTCACTCCCCACCCCAGAATGCTGTGTACTAAATATCAAAGTATTTTCTTTTTTTCCTTTTTTTGGAGGGGGGGGGGGGGGGTTCTAAAACAGTTCTGCCCCTTGTGCTTGTGGTCCTCCCACAAACTTGAATTAACATACGGTGTTAAACATGCACACCAAATTTGGTCCAATTTGGCAAGGAGTTTTTGTGGAGATGTTGATAATGTAAAGTTCATATCAGATAGATGGATGAGGGACAATGGTTTTAACCCTTTACCTAACATGAAAAGCAGACGTCACTTTGCAAAAAAAATTCTTGAATAACTATTTTTTTTTCATTTTGTGTCTCAAAAACATAGGTTATTACCTCTCGTTGGAATGAGCTTGTTCCATCGAGGGGGTCATAACCTATGTTTTTGAGACAAAAAATGAAAAATAATGAAAATTAATTTGTGATTAAATTAAAGGGTTAAAGTGATCACTAAAGCTACTCTTGAGCTTTGATCAGGTTTGTTTGTTTGTTTGTTGGTGGTTAACGTCACATATTTATGCACCATGGCTAATCGTGACACAACATGGAGATGAAGTCAAGTTTAGTCAATCGTTGATCAGCATGTTGCCCATTTTAGAGGACTTTCACCCCAAGCATGCTTTGATCAGGTGAGCTAAAATGTTAAATCTGTAAAACATGTTATCTCTCCCATTTTCGATTAACAGTGATTTCTACTTCTAAAGGTACATTTCTTTATCCCTACCTTCACTTATTTAAAATGCAAAATGAAAACTCCCATGAAATAAACATTAACCCTTTACCCAATGAATCGGCTGCATCCACCCGCGTAGTATGCAAATTCAGCAGTTGAAAAAATATTATTTTTCAAAAAAGTTCAACAAAACCATATCATGTGACCCCTTGTTGGAATGAGCTCATCGAGCTCATTCCAACGAGGGGTCACATGATATGGTTTTGTTGAAATTTTTTGAAAAATTTCAAAAACTGATATTTAAAATAATAAATTTTGATATCGTCTGCATTGGGTAAAGGGTTAATACAATCACTCTGATGATATAATTTATTTTCACATTCCTCAGACGCTTTCCAATAGTGAATCACACAGCATCATACAGAGGTGATGGAAGCTCAAAAAAAGTGTGTGTCTGTGGGGGGGTCACACCTTTCTGGGTACCACAAGGGTGTAGGATGGAAAATAATTTTCCTGCGGGGACGGGGGGGGGGGGGGGGGGGGGGGTGGTATGTGAAATATATAAATCTATATATGCTGCCCATCACTCTACTCTAAGACACTAGCCTCAGAAAATTTATTTTGTTTTGTTTTTTACTTAACCCTTAGAACCGTGGTGGTATCTTCCATATCAATTCAATGGCAGCAATTGGAAGAGGCCATATTCATTATTTGTGGGTAGATCAATTAATATTTCCCACGTGCAGCCTCAGGGCTACACATTGAAAATATTGATTGGTCTTCCCCACACATTCACTTACCAGCTATCATACTTGATGAATTTATAAAGTATCATGTTCATGGGCCAGAAAAGTTGCCTTTCGGGTTCAAAGGGCTAATCATAACTTTGAAACCATCCTTTGAAATATTATGCTCCATTTGGAGCTTTCTATTTTTATTCAATAAAAACAATGTGTTCATATATATATATAGGTAATTTGTAGTGACCATGGGGGTTGTGTATGTCATGTCGGAAAATGCTGTTTGGGTACCTAGAAAAGGTGAAAAAAGTGTGTGTGTGTCTGAGGGGGGAAGGGGGACTTGCCTGCCACCCCCACCTCTTCCTGCCCAACCAAGTTCCACCACCCCTGGCATCAGAACATCAGCTTTATGGAAAAAACCTTAATGGTCTCATTTTCAGTTGTGTATCACACAATACAACACCAGTGAGACAACAACAAAAACAACTCAACTAGTGATCAGAATTATACTGGATCAGTTACCTGACCCTGGTACTGAAAGAAGTGAAGCCCAAATATGGCTCCCAATGCTCTTTCATGAAACCTAATATGAGCTTCTAGAGCAAAACCAGGGGAAGGTAACTGTCTGATGTACATTATTACCTTGGAGTTGCCATCAAAAAGCCATCACTACCTCCTCGTCTGAAAATCGGTCTCTTGTCATCAGAAAATTCCCTCACTTCTGTCTCATCCTCCTCTCCAGATAAAATAAAGTACACCTGTAGTATTAAAGAACACTTTAGAAAAACCTAATGGCCCATTAACTGGTTCTAAAAGCTACTATTCCATCTAAAAACTTTTTAAAGCCATATTTGGAATTTCATGCAATAATCTTTACTCAGAATTTACTGGATTCAACTTTTATACTCAACAAAATTGAATATTTGCAAAAATTAAATTCTCACAATTTATTGGAGAATGCATGTTGGTAAGATAGATTTTAAACAATTATTTCAAATTAAATGTATCATTGATCAAGAGCTTACTGGATGTGCCTTGCACTTGAAGGTTGTCCAAAATATGACTAAACAAGAAATATTGCTCAAAGTGAAGTCAATATGAAAAGCAGTTCATAATTACCTAGTCTGGATTTATGCACCAACAAATTATACATATCTGCCCTTAAGTCAAATAGAAATTACAATTTGTCCCAGAAGGGACTTTTGCTCTGAGTGCAGTCAGGGACAAAAAAGAGACATCACAGTTCCGTAGTTTGGGGCAATCACATACTTATGAGTGATGATCAACCCCAAGTCAAATACTACTGTGAAACCCTATTAATTGAATCACCAATGAAAATTATTCGATTAACAAGCATAGGGAATTAACAGGGATATGGTCACCTTCTTTTATTTTAGAGATAAACATTTATTCCATCATTGAGCTCTGTCAAACAAGACATAATAGATTAAATGCCTGTATTAGATGTACAGAGTCTAAACAAATATATCAACAAGGGAATTTGGTGACTGTCAGGGAAATGTCTCAACATATTATAAGACTTTTACTTCAATTAACAAGAGTTTGCTCGAAAACCTATATCCAATTAGTGATTCAAATTTGTACTGAAGGTGTGGTAAATGGTTCTGCATTTGGAAGTTATATTCAACTAACTGGGTTATTCAGTTAAGAGACATCTCATAAAGTCAGCTGCACTGTATCCAAAAAATAGCCTGGAAAGGATTTTTACATCAACTCTTTACCTGCCAAGTATTTTATTGAATTTGTTATAAAACCAAGCCATGGCTGCTTGTAAAAACTATATATGGTCAGTCAAAATTTATATTCTGCTAACAGGGAAGGGTGAGCTCTCCTTTGTTCATTGATCTTTCGATATGTTGGCAGATGATAACCACTCTCACATTAAACAAGTAAGAGTATAAATTCTATCATTTATTTATTGGTGTTTAAGGTCATATATTTATGCACAATGGCTAATCATGACCGTGACAGTTCTACGGGTGGAGGAAGCCAGAGTACCCAGAGAGAACAACCACGATGAGCAGCTGCTAGCTCCCCAACATCATAACTCTGCACTGCAGCACGGACAGGGTTAGATTGGTTGAAGGCATGCGTACCATCGACTTGCAGTACGTCTTAGTACACAGTGTCATTGTGCCTCCATGTGGACAATCAGGGTGAAGTGGCTTGCCCAACGACACAATGCGGGAGTCTGAATCGATTGCTCAGACAGTCAACCAACCAAGGACTAACCGGGCTTGATGTTGCTTAACTTTGGTGATCTGACGAGAACCGGTTACCACAATGACACCACACCCCCCTATCATTTATTGTTGATGGTAATTGCTAGTTCGATGTACAGAAAACATAGTTGGTAAGAGATATTCATTACAGTTGTTGGTGACCCACCATAGTATTTATAGTGTTAATTAATTCTATATTGGACAAGACCAATTATGGAATTAACCTAGCTAACACATACATACAGTTAAAACTAGAAGTCCTGTCATGTCTAGTGCAGAAAACGCTCGTTAGTTAATGCGCTATCTTGTGCAGAATAGTCAAGTAAACCTCGTTAAACATGCGATAACTTCTGCACTATGTAATGCAAAATGTAGTATGTTATTCAAAAGGTTGTTAACTTTGATCTCCGACACATAGCATTAAGAAAATAAATGTGTTGTAACTGGACTAGAATATCATTCGTTATCATTTTGAATCAGGTTTGCGTGGTAAATTAGTGGTGACAATGAAAGAAAATACGCCGAAAAAATTGTGGAAATGCCCGGTTTTAATTTTCACAAGAATCACGGACAGTGAAATCAAAGTCGCTGCCAAATCTGATAATCGTCTTTTAAATGATTTATTCGGTCTGTTGTTGAACACGGGGGTGAAACTTGTGTGTATGGATGAACAACCCAGCATGTGATAGTTTTGAAATAGCCTAATAAAAAATGTTTTGCCACCAACATTTTATCAATTAATATCTGTGATCTTGTTCGAAAACATGGATAAATTTGTTTGTAAAAGCACCACAAAAACTCCAAATACTGATAATACCACTCAGTCTCCAACTGAATTTTTAACGAGTAAATCACAGTAAATTTTCAAGATCATTTAAAATTATCTCATTCCTTTTTGAGGCCCATATTCATATTACTAGCTACGCCCAATTATTACAAACATTGAGGCCGCGACTCACTATTCAGTACGATCGCCAAATCACCCCCTCCTCCTTCGTTTTGATCCAAAAGTTCCTGCTATTTGACCCAAACTGACCTTTAGCGTCATGCTGTAAGGCTGGTGAACGATTTTACCTCGCCTGTCCCCATGTCAAACCGTCCCCTGAATATTTCGACCAACACCCCCCCCCCCCCCCCCTCCCCTCCTCACCACAAGATTTTGAAATCACGACTGTGTGATCACAAGTTGGGTTTCTGAGGTAAAGGGGGAGGGGGGGGTTTCTTGTTTCGGCAAATGGTGCGCATGTTCATATTAGTCTAAGGGTTAAATAAATATAATTCTTTAATGTCGATTTAACCCCCACCCCCCCCCCACCCCCCCCCCACCCCCCTCCGTGCAGAGTGGTTAAAAATAGGCCATAGGCCTACATGACTTTAAAGACTCCCACCCCTTCTTCCCAATTTCGTTCACCAGGCCTACTGCTTGTATTTCCAGGTGATCTGTTCATAAGAGTACTGTCAGACACTTCGGGATAAATTCTTCTGAAGCTAAGTGAGTTTTTGTAATTCTGATATATTTAACCTGTCTCAGTTTGCTCTTCTACTTTTCCGAACAGTCTTGTAGTTACCATGAGCTAAGCGTATCAAATAACATTATCAGTAAACAGCAGGGATGAGAACGGCAAGCAACAAAATTTGTCGAAATTTGTGAAAATTCCCTTATTTTCAAATAAATTTTTGAAAATCAGGGGGTGGTGGAGAGGGGGGGGGGGGGGGGCATGGTGGTTAAAAAAAATTAAGAACACAGAGTGAAGCAGTTGGTTTAGAAATACTTAATTTCTATAAAATTTCACCATTGGGGCATGAATTCTCTGAAATCTGATAATTTGCTGAAAAATCCCGTCCCTGTAAACAAATAAAGCAGCCGGAAAAAATGAGATTTTTACTTTTATTTTTTATCCCAAACTGATTTTTCTCCGGATCAGGTCTTTTCAATCACTCTTTATCATTAATCCTTAATCACTAATGATAAAAGAACATGAGTCTTATGGAAATATAAATTTTACACCTAATTGTGTTAAGTAACCCATTTCCTAATTGGTGTCATAAAACGGTAGCTTTGTATATGGACGGGATTGTTTTCAAAGCTTATTCACATCTTCCACTGTCCAAAAAAGCAGAAATGGTGATTGCAAACATTACTGATTGCTACCTGAAAAACTGCCGCAAATGGAGAAAAATCTTCTCTGTTCATGCAGGGTGAGTCTACATATACCGCTCATAGTATGTTTACATCGAGAAGGAGAGCAATCATTATCCATATTTATTGGTTTACTCCACACGTGGCCATCACCACAATACAGCCCAAGTTCAGCCTTCAGCATCAATAAATAATAATCATATTTGTTCCATAAATGAGGAGCAAGAAAGTGGAATATTCAAAGGAACAACGGACTGGTGACAATTTATGAAAATTAACACTTGACAAGCCCTCCCTCTCAGAAGTGAAAGTACAATAAGTTGAGCTCATGTGTTGGCCTACATCCACAGTTCGTTGAAGAAAACAAGTATGTACGACAAGGACAAATGAACATGGAAAAAAACAGCGGTCTGTTTGAGGACAGCTTGGGGACTAAACGTCTTTGCATAAACTTTCAAGTGTGTGGGTTAAAAACGTCACGGCGCAGGTGATTTAATGGCAGCCAACTCTAAATGAACTGTACTCCTTTATTAGAGATATGACAGGATGTCTATAAAAATCCCATCTTCACACCGTTTGGGATATCCAACTGAAGTCTTGCAAATTTCAGCTTGAGGAAATCGACTCACCCAATAAGCAGAATTATTCTTCAAAGAACTCCCTATAATATAATTGGGGGCATCTGCAAATCACTCCAGGGGTGGAATATTCACCCAAATGATATTCTCAGTTTCTGTGACAAATCAAACAGAAGGAAGACACAGTATGGTTCAGTGGATTGGGCTTTTTAGATTGGTTCGTAGCTCACTTGAAGTTGAGAATGTTTCTTTCACATAACACAATCCAGCAAGCGTGGAAATTCCACTTTGTTGTTGTTTATGTACAAAAGCATCCACTATGTACCGTGGATGGATGTTAGACAGGTTACAGGATATCCACGATCAAAAGTACAGTCATTCACGGTGTACGAGAATGTTAAATTCACAAGAACAATGGGTTGAGTCACCTGTGGTATGAAACTGAGAGAGGATATTGCAACGTCTCAAACCACGTGTCATGATGTGGATGCAAAAATTCTCCACAATGTTCAACCTCACTAAGCTTTCTAAAATGTTCTTTCAGATATTTTTCACGAATAAATAGTTGTTACACACTTTTGATTGTTCTCAGTCATTTGGAAATGCTCCCCACGACATATTAACCTATCAAGTGTACTTGTGTCAGAATATTAATTCACCCAAAAAAGCTGTAAATGACTGAAAATGAAAAACTGATTTTACTTTGATTTCCAGTATGAATGTGTGGACAATTTTCAGTTGCCCCTGCTTTTTCAACACTGCATTAAACATTGACAACGATTGTTTGAAAGGTTTCATAGATATCTTTCCAAAATAAAATAAAATAGCCTACATCATGTCAAGCCCAGGGGTTGACTATTCTATTGCTATTGCCAGTATTTGAGAGAAATTTAAAAATGCCGTACTGTGAATTATAGGCCAAATTTAACTGACCACATGTAGAAGAGTAGGAATGTAGGTCCCAGAAAAAGTGTTGTGAAGGGTAGGCCCGCCCTTATCAATCATAAATTGTTACAGCATGCCCACTGAACTATGCAGTGGGAAACTTGTGTTGGTGTGTGCGGCCGGGTGGTGGAGATTTCCAGATTTTATATTTCCCCCCACCCCCATCACACAAAATAATTACGCATCAACGTTGTTAATACAACGTTCCTTTATAACTAATAATGTTAACCCTGTTTTACCTTCAATGATCGAAGGTGCACATGACATTTTTTTTACCGTTTACTTAAAAAAAAAAACCAAAAAACAAGCTAGCGTACGGAAGAAGATTTGTGGTGTGTGTGGAATTGGCAGTTTGCTACCCATGCTTCCCTCTATGTAGGGATATGGGTACATGGTACATGAGGACTTGACTTGAGGGTTCTGCCGAGGAAATGGAGTGTGTGTGGGGGGAGGGGGGCATCTTTTTTCTTTTTGTTGATCTGATTTTCATTATTCTCGGTGAATAATTAATTTCTTTTTCAGCTTTCATCCAAATGCATATTTTTTTTACAGAACACCAACTATCTCTTGAAATCAAAACTTTCTTTATAAATAGCTGAGCATTCCGATTTCTTAATTCGCTCGCAACACTTTTCATACACTGTAAGTTTGGTACTCTGTGGAAAGCATTCTTTGTTTCCAACCATGCTTGTTGCTCTTCTCATAGTTCCTCCATAAGAACGTCTGCGATTCATAGAGGGCTAAAAATTCTCGAAATGAAAACGTCATTACTTCTGTCTTCTCAAAGTTTAGCAGTCTTGAATCAACCTGCATGATTTTCTCATCAATCTTTGAAAACAAAAATCACACAATACGCGTTTTTAAATACTTCTTGTATTGTTGCAAAATGAATTGATAGGGGGGGGGGGGGGGGGGTTGGGGGGAGAAAAATGAACATCATCTCGTCCTCTGAGAATCTGCATTCTAATATATAATTGCCACCCAATGTCAGTAGGAGGTGCAACTTAATTACTGTTGACTGCTTGTTTCAAGTACTGAATATCAATCAGCCATCGTGCGTTACAATTCTGCAGAAATCGCGATACACTACCGTGCATCAGATGTGATTCGCTGATAATTTGCTGCACTAACCTAACGCGCTATTATTTCAAATTAGTACAGAATATGGGACAGGACTTCAAGTTTTAACTGTAGGTTAGTTATGGGAAGGTTGGGTCAAAACAAGTTTCAACATGTCCACAACGTTAAATACATATTTGTCGAATGGTGAAAGATTAGTTATTCATTATTAGTTATTTTTGAAGCAAGTTATTCGGCATGCCTGTAATTTTAAATTTACACCAAATGGCAGTGACTGACTTTGGGTGCTTAGAATGATAATACCGAATACCGAGAAACAATATTTTTTCATCCAATACTGCCCAGCTGAAAATTTCTACAGTGTTATGTTAAAAGTGGTTAACGCCTTTAGGGTCTAATGCCAATTTTAACATGTTTACTGAAATAAAACAGGTGCCCCAACATGTCTCTGGAGAAATTTGCAAGTCACATTCTAAGTGCCTTGGCAGTTGTTTATAGATGAGTCTTGACTGCCTTTGTGGGCAGCCAAGACTTGCTTTGAAACAACTGCAAAGTCACCACAAGGTGGGTACTATGTCAAGTAAGAAATTGTTAAATGTTGTATGAGGGCTGTGTTGTTTGCAATGTTTCAATTCTGTTTGCACAAGCCTAAGTAAGACGTTGTTGAATGGTTGTGTTGACAATATGTTTTCACAACGTGACTACAACATTAGGTAGAAATTGTTGACCTGATAACCTCAGTGGGAGCCACAATTTCACTGTCAGTCAAATTATAGCCAATGTTTTGATGACAAAAATGCAATGTTTCCACAATGTTGTTACAAACACGATGTGACAGCTGAGTAAATGGCATCATGTATACAGTATTATGTAGCGAGCCAACTGTGCAACTAATAATATATACATATACAGGAAATTTAAATTTTATAGTAAATTTCCTTTCTTATTATACCTACCACAATTGTTTACTACAGGCTTGCACTATAGTGGAAGTCCCAAACTCGGAAAATATACTCTCTATTTTGATCTTTCCCAATCGATTTGGGAAAGAAAAGTGGTGCAAAAGCACCAAGAAAAATAATCCAAAACTTGGTCGAGTGCTACCAGCGCAGACCTAGTAGGGGACGCTCTTCTCCTAGTACAAATCCACGACTTCCATTGGCAGTGTGCAGACACGTAGCTAATGACTCATTCTTTTGAATCCGCCAATGCTGGAGTTATGTGATCAGCAGGGAGGAAGGATTCTTCTAAGAAGACGAGAGGGCCTCCATGTAAACAATTGTGGTACAGTAGAACCTGTCTTGAGAGACCGCCCTTTGGGCAACATAAAAAATTAGTGTTTTTTTTTAAACACTAAGGCCAAAAAAAAAAAATCAATTGATTCTCAGGCAATTTTTTTTTCAAATCAATGAGGGAGGGAGGATTTTATTTTTATTTTTTATTTTTATTTCTTCCAGATGGTGAGAAAGGATTGAGAGGCAAAAGTCACTTTCTGATGTCTGTTTTTACCTGAAAAGCATGGAAAGTGCATATTGTAAAATGAAATACAAATAAAACTCATTTTATTGAAAACTAAAACTGTTTTTCTTTATTTTCTGATATCACCACTTTTTGTATTTAGAAACAGAACTCTGACTTCACTTTTAAACTTTTACAAAGCAGAACTATTTTATGAATACTAGATATTATTGACCACCCTCGTATTATTTTGGTATCATTGTGAGTTATTTTGATTTTTAGTATGACCCATGGTGAGAGTGTTCTCTGTAACAGAAGGTATATTCTTTTTAAAAAAATATTTAAAGTGTTTAAAATAAATTTCAAGTTCATATAAGAAGCTGGGTCATTCATGGTTTCTGAATACCCTAACTGAGTTGAAAAGCGTAGTTAAAAAAGTTTTCGATATCCTTCGTAAATTAAGCGTTATTAACAATTTGAGTTAATTAATTTCTTTGGTAAATGACAAAACATTTCAGTTGTCTCCCTTTCCAGCTGCGCTGGGTAATAATACACTGTTCAGAAAACTGACAATTTCTGCCAACCATCTTTCACTGACACGTGCGATTGGTGCTTTGAAGGGCTGCCATTCTTATCCATCCAAATACCTGTGATTTCTATTGTAGCCTTATTACATTTAACCCTCTTCCAACAAACTTCACAAGTTTTCAAAGAAAAACATTCAATGCAAATTGCGGGGCGAATTTCAATGCAGCCAATTTTTCAGTGGACACAGAGCGTAACCGCAAGCAATTTCGATATGGACGAACTGTCTCCAATACATTTTTTTTGTTTTGAAACGGTGGTTAACTTTTAATAAATTCTAATTAACTCGATGCGAGTCTTGTGTGATTCGTTGTTTTGTCTGGTACTTTGTTTTTAAATAGCCATTTTGTGCTGGTTGCTATCAGTTGGGGCGAATTGTTCGAACGACTACGCCATTGCAATTCTTTTCAGAAATATAAAATTGGGCTAGTTTAGGCTATTTTCATAGCCGTGTGACGGACTTTAACAGCAACCGTGTTTACTGTTTTTTGCGGAAGCGTGTGTTTTTAAAAAATAAAACATAAGAAAATACAGTAAACTGCCATGTCTCCCAAGGAAGTTTGGGAGGGCGACTTGAATTTCGCCCCCAATGTAAGCCAAGGCCAGAGGCTCTCACACTTAACACACGCCTGTGTATATTTACCTGTTTATTCGTTGGTTTTGGGCCTTAAAACCAATAGTCCCTTTTCAATTTCCCTGTTTCCTATTTTCTTGCAATGACGGTCCAAATAAAAAGGCCCAACGCGGGCCATTTTTTTCAACGCGGCGGTGCCTGAGAATCAATTCCTTTTTTTTTTTTTGGCCTAATCTATTTTTATAAGTCCATTTCAATTTGTTACAAAAAGATTTTCAACACAAATTTATTTTTATTCCTATCTGTCACATTTCAGGTATGTATGAAACTGTTTATTTAGCAATAATCCTAATCTTTTCACAGGGGTCTTATAAAAACATCTCAATCTTTAATGAGTTAGCAACTGAAACCTAATTAAGAGCTTTTAATACTTTTAATTATGTTAGAATAACCACAATGGATTTTCCAATTCCAGAACAGGTAAAAAGTTTTTGTCATGGTTTGAGTCTTCAAAGGGGCAGTCTCCCAAGACAGGTCTATTATGGCATAAAAATACAAGTTGGTACCAGGTCACAGTGGTCTCTCAAGGCAGATGGTCTCCCATAGCAGGTCCATTATAGAGTAAAACCAATCGGTGCCTGGTAGATGTGGTCTCTCAAGACAGGTGGTCTCTCACAAGACAGTGGTCTCTCAAGACAGGTTTTACTGTAGGTATAATAAGAAAGGAAATTTACTATAAAATTTAAATTTCTTATCAACCGACCTTAAAATTATTTACTACAGGCTGAACAGACAATAGGATGGAGGGAACCACATAACCAACGCCCACATAACGCAAGTGCATTGGAACCGTGGATAGAGGAAGAGGTCCCCAGGCCTATCAAACCATCGCCGCACAAACATTAGTAAAAGACAATGAGAGATGAGGTGTACGGTTCTGTGCAATGCACAGACAGAAAAGTGCAGTAACAGCACAGAGCTGGAACTCACCTTGTGACTAGCCTAATTAGGGCAAACAGCAGATAGAAGGTGGAGATAGTAGAAGCATGTCTCCAGTAGGCTGCCTGCATAACATCCGACAACTTGACGGAGTTTGTATAATCCCAAGAGGTAGACAATGCACGCACCTTGTGGGCAGAAATATGATTGGTAATACAATCGCCAGTTGCTAGACGAGCGTAAGCTGCGTGAATAGCAAGACAAATCCATCGAGAAATGGATTGAGGAGAGATCTTCTGTCGACCAGGAATAAGAGACAAAAAAAATTGTTTCCTGTCTTTCCTAATGAACTGCGTCTGATTGAGATAAATGCGCATTGCACAAACTGGACAGAGCAAAGGGTGGTTACCCTCAACAGAAGGAAGAGCACTGATACAGATAGGAGGCGGGGGCATTTCTGGTATCTGATTCTTGGCCAGAAAAAAGCAATCAGTGGTAAATGTAATACTGTTGGGAGAGCTCATGAAAAAGCCGGGTCAACTGAGAGGGCGTGAAGCTCACTAACCCATCTGGCTGATGCAAAAGCCTTCGGAAATGTGGTCTTATATGTGAGAAAAAGCATATCTACCTGGGATAACGGTTCAAACGGTGCCCCCCCCCCCCCCCTCCCAAGCAAAGCAGCACTCAAGAAAGATTCCATCTTGGGGTGAGCTGCACAGTCCTAGGCCTTTTTAAGGAAAAGTGCCAAACAAGCTTGGAGAGGTAAGGACTGGTGCTGATACGACACTGTCCCACATACGAAAAGGTCTCCAAAAGCATGGGCCTGTACCCTTTGATGGTAACAGGCTGGAGACCCCATGAATCAAACAGATATACCAGAAACTCTGAAATCTGTGCTATCGAAGGATTGGCATAATCAACAGTGATCGGCACACCATCGACAGAAAACCTTCCACTTAGCTGCATAGGCTAAACCAGTGGAGTGCCTCCTTGAAGAAGAAATGCACTGCACTGCTCGTCTCGAAAAACCTCTACGGAGGAGACAGGACTTGACAAAAGATATGCGTGATGGCACAATGAAGTAGGGTCGACGTGAAACCTCTTCGGGTGACCTTGGCAAAGAAGGTTGTGATGTACAGGGAGACATGCCGGAACCGCAGCCAACAAAGAGCGGAGCTGATTGATCCACACCCACTGAGGTGACAGGGGAGCGATCAGAATGATTCGACAACTGCAGGTTCGTATCTTGGCTAGAACAAGAACGTTCCATTCGAGTGACAGCGCAATCCACTGTGACAGCCAGAGGATCTGGACACAGGGACACGAAAGTGTCCACCTCATGGTTCCAACAAGTCGCAAAGAGATCGATGTGGGGATGACTCCAGAGATCGCAAAGCGACTGGAACACCTCCCTGTGGAGCATCCACTCGGTGAAAAAGACCCTGCTCCATCGGGACAGGGAGTTGGATAGGACGTTCAGACGACCGGGAATGTGACGAACCACCGTTGACATCCTGAGCGAGCAGTAGAAGATCCCGAGCCAATTCATACATGGAAACCGAGTGCGTGCCACCCTGGTTCCAAATGTAAGCAACCACTGTCGAATTGTCTTACAACATAAAGACCTGGTGATTCGAAAGGTGGGGAATCCACTGCCGGAAACTCAGAAGAGCAAGAAGCTCCTGCTGGTTGATGTGAAGAGCTACTTGATCCTGGTAAATGCCCCATGAAGGGAAAGACCTAGAGGATCCAACGTTGCACCCCATCCAAGATTGCTGGCGTCTGCCATCAGAGCACAATCGGACATGGGTAAGTCCAACCCAACGACTGAGCAGAAAGTGTTGGAGAGGTCTGACATGCAGCCTACCTAGAGGAATAAGATCTGTCACCGAACACCAGAGACCAAGCAGTTGGAGTATACTCTGAGCTGTCATTGACGTGGATTGGGCAAGCACAGCCCTTGCCCAGGGAACTGCTACCATATTGAACTGGGTGCGGAAGCCAATCCCCAGATGACTAAACGACTGAGAAGGGACCAGGTCCGACTTCTCCTTGTTGACTCTGAATCCTAGAGATGTGAGCAGGCTCAACAGTGTGTCGACATCCGACTCCAGAAAGGCAGCATTGGAATGCCTCTGGAGGATATCGACTAGATATGCCGAAGTAGTCATCCTGGACTGTGTGTGATGGAAGGCCCAAGAAGCCAGGTTGAGGCCGAAAGGCATCATGCCTTGAACTGGTAAATACGCCGCAGAAAAGCGAAACTGGGATACTTTCACGATGTCCGGGCCGTGAAAGTAAGCGTCTCGCAGGAAGTGAAATCTCTCTGGTGAATGGAACGGCGAACCGACCTGAAAGTCTCCATGCTGAACTTGGAAGCAGTGGTTTGCAAATTCTGATATCCTTCCTCCAACTTGGAACAAATCAAGGTGAGGACCTTCATTTCGATACCTGGCGAGGTCCGCAGGAGGAGACACCACCTCCTCTGCTATATGAAGAATCCTGAGTCCTCCCTCTAGCTGCCGACACTTACCCTTAAGTAAGACGTAGAAGCGGTGACAGGAGGATCAACCCTTTGCTTCACAGTGGAAGCAGAAGGTTGCATGTTAGGCTTTGAACGGACCCTGCTTCCAACAGAAGGCTGATCAAGCTGATGAAGCAGCAGCTGATCTTTAGAATGTCATCTCGGGACCATGGAACAGTTGTGGACCTGCCAAAGAAGCAGATCGAAGAGCAGTTTGCTGCCCCTCAGGAAGGGAACAGCTAGTGTCCAGCATAGCATCCCTGCAAACTAATTCCAAGTTAGCCGTGTTAGCCGTGTTACAGGCATTGTTGTGAGTAAGATGCATGAACGTCTTGGACAACACACACAAAGGAGCCTGTACATTGTCAAACTTATCTGGAGGCAGATAAGCAGCTAAAGCAGAGACGATGTGATCTGAGAGAGAAAGCATGCCCAGCATCTCTCTCGGTAAGCCTAACATGGACACCAGAGTCACCATAGGAATAACGGCTGACTTGAGCTTGGAAAGCCCGAGGAAGTTGGAGTCCTGATCCAAGACCGTCAAAGTCTGGCAGACTGACGGATTGGTGGAATTGTAGGAATGATAACGCGCCGGAGGCAAAGAAGTGTCAACCCCGGTGAAGAACGAAGTCTTCATAGCCTTGGAACTCAGCTTAGAGTCCAAAGCTGTAAACGCTTCAACCACCTCTACCGACTGGCACGGCCGAAGGTGCCCAGAAGCAGGTTGCTCCACAGACTGTAGGCACGCGACCGATGAACATGGCCTGGCTAACACTGTTGGCTGGTTTGATGGTTTAAGCTCTGGAAGGAACCCAAACACAAAGTCAAGAGTTGCCCCCAAGTCAGAAGACTGTTGGCTCTTGATGTCAGGTATGTCGGACTCATCCCCCGAGTCGGAAGACACATAGCTCACCATGGGCAAACCAGCCGATGCCTTCCATGGTGTAGGCACAGCAGGGGGATAAGAAAACGGCCGGCTTCCAATCCCGGGAGGCGGCACCACAGACCACTAGTAGCCTCGCTGGAAGCAACAGGAAGGCTCTTGGACAGAACGTGAGTGAGCAAGAAGAGGGCCTCCCTAAGCTCACTGCATGTGTCGGCCAGTTCGACGTGGGAATGAACCGGCAAAGTGGCTTCACTCCTGACCCTTTTAACAAGCGAAGGGTCACGATCCTCAAATACACCCGAAACGGGTGACGGGTGGCAGCCGAAGCATCTGAAGGCAGACATGTGTAGGTGTATGACATACCCCGAGGATCTACAGAGCGGGAACTGAGGGACAGAAGGTCCAGGCTGCACAAAAAAGCGTTGGTCCCACAAAACTGGCCATGTGACCAGAGTGCATGGACGGAAATGCCAAGGAGTTCATAGTGGCTCCACCATAAACATCCGAATCCAATGAAAAAACTGCGTTGCTCGACGGCTGAGAGACCACAGTAGAGGGTTCGGCCAGCAGCCTATTCCGACTTCACTGAGTTGAAATCAGGGAAGGCTGAGGCCAATATCCCATGTCCACACTATCACTGCCTGCAGGGATAAGCCGAGGCCAGCTGAAACGATGACTGATGGTGTAGCAGGAGGAACAGCAGTAGCAGAAGATACGTCGGGAGTCATTGAGGCTGGTGGAAAGGTGGAGAGAGCACCTGCAGTAGAGGGTTTGGCCAGCAGCCCATTCCGACTTCGCCGAGTTGAAATCAGGGAATGCTGAGGCCGATATCCCACGTCCACACTACTGGACATCTCTGCAGACCCCTGCAGGGATAAGCCAAGGCCAGCTGAAATGATGACCAGGAGGAACAGCAGTAGCAGAAGATACGTCGGGAGTCGTTGAGGCTTGTGGAAAGGTGGAGAGAGCACCCATGCTCAGCTCCGAAAGGAAGAGTCACAACCCTAGTGACAGCCTCAGATGTCAACTGGAGAGGGATAGCAGTCCCAGAACCAGGCATCTCTTCACCAGAAAATTCATCGGCTCCCGCAATATCCACCACATGAAATGACTGAACATCCCCCACGGAGGAGGAATAACTCTCACCAGACGTGGTCTTTTCGGGAGGCCCCAACTGACACCATTCCCCTTTCCTGCGGAGGGGGTGGGGGTGGGGGAGTGGGGGTGTGTGGGGGGGGGGGGGGGGGGGGGGGGGGGGGGCTTGGGGGGGGGGGGGTCAGAGCCACGAGAACACACAACAGGGGGGGGGGCTTGGGGGGGGGGCTTGGGGGGGGGGTCAGAGCCACGAGAACACACAACATGGTTCACAGACATCCAAAAGGTGGATGACCACAATCCACATAGCCAACAGGGTCGATTTGGAAGAACACCCATTGCAAGAGAAGCAGGAAGCATGTCAATCGTCCACATGTTTAGGCAGAAGGGCATTGCCCACAAAGAATAGTCCTGGGCATGACAAAAGTGAGAGCTGAAGAGAAGAAGGTGAATTCAAGAGATGACAGAAGAATAGCCCCAACTTAGAGAGAAAGGTGACAGAAGAAAATAGACTGGTGGGAACACAACAGACCCCAGACGGTAGACAGGGACCCAAAAAACAGAAGGTCCTCTCTCAACGGAGAGAAGAAATTCTGCTCAAGAAGCACCCTGCTGACACCTAACTTCAACACAAATAACAGTATCAAAAATGATAACATAAATTATATTGTGAAAAAATTTCTGTGTCTGAACCGCACGGCTCACGAAATACACGTGCGACACAGAGAAAAAAAAAATAATACATAATGTTGAATAAATTTATAAGTGAGAATATAAATAAAACACATTCCTGATAATAGAGGATCCTTAGATCCAACAACTGCACACAGGAACACACAATTTATGAGCAAGGATGATCACTGATTTCGAATGCAGAGAAGACGTCTCGTCAACATGGCGGACAAAAAAAAGATGAGTTATTAGCTATGTGTCTGCGCACTGGCTATGAATGTCATGGATTGGGAAAGATTATTATGCTTATAATACTAATCAATACTAGCCCTACCTTTGATTTTGTTCCAGCATTTCTTCTCATTCCTGTAAAAACGACAATCTCATAGAAGTGTCTGTCTCTTGAATCATTGTCCTTGAGTGGTGAAATACCAAGCTGTAAGATAAAAGTAATGAATAAGGGAATACACATGTACTCAATGTTTAATTTAACTCTTTCAATCCAGTGTGTATAAATTTTTGCATGAAGAAAAATTGGTAGAGGATGAGCAAACGATATAAAGAGAAAAAAATCTGAAGTGAGCATCGGTAATAATTTAATCCAACTGCTCAACAGAACCTCCCAACAAACCAGGACAGTTTCATCCATTTCTGCATTGACAGTATTGACTGAGATTATACCTTCCAGTGTTAAAAGGGTTAACAGATCAAGAAAAAAGAGGCCCCAAGGGGCCTGAGGGCACTCACCTAACATGGTAGCCTAAATATCAACCCAGAGAATTGATTTCAACAAGTTGCATCTGCTCCTCCTAAGAAAAGCTTATACCCAAAGATTCCCACAGGGAGCCCATATATGAACATAGGGACATGGCTTGAACAAACTTGAATCTCACCCCCTAAGGATGCTGCATACCAAATATCAAAACATTCCGACTGATGGATCTGAAGAAGATTTTTAAAGGAAATTCCTCATTTTGAACTAAGTTATCATTCGGGCTCCCACAGTGAGTCCAAATATGGACCTAGGGACATGGCTTGAACAAACTTAAATCTCCCCCCCCCCCCCCCCCCCCCCCCCAAGGATGCTGCATACCAAATATCAAAACATTCCGACTGCTGAATCTGAAGAAGATTTTTAAAGAAAATTCCTCATTTTGAACTAAGTTATAATTTGGGCTACCACATTGAGCCCAAATATGAACCCAGGGACTTGGCTTAAACAAACTTGAATCTCACCCCCCTAAGCATGGTGCATACCCAATATCAAAAGATTCTGCCTGCTGGATCTTGAGAAGAAGATTTTCAAAGAAATTTGCCTGAAATGCACTAAGTTCAAATTTGGGCTCCTATACTGAGCCCAAATATAAACCCAGGGGGCCGATTTGAACAAACTTGAATCATATCCACCCCACAATGTTGCATACCAAATATCAAAAGATTCTGCCTGCTGGATCTGGAGAAGAAGATTTTTTAAGAAATTTGCCTGAAATGCACTAAGTTCGAATTCGGGCTTCTATAGTGAGCCCAAATATGAATCCAGGGGGCCAATTTGAACAAATTTGAATCAGATCCACCCCACAATGTTGCATACCAAATATCAAAAGATTCTGCCTGCTGGATCTGGAGAAGAAGATTTTCTAAGAAATTTGCCTGAAATGCACCAAGTTCAAATTTGAGCTCCTAAACTGAGCCTAAATATAAACCCAGGGGGCCGATTTGAACAAACTTGAATCAGATTCACCCCACAATGTTTCTTACCAAATATGAAAAGATTCTGCCTGCTGGATCTGGAGAAGAAAATTTTTTAAGAAATTTGCCTGAAATGCACTAAGTTCGAATTCGAGCTTCTATAGTGAGCCCAAATATGAATCTAGGAAGCCAATTTGAACAAACTTGAATCAAATCCACCCCACAATGTTGCATACCAAATATGAAAAGATTCTGCCTGCCGGATCTGGAGAAGAAGATTTTTTAATAAATTTGCCTGAAATGCACTAAGTTCGAATTGGGGCTTCTATAATAAGCCCAAATATGAATCCAGGGAGCCAATTTGAACAAACTTGAATTAGATCCACCCCGCAATGTTGCAAACCAAATATGAAATGATTCTGCCTGCTGGATCTGGAGAAGAAGATTTTTTAAGAAATTTGCCTGAAATGCACTAAGTTTGAATTCGAGCTTCTATAGTGAGCCCAAATATGAATCTAGGGAGCCGATTTGAACAAACTTGAATCAGATCCACCCCACAATGTTGCATATCAAATATCAAAAGATTCTGCCTGCTGGATCTGGAGAAGAAGATTTTTGAAGAAATTTGCCTGAAATGCACTAAGTTCGAATTCGGGCTTCTATAGTGAGCCCAAATCTGAATCCAGGGGGCCGATTTGAACAAACTTGAATCAGATCCACCCCACAATGTTGCATACAAAATATGAAAAGATTCTGCCTGCTGGATCTGGAGAAGAAGATTTTTGAAGAAATTTGCCTGAAATGCACTAAGTTCGAATTCGAGCTTCTATAGTGAGCCCAAATATGAATCTAGGAAGCCGATTTGAACAAACTTGAATCAAATCTACCCCACAATGTTGCATACCAAATATCAAAAGATTCTGCCTGCTGGATCTAGAGAAGAAGATTTTTTAATGTTTTTCCCATTGCCTACAGTGTTAAAAAGTGCTGACTCAACACTTTTTCAAAGTCCTGAAAAAAGTACCTTGTGATCAAACCGATAGGGATTTTTTTTAACCATTCTATTCTACTGGATAAAAGTAAGCTTTATACAAAATAAGAATTCTCTGTGCCGTGTAGTTTTGGAGATATGGCAGTTTTAAGGTTTTTCCTATTTTTAGCTCCCAAGGTTCCCACGGGCAATGAGAAAAAAAATTTTTGCATCAATCAACTACTTATGACCCATTATCACCTCATATCAAATTTGGTTCAAATCGGCCTCACGGTTCAGAAAATAGAAATTTTAAGCGTAGCAAAAATTTTTGCCCCTCCCATAACGAAGGCAAATAATGCCCGACAAACTTGAACAAATTTGATTCTACACCTCAAAAGAAAGCTGCATACCAAATATCAAGTCTCTGCTGCTGCTGGTTCATGAGAAGAAGATTTTCAAAGATTGTGGTGCCCTTTGGGGGCGTGGCCCCATCCAGGAGGAGGGGCAACTTCATTTGAACAAATTTCAATTGACATTAGGTAATAAACATTTACCCAACATTTGAAACATATTGGGTCGGTGGTTTCTTTGGAGAATATTTATTTATTGATGTTTTAAAGTCACATATTTATGCACAATGGCTAATCATGACCATGACAGTTTTACGGGTGGAGGAAGCCGGAGTACCCGGAGAGAACCACCGAGCAACGATGAGCAGCTGCCAGCTCCCCAACATCATAACTCCGCACTGCAGCACAGGCAGGGTTAGATTGGTTGAAGACATGCGTACCATTGACGTGCAGTACGCCTTAGTATTCTTCGGAGAAGTTGGTTTTGTAAAGTTTATGCCGGATGACGACGGACGGCACAGACGACGGACGGAAAGTGATTAGAAAAGCTCACCTTGAGCTTTGCTCAGGTGAACTAAAAAGAAAAGGATCTAAGGCCTTAGAAAATGACAACAACAACAAAAATTTGGAAAAAATTGACGAATGACCTTGACCTTAGTTTATTATGATACACAACATACCATCTACTCATAATGCACATCTTTCGGAGTTTTTGTTGGAAAAATATTTAATAGTCAAGAAATCATATCCCAAGCAAACAAAATTTTGGATTCTTATACACCAGAGAAACAAACTATTGTCCTATGCCCTTTAGTTTAAACAATATTTATTGAAAAAAGTTAAGTAAACTGTATAACTTGGAGGTCGCTGCCTAACACTAGTATAAGAGGATATTCTAATGGACAATGTGGGGGGTGGGGTGAAAGGGGGGAGGGTGAAAGGGGGGGGGTTGTGAACACTGTTAACGTTTTTCATTCCAGTATGGAACACGGATCTGGAGGACTGCCGCCAGCACTATGCACCACCGGGAAACAAACAATGTCTCATAAGTGGAAGACGCATTATTCATTAGCAATATACTGTTCAATAATATGTTCAATAACATCGTTTGCCACCCGCAGCACGCAGTGTGGCAACAATACCCTGGAACCCCACCCCCCAACGAAAAGCCCCAACAGTGTGAGAAGCTTATAGTGAATCAGGCCCTCACCCCGCAGGTATTTCATTTGATGTAGGTTTTCACTAAAAAAAACTCATGTAAGACAGACAAGCAAACCCTCCACCACCAATCATCAGGTTAGTTTGATGGTCCATTAACAGAAAAGACAGTTGGATAACACGATAGCAGCTCACTTAAAAGAGATATTTTATTGAGAGATCACCCAGTGGGCGACTAGGCCCAGATTCCACCCATTGTAAATTATAAGGTGAGCAGCAGTAGGTCCGCAGTTATTGGAAGCATTTATTAAGAAGAAAAAAGTCCTGCACAATTTCAAATACAGACAAATTTTCATCACTGGTGAGGAATTTGGAGCCAAATAGGAGTGTTGTCACATCTGGTGCGAATGGAAGTGATTTTATTGTTGACCTGCATGCCTCTTCAAAGACAGGACAGAACAAAAGAAAGTGTTCGCTGGTCTCGAGGACACCACACTGACACAGGGGCGATGGTGACAGGTGGTTATTGAATAAATGGATGCTAAGATTACTGCAACAACTGCAATCTGCAGTGATAGATTTGTCCTATTTGTGATTTTGCATGGCTATAAAAAGACTTGCCTCTGTTAACATAACTTGCAAAATTACTCACTGATGAATTTTCTCTGATTGATAACAGTATGTCATTCCATAGGCTTGTAGTTCTCGGTATAAATGAAGACTGGTACAGATGAGTGTTGCAGAAGGGAACTCGGAGATCATTACCTGTTCGGAGATCGAGACATTGGCTGGTGGCAGAGGATGTTGGAGGTACCTTATTAGCAATATATGGGGGTGTCATGTGGTGAAGTATTCAGAAGAATTGTTCCAGTTTGTGTTTGCGACGTCTTTCCTCAAGAGAGTCCCAGAGGGTTTCATTGTACAATGCGGAAGTCCTAGCACTCAGTTTGCGTCAGTCACTATCCTTGCTGAAGCCAACTGTACTTTACCTTGGTCATATGCTCTCTGGCACTCATAATACAAATAATGTCAAATTTTTATCAACACGATGCCCCAGGGGGCCTGAGGGCACTCACCTGACAAGGTAGACTAAATATCAACCCAGGGAATTGATTTCAACAAGTTGCATCTACCTCTCCTAAGAAAAGCTTACACCAAATAACCTAAGATTCTGACTGGTGGATCTAAAAAAAAAAGATTTTTAAAGAATATTCCTCATATTCAACTAAGTTATAATTCTGGCTCCCACAGGGAGCCCAAATATGAACTCAGGGACTTGGCTTTACCAAACCTGAATCCCCCCCCACCCCTCATCCCCCCCCCCCCCCCCCCCCCACCACCAACAAGGATGCTGCACACCAAATATCAAAACATTCCGACTGCTGGATCTGAAGAAGATTTTTTAAGAAAATTCCTCATTTTGAACTCAGTTACAATTCAAGCTTCCACAGTGAGCCCAAATATTGACCTAGGGACATGGCTTAAACAAACTTGAATCTCACCAACCGAAGGATGCTGCATACCAAATATCAAAACATTCCGACTGCTGGATCTGAAGAAGAACATTTTAAAGAAAATTCCTCAGTTTGAACTAAGTTATCATTCGGGCTTCCACAGTGAGCCCAAAAATGAACCCAGGGACTTGGCTTGAACAAACTTGAATCTCACCCCCCTAAGCATGCTGAGCCCAAATATGAACCCAGGGGCCCGATTTGTACAAACATGAATCAGATCTACCCCACAATGTTGCATACCAAATATCAAAAGATTCTGCCTGCTGGATCTGGAGAAGAAGATTTTTTAAGAAATTTGCCTGAAATGCACTAAGTTCAAATTCGGGCTTCTATAGTGAGCCCAAATATGAATCCAGGGGGCCGATTTGAACAAACTTGAATCTGACCCCCCTAGAGATGATGTATACCAAATAGGAAAGAATTCTGCATGGTGGATCTGAAGAAGAAGATTTTTTGAATTTTGGAAAGAAATTCATCGGTGCTATCAGAGTTATGCCCCTTGTGGTGCCCCCTGTGGGTGTGGCAAGTTTATTTGTAAAAGTTTGAATTGGCATATGATGGGGAACATGCATACCAACTTTGGTTCAATTTGATCAAGTAGTTTGTGAGGAGTAATCGATAATGTAAAGTTCACAACGGACGACGGACGTTGACGACGGATGGCAAGTGATAAGTTAAGCTCCCTTCGGTGAGCTAAAAAATATTCAGTGGTCAAGAAATTCTGTTCTGGCAAAACAAATCATAAAATTCTCAAATTCCAGAGAACAAACTATTTGCTTGTGATCTTGACATTGGGGTATCTACCTTACAAGGATACACAAGACTCTATCTATAATACACAAGCTGATAAGTTTTGATGACATGTCAAGAAATTATGTCACGAACATTCAAAATTTTGGATTTTTAAAGTCCAGAGAAACAAACTTTTGTCCTATGACCCTCGATTTGGGAATACAGACTTTATTATGATATGTAATACGCTGTCTATCCATAACACACACTGTTTATAAGAGTTTTGAAGAAAAATAAAAGAAATTATAATAAAATATTGATAACAGGTGATGGATGGACAATGGACAAATCCGAGTAAGAAGTACTCTTCTGAATTTGCCATAGCAGTAAGCTAATGTTTCGGTGCTAATCTTCCATATTACTATATTAGTGATATAATTATAATAGCAGTGACAAGCACACTTTAAGTAAGAAATGGAAAAGCGGGAGGGGTGGACAAAATTCCTAACAAGTTTCTCAAAAGCGTGGGAGAGGAACTCTGTGAAAGCCCAACTGCCCTGTTCAATTTAGCCATAGAAAAACAAGAGGCCCCAAAAGAGTGGAGAGAAAGCAAATTGACACTTATTCACAAAAAGGGGGAAAAAGACATTTTGGATAATTATTGAGGTATCACTGTCAGTAGCAACACTGCAAAAGTTTTCTGTAAAGTCTTGTATGGGAGATTAGAGGAGGTGGTTGAGGAGAACGGTTATTTTCAGAATGGCTTCTGGAAGGGAAGGAGAGTCACTGATCATCTTTTTACGCTATCCCAAATGATTGAATCCTCGAAAGCAAAAAAGAAAAAGATGTTTATTGCCTTTTTGGATGTTAAAAAGGCATACGAGAGAGTATGGAGGGAGGGTAAGTAGCGAAAGCTTGAGGCTCTGGGCTTGGGAGGCGAGTTTGTTGGAATTCTGAAAGCATTATATAAAGATGTACAGAGTGAACTTAGCATGAGTAATATAACAAAACATGTGCCTATAAAACAGGGGTGTATCCCTTCGCCAATTCTTTCTGCATTATACCTCAATGGCTTAGGAGAGGAACTTTTACATAGCAACAAGGGACTAGCAGTTGGGGACTTGAAGATCCCAGGGCTATTTTTTGCATACGATATGGTGCGAGTGTCAGAAAGCAAAGAGGAGGTAGCGAAAATGCTGGGAATTGTTAGGAAATATGGGAATGAATGGAGATTCAAACTTAATGAAAGCAAAAGCAAAGTTACACCCATGGGCCATAAAATGGACCCCACTTGAAGGTGGAGAGTGGGAGAGTTCTGTATTCTGGAAGCTAGCATCAAACGCCTTAGTGCTGGAGAGACAGGTGACTACGAGTATCTGGGGGTAAGTATCTGGGGGCATCTAGCGAAACCACATAAATAAATTGATTCTGAAGGGGAGACAAATCCTTAACCAAATGAGAAACAGTTTCATCAAGGTTTTCATGGGGAAAAACAAATGGCTGTAAAGAGCCTGGAAACCCTGCATAACTGAAGATGGTCTGTCGACCGCTATAACCCCACTGTGGCATAATGTCTAGTGTGTGAAACTGAAAGAGACATTCAAATTTTGTAAGTAAAAAGAAATCCAACATGGCCACCAGTCGGCCATTTTGAATGTGATCAGGAAAAAAAATATGTCACACACTGCTCCTCATCATGTCGATCATTTATATTGAGTTTCATGACAATGTAGCAAAAACTGTAGAAGTAGTTCACTCCACAAGTATTTTGCAAAATCCAATATGACCACCAGTTGTCCATCTTAAATCTGATCATGAAAAAAATTATGTCACGCACTGCTCCTCACCATGTTGATCATTTTTGTAAAGTTTCATGAAAATGCAGCTAAACAGTGGAAGTAGTTTGCTCCACAAGTTTACATGTGCAACGGACCGATGATGACGATGACACCAGACCCACCGACCAATCGACCGAAAGACCGACAAGTTTACTCCTATATACACCCCTAAAACTTCATTTTGTGGGGTATAATGATGCAGACCGATGGATAATGGGGTCGAGTAATGCCGTAGCACTAGAAGCAATTAGTGGTGAGCTTGGGTGAATGAGGATCAAGGACAGGATAGACTTATTGAAACTCAGTTATCTTAATTATCTGGTAAATCTCCCCAACAGCCAATGGTGTAAAGTAATGTCCCAGAGTATTTTCGACTCAAATACCAAGAAAGGTGGATGGTCCAAGTGAGGGAGCTAGTAGAGAAATACTCATTGGAGATCTCGGATCTAGACACAGGAGCAACCCAGGGAAAACAAAATGGCAGAGAAAGAGTCATGGAGGATGGTAACCTTAATTGGCAAGAAGATTGATAAAGAAAAGCCTGGTTTTGAAGAGTACCTTGATAGTACCTTTGTGGGGTCACTGTTGTTCAAGCTGAGTTCATAGTCCCTTAGGCGTGGTGGAGACCCTGAAACACTTTCTTGCAGAATGCCCAAAATACCAGTCTAAAAGAATAAGATTCACTGGGAGTATAATGGGGAAGTGGGATGGGAGAATGAAGGACATGTGGTCAGTGAGTGACTCAAAGGAGAGGGTTAATATGTTAATTGGAGAGATTGGGAAGAATGGGGCAAGGGATGTCATCAAGCAGTTCGTCTCCGAGTCTTGGGAGGAGAGAAGAAGCATGGGTATAGGGAGGCAGTTGGGAGCACAGGGAAAACCAAGGACTTCTCACTTGAGAACTATGACCAAAGTGTTATTATTACTGGGAGAGTGCTAAATTATTTTTCACCACCCAGATTTGTTCACAGGACTTTGCCTTGTTACAATTTATAGGAGAGTCCCTGTGGGTACTCTCCTTTAAATTGTAACAAGGCAAATCTAAACAGACTAAACGATATCACTTCAAAATATGAATCATAGCCACTGAATTTGAAGCCTTTGAGTTGCAGAACCTGAACGTCAGAATAATGTGGAATCTTATTCTGTATCACTATAGTATGGCAGACTATTTACGGGTGCATTTGAATTCGCAGAGAGTACTTTACTCCGAGCTGGAATGGTGTGCTCAAATATTCCAAAGAAAAAGGAGCAGTGATTTCATGAATTTTGGGGCCTAAAAATACAAATGACTATTTGTGTGTGTTTGATGGGAATTCCCAGAAAAAAGTGTGCATGTGACCACTAGTTTCTTCCTGTCAATCTTACCTTCTTATTGTTGCATGACCTCCAGGTTTGAGAACAGAAGAAGTTGTCTAAAGGACAAAACTTGTCAAAGATATTTGAATGTCTAAATTAAAATGATGCAATCATATTTTTTTCACACAGGTATTTTAATGGTTGTTTATGGGAAAATATTTAGTACTGTTATACCTCATGGCTGTTACGGGATAATAATGGATGCCATCGATAATAATACTGGTAATCTTTAACTATACTGCAGAAACGATAATACAGTTTTTAATAAGAATTAGGGGTTTTAACTGGCAGAGTGTTGAAAGTCCAGTTTGGGGCTTTATTCTGAAGTGCAGGTGCTTCAACGTAAATGCATCATTTTTGGTGGATGAGCTTCATATTACCTTTGAAGTTAAATAATTTTGTCCGTTAGGATTTGCCTTGTTACAATTTATGAGAGAATTCTTATAGGCACTCTCTCATGAACTGTAACAAGGCTAATTAAGAAACATGAACAAATTTTGAGGACAAAAATAATTCAGCACTCTACCAGTTAACAACTCACATGTGTTGTGTGATGACAAAGTGAGTTATTTTTCAAGGGCCCCAAAAAATCATCCAATCTAAGTACATTCTCAAATATTATAAAATATACACACCATTTCAATATCTTTTTTATCTTGCCTTCTTGCCCATATAACAGCCAAAATATACAGAACTACAATGACAATCTCTGTTGCATAAAGGGTTATATTTTTGGTAAAGTCCATATTACTGAACACATAGTCAAAATCAATTGTGTTTGGAACCACAACCCAGCCACCAGCAAATGTTGTTAGATGCGTGCAGAAGCATACCACATGCTTGAAGTTAGTGTCTTCTCCAACCTGAAAAGTAAGTAGAAATGAATGTTAACCTTTTTCCTAACCATGCTGCCAAAACCGATCAACCCTATTCACAAAAAATGCCATTTTAATTCTATTCTTTCATTTTCTGTCTCAAGGACAAAGCTGATGACACCTCACTGAAACCAGCTTGTTGAGCTTGCTTCAATGACGAGTCCAAAGCTAGTCAGAATATGAAAATGATTATAGTTATCCCTTTATCTAACAAACTGGCAAACATCCCCTCGCATAATTTACAACTTGAGCACTTGAAAAAATATTATTTTTTAAACAAATTCAACAAAACCATATCATGTGACCCATCATTGAAATGATTTTGTCACAGACATTCCATTGAGTGGTCACATGATATGTTTCTGTGGAAATTTTTTTTAGAAAAATCAAAAAAATAATATTAAAAATCTTAAATTTTGATATCATTTGCATTGGGTAAAGGGTTATTCGAGAAACTTCTTTATTTTTTCATCTACTATTCTGGTTGGGTAAAGAGTTTAACGATGACATTATACAAGACATTACTTCGAGAAAAAAACAGGCTTACCCTACCAAGGCTTTCCAGTCAAGTTACTGCACAACCACTAATTTCAGGTTGTCACCAGGATGAAATTCTAAAGATCTGGTGAGTCCTTTAAGGGTAAACATTTCACATTATAGCATGGAAATATATCTTTCCCTTAACCATAGAAAAATCAGCATTTATACTCTATTCTTTCCCATAAATTATTGTTAAATTTTGGTAAAAGAAAAATTAAGAACAGGGGCATAGGAAGCATATTTCAATCCTGCTGGGGAGGTGGGAGAGAAGGGACAAGTCTGGAAATAAAGAGCTTACATTGTAATCCTATACAGTTAAAACTAGAAGTCCTGTCATGAATTGTACGCTCATCTGGGCTTAATTGTGTATAGGAATTGCCATCTCAAATGGCATCCAAAGCACGGCAGGTTCACCTGGTTACTCATAGCAAACACAGGCAATGTTTCTGCCAATGGACCTCTGGGTTACCCTATGCAATTATGCAAGCTATTACAGCAATTGTTTTCATAAACACGCTAGATTATTGACACTACATACAAGCATGAGACTTCAGTCTATTACAAAAATCTTAAAATAAACTGAAAAAGTACTTGCATGAAGGAAAATGTATCAAAATCAATTTGTAAAACTGTGATTCAACCTTTTATTTCTTTGAATTCACATGAAAATGGTCTTTCAGACCATTTTCATGTGAAATCAAAGAAATAAAAATTAAAAAATTTTTTTTTTTAAAAATACTGAAATCTGATAAAAAACTGAAAATCTCGTCCCTGTATAAATTTTTCAAGCACTTTCAAGGACTTTGCTACTGGAGATATGATTTTCAAGCACGTTCCAGGCCCTGGATTTTCGATTTTTTAATTAAAGCACCTTCAAGGACCTGTACAAACCCTGCAAAATGGCTCTGTAAAAAAGAAAACTTTAGTGTGTTTGTCTGGATTAACAACAAGCCAGTCACAAAGGTTATTTAAATCAAGAGACAATAACTCACCAAAGAAAAAAACCTACCAGAATGTATCCTGGAGATGAAGCTGCAGCTTTTGGTCACATGAGTTATGTTATCTGAAACTTTTAACTGGTATGTATGTACTTGTATTTATATATAAAATTATTTTGTCGAACATGAATGGTGATATTTGTATCTCAGCTATAACTCATATAAAATCTGTTGATATCACACTTCATAGACATAGTTAAGGACAGTCAGAAGGTGTGTTGGGTATAACCCAATCTTACAAATATTCAAGGTCAAGGTCATACTTGAGTACATGAAGGTCACCATCATAGCTCAGAAACTGCATCATTCGCACCTCTGACCTCAGAGTGTAAACACCTTGATTGTTATCATGGAAAATTTGGAATTACCAACTAGATTAAAGAAAGCCATCTCAGCTCTGGGCGTCTCTTGTCCCATCTCCTGGACTATCCAGGAAATAGGCAAGAGCATCCAACTGACACTGGAATTTAATGTTGAAGAGAACATCACAACACTACCTTTCCCTCTCACACTGGTCCTCACCCGAGGGAGTATGGAGGCCCTGAGAAGAGTAAAAAGAAAAAAAGAAAGAAGAGCCTGTTGACCAAGCGTAGGGATGCCCCACACTTGGAGGCTTTCCTGGATAAGACGAAAGAAGGGAGTGAGGGGGTGAAGGTTCCAGAGGCAGCCCCCAGTTCCCCTCCTAATCCCACAGGCACGCCAAACCACCCACCGACTCCCCAGCCAATACAGTTGGATGAGGAATGACCTGTGGAGACTGAGGAGAAACTGGAAGTTGCTTTTTCGCCGCCTCCCACTCCCCTCTTCCTTCACTTCTGTACAGCTCTGGCAAGAGAGACACAGTGAATCAACAACCACCACAGACCTCAGACACACGAAGCATAGAGAACATGTTGGAAAAATGCAATCAGATCCTGGCCGACTCACAAGAAAAAAGGAAACACTCCAATGAAATCTCCAGAATGGCTAAAGAAATACTCAAAAAAAGTTGTCAACAACAAACAAATCAACAGCAAGACTTAACATACACATCACCATCACAGCCACCTCCTAAAAAGAAGACCTGCAAGAAGCATAGACGTGGATGAGTTGCTTCCTTCTCTTTTCTTCCTTTACCACGCCCAGATATGGCACAAAACTTATAGTCAATAAGGGTCAAAAGGGGCTTGCCCCACCGTGTCCCTGCATGCCTTCGGTACGCGAAACCATTTCTTCTTCTCAGAAACTGTTATGGCTGCAAGCATAAAGCACAATCATTAAGGTCAGTTCCATTTATTTATTTTTTTTAGGGGTGGGTGTGGGGGTGAGGTGAGGCATTACTCAGTGACACATCATGTTAAATTTTATCAAGGAAATGAGTGTGCATATGTTAAGGAAAGAGGAATGGTGTGGGAAGAAGGGAATTTGGTGCTCTTTAATATTTATTAATTAATAAAGGGAGATAAAGGGCCTCAATTGACAATTTATTTTTGGTTAGTAAAGTTCCCAGTGTAACAGAGTGTTATGCTATTTTTGAGCATATCCATGTGAATAACATTAAAATTTTCAATTTCAGAACTAAGGCAATGCCTAGAGGAAAAGTGTATGCTTGAGATATCATTGCTATTTTGGGTGGATGTTCCAGCCTACCTGCCTACCTATCTATTACATCTAACTATGTTGTGTGTAAATGAATAAGATAATTTAAAAATCTTTTCTGTTCAAGACTAGTGGGTTGTTTTCAAGCTGGAAATCCATTAGACTTTCATATGGTGGTTTTTTACTGTTTTACTTTTTAATGTTCAAAAATTATTTTTTGTAAGTGTCTATTGGTTTCTCAAATTGTTAGGTATATACAATTTTAGGTATATACAATTTCTAGTCAACAGTTTATGTTGTGAGGGATGATCATTTTTTGTGGCTGAAGTATTGAACCAGCATCCCTCTGGGAGGGATGAGCATATAGTGGGTCTAGATTAAAAAGATATTGTCAATAAATCGATAAAATACTTCAGGTTTGAGTGGTGATGCTGCAAGGATTTGATTTTGGAGTTCTCCCATATTTCATTTTCTAACTCATTCTGCTAAAAAGCTACAGACAGGACATCAAAGAGTTGTTGGAGGATGGACAGTACCATAAGATAATATGTACATTTATAAAAGAACAAAGTAAACTTGAAACAAGAGGCCCCAGGGAGCCTGGCGGCGCTCACCTGACATGGTAGCCTAAATATCAATCCAGAGAATTGAGTTCAACAAGTTGCATCTGCTCCTCCTAAGAAAAGCTTATACCAAATATCCAAAGATTCTGACCAGTGGATCTAAAAAACAAGAGGCCCCAGGGGGCCTGAAGGCGCTCACCTGACATGGTAGCCCAAATATAAAACCCAGGGAATTGATTTCAACAAGTTGCATCTGACCCTCCTTAGAAAAGCTTATACCAAATATCCAAAGATTCAGACCAGTGGATCTAAAAAAAAATATTTTTAAAGAATATTTTCATATTGAACTAACTTAGAATTCAGGCTCTCATAGGAAGTCCAAATATGAACACAGGGACTTGGCTTGAACAAACTTGAATCTCATCTCCAGTGGGATGCCGTTTTCCAAATATCAAAAGATTCTGACTGGTGGATGTGAAGAAGAAAGTTTTTGAAGAATATTCCTCATATTGAACTAAGTTATAATTCAAGCTCCCACAGGGAGTCCAAATATCAATCCAGGGACTTGCCTTGAACAAACTTGAATCTCTCTCCCCTAAGAATGCTGCATGCCAAATGTCAAAACATTCCGACCGCTGAATCTGAAGAAGATTTTTAAAGAAAAATTCCCCATATTGAACTAAGTTATAATTCGGGCTCCCACAGGGAGCCCAAATATGAACCCAGGGACTTGGCTTCAACAAATTTGAATCTCACCCCCTAAGTATGCTGCACACTGAATATCAAAATATTTCGACTGCTGGATCTGAAGAAGATTTTCAAAGAAAATTCCTCATTTTGAACCAAGTTACAATTCGAGCTCCCAAAGTGAGCCCAAATATGAACCTAGGGAGATGGCATGAACAAACTTGAATCTCACCCCCTAAGGATGCTGCATGCCAAACATCAAAACATTCCGACTGCTGAATCTGAAGAAGAAGATTTTTAAAGAAAAATTCCTCTTATTGAACAAAGTTTTGATTCGGGCTCCCACAGGGAGCCCAAATAACAACCCAGGGACTTGGCTTGAACAAACTTGAATCACACCCCTCTAAGGATGCTGCTGCACACCAAATATCAAAACATTCTGACTGCTGGATCTGAAGAAGATGATTTTTTAAGAAAATTCCTCGTTACAATTTGAGCTCCCACAGTGAGCCTAAATATGGACCTAGGGACACGGCTTGAACAAACTTGAATCTTACCCCCCTAAGGATGCCACATACCAAATATCAAAACATTCCGACTGCTGGATCTGAAGAAGAAGATTTTTTAAGAAAATTCCTTATTTTGAACTAAGTTATCATTTGGGCTCCCACAGTGAGCCCAAATATGAACCGAGGGACTTGGCTTGACCAAACTTGAGTCTCACCCCTCTAAGGATGCTGCATACCAAATATCAAAAGATTCTTATTGGTAGATCTGAAGAACAAGGTTTTTAAAGAATATTCCTCATACTGCACTAATTTAAACATTTGGGCTCCCATAGAGAGCCCAAATATGGACCCAGGGAATTGATTTGAATAAACCTGTGAAACAATCTTCCAAAGATGTTATATGTGAAATTTGAAAGCTTTTGCAGCAGTGGTTTTGGAGAAAAGTAGTGTTAAATGTTTTTCCCATTACCCACAGTGTTAAAAAATGCTGACTCAGCACTTTTTCAAAGTCCTAAAAAAGTACACCATGATAAAACCGATAGCAATTTTTTTTTACCATTCCATTCTGTTGGTCCAAAGGAAGCTTCACACCAAATAAGAATTCTCAGTGCCATGTAGTTTTGGAAATATGGGCGTTTTAATTTTTTTCTATTTTTAGCTCCTGTGGTTCCCATGGCGCAATGAGAAAATTTTTTTCTGGTATAAATTATCTACTTATATCCCAATAAAACCTCATGTCAAATTTGGTTCAAATCAGCCTCTCGGTTTTGAAAATAGAAATTTTGGGTGGGGCAAAAATTCTTGCCCCCTCCCATAACGATGGCAAATATAGCCCCTAGAACTTCTCTTGAACAAATCTGAGTCTACACCTCAAAAGGAAGCTGCATACCTAATATCAAGTCTCTGCTACTGCTGGTTCATGAGAAGAAGATTTTCTAAGATTTAGGCTCACTTTTTGGGTGTGGCCCTACCAAGGTCAAGTTGATTTGAACAAACTTGAATTGACATATGATAGGCAGAGCCTGAAATAACGGTTGGACATTGGACATGTCCGGTCAAATTTACGGTCGGAAAAAAAAATTAAATCTCAAAAATTTATTTTTTTTTCTCCTAATTTTCAACAAGTGTCCACACTGTGACCACACACCACCACGTTTCAATCAATAGACATCAAAGGACGCATAGTGGCATGTTTACATTCTAGGCACAGCTTAGTTTCTTTGATCTACATCACTCAGCATGGTCGTTTGTCTCAAATTGTGCCAGTAACGTTCGGTGCGTTGGAAATGTTACATGTAGCACATTGAAACTTTTCCGACGAGACTTACGGAGACTATGACATTGTGATCGTGATTCCAGACAAACGCCCATACTGTCTAGCAGAGTAGTGCCATAACTAACATACTTGGTTGGCACAAACCATCAGATTCTGTATCATGACGGAATGGAAGGTACCTAAAATTGCCAAACTGCAGAAATGGAAAGACGAGTACAAATGGCTTGATTTTTCGGACAAAAAATTTAAGTGTTCTTTAAGTACAAAATGTAATGAAAAGTTGATGGGCTGTCAAAATTATAGTCGTTTGATGGGCGACGGCAGTACAAATTATCACCTCAGCATGTTGAAAGATCACGCAGGCAGTCAGATGCATCAAAAAGCATGTGATCACGAGAGTCGTAAACAGTTTGGAACTATACCAAACAAGAGGCCCCAGGGGGCCTGAGGGCGCTCACCTGACATGGTAGCCTAAATAGCAACCCAGAGAATTGATTTCCACAAGTTGCATCTGCTCCTCCTAAGAAAAGCTGAAACCAAATATCCAAATATTCTGACCAGTGGATCTAAAAAATGATTTTTAAAGAATATTCCTCATACTGAACTAAGTCATAATTCGGGCTCCCACAGGAAGCCCATATATGAACCCAGGGACTTAGCTTTAACAAACCTGAATCTCACACCCCTAAGGATTCTGCACACCAAATATCAAAACATTCCGACTGCTGGATCTGAAGAAGAAGATTTTTAAAGAAAATTCCTCATTTTGAACCAAGTTACAATTCGAGCTCCCACAATCAGCCCAAATATGGACCTAGGGACATGGCTTGAACAAACTTGAATCTTACCCCCCTAAGGATGCTGCATAAAAAATATCAAAAGCATTCATCTGCTGGATCTGAAGATTTTTAAATAAAATTCCTCATTTTGAACTAAGTTGTCATTCAGGCTCCCATAGTGAGCCTAAATATGAACCAAGGGACTTGGCTTGAACAAACTTCAAAATCTCAGCCCCCTAAGGTTGTTCCATGCCAAATATCAAAACATTCCAACTGCTGAATCTGAAGAAGAAGATTTTTAAAGAAAAATTCCTCATATTGACTAAGTTATAATTTGGGCTCCCACAGGGAGCCCAAATATGGACCCATGGACTTGGCTTTAACACACTTGAATCCCCCCTCCCCCCCAAGGATGCTACTCACCACATATCAAACCATTCCGACTGCTGGATCTGAAGAAGAAGATTTTTTAAGAAAATTCCTCATTTCGAACAAAGTTACAATTCAAGCTCCCACATTGAGCCCAAATATGGACCTAGGGACATGGCTTGGACAAACTTGAATCTCACCCCCCTAAGGATGCTGCATACCAAATATCACAAGATTCTGCCTGCTGGATCTTGAGAAGAAGATTTTCAAAGAAATTTGCCTGAAATGCACTAAGTTCGAATTTGGGCTTCTATAGTGAGCCCAAATATGAATCCAGGTGGCCGATTTGAACAAACTGGAATCAGATCCACCCCACAATGTTGCATACCAAATATCAAAAGATTCTGCCTGCAGGATCTGGAGAAGAAGATTTTTGAAGAAATTTGCCTGAAATGCACTAAGTTCAAATTCGAGCTTCTATAGTGAGCCCAAATATGAATCTAGGGAGCCGATTTGAACAAAATAGAATCAGATCCACCCCACAATGTTGCATACCAAATATCAAAAGATTCTGTCTGCTGGATCTGGAGAAGAAGATTTTTTAAGAAATTTGCCTGAAATGCACTAAGTTCAAATTTTGGCTCCTATACTGAGCCCAAATATAAACCCAAGGGACCGATTTGAACAAACTTGAATCAGATCCACCCCACAATGTTGCATACCCAATATCAAAAGATTCTGCCTGCTGGATCTTGAGAAGAAGATTTTCAAAGAAATTTGCCTGAAATGCACTAATTTCAAATTTGGGCTCCTATACTGAGCCCAAATATAAACCCAGGGGGCCGATTTGAACAAACTTGAATCAGATCCACCCCACAATGTTGCATACCAAATATCAAAAGATTCTGCCTGCTGGATCTGGAGAAGAAGATTTTTTAAGAAATTTGCCTGAAATGCACTAAGTTCGAAATCGGGCTCCTATACTGAGCCCAAATATGAACCCAGGGGGCCGATTTGAACAAACCTGAATCAGATCCACCCCCCAATGTTGCATACCAAATATCAAAAGATTCTGCCTGCTGGATCTGGAGAAGAAGATTTTTTAATGTTTTTCCCATTGCCTACAGTGTTAAAAAGTGCTGACTCAGCACTTTTTCAATGTCCCGAAACTGTACCCTATGATAAAACCGATGGCAATTTTTTTTTACCAATTCTTTCTGTTGGTCCTAAGGAAGCTTCACACCAAATAAAAATTCTCGGTGCCGTGCAGTTTTGGAGATATGGGCGTTTTAATTTTTTTCTATTTTTAGCTCCTGCGGTTCCCATGGGGCTACGGGAAAAAAAAAATCAGCATAAATTAGTTACTTATGACCCAATAAGCCCTCACATAAAATTTGGTTCAAATCAGCCTCTCGGTTTGGAAAATTGAAATTTTGGGCGGGGCCAAATATTTTGCCCCTCCCATAACGACGCCAAGTATAGCCCACAAACTTCTCTTGAACAATCTGAGTCTACACCTCAAAAGGAAGCTGCACACCAAATATCAAGTCTCTGCTACTGCTGGTTCATGAGAAGAAGATTTTTTAAGATTTCAGCATACTTTTTGGGTGTGGCCCTACCCACGGGCGGGGCAACTTGATTTGAACAAAATCAAATTGCGATGTCATAACAAACTATTATCTCAAATATCAATTAAATTGGTTCAGCGGTTTGGGAGGAGAAGACGCAAACACCATGTTCACAGACGACGGATGACGGACGCAGGACGACGGACGACAGATGACGGACGGTGAGTGATCACTATAGCTCTCCTGACTGAAAGTCAGGTGAGCTAAAAAACATATCGTCAAGTCTATACCTGAAGACTGTGCAATAAAAGTTGCCTTTAGGAAGATGTCTGATGATGAAAGACAGAGAATGAAACGCTTATTTGAGATAGCCTATTATATTGGGAATAATGGGCGACCATACTCTGACTTCGCAGAGCTTAAAGTTTTGAAGAAACTGCACGGAGTTGATTTGTCTTCAGCCTACCCCAATGAAAATGCATGTAAAGATTTTTTGCGAGACATAGCCTATACTCTGTTTGACTTGGGCGTCAAGTCAAAAATCAAGCTTGCCAATTTTATATCTGTTGTGTGATGGGTCTTCAGATGTCAGCACCGTTGAAACTGAAGTAATCTATGTCTTATTTGTTGATCCTGATTCCTTCCAACCTGTTACTATATACTTTGCATTGGAAAGCTTGGAGGATCAATCCTCCAATGGTATCCTTAATGGTATCGAATCAGCATTCCGGAAAGCTGATTTATCTGACAAATTAGATGACTTGGTTTTTTTTAAGTCTGACAGGGCATCAGCAAACAGTGGTATGTACAATGGCCTCATAGCTAAGCTTCAAATGAAATACCTGAGGGTGGATTTCATTTGGTGTGTTTCGCATCGTCTCGAGTTGGCACTGAAAGACTGCCTGAGAGAACCCATTCAAATTGTGGAAGACCCTTTGCGAGATCTATATTCCATATATCATCGATCCTCAAAGAAGTTAAGAGAGTTGAAAAAATTGCATGACATTTTGAAAAATGTGTACAATTTTGAACATGGGCAGGTACGCCCATCAAAATTTTCTGGGATGCGGTGGATAGACCATAAAGTGCGAGCTATGTGTGGTTTTGTAGACAAGTTCGGCTTGTATGTTCAACATATTGAAAATGTTGTAGCCGAGTCTAAAGCAACAGACAAAGCGTCTCTCAGTGACAAACTGAAGCGAATGAAATACGCAAAAGTTTTGCTACTGAGCGCTTTATTTGTTGATTTGTTAGATCGTGTCAAGCAGTTGAGTTTGCGGTCTCAAAATCAATCAGAAACCCTTCTTAGTATATTTGAGTGTGTGGATGATACCATTTTGCACTTAAAAAACTAGAAAAGCAGCCTGTTCAGGCCTTCGGTTTCCCACTTCTCAGCTCTGTACTCGGTAAGATTAATGATGTTGACAACAGCTACCAAGATGTCAAACTGATAGATTTAGCTAATGGAAAACTATTTGTACAGAACCATGTGTGTGATTATGTGCAATCAATTGTGGGGTGTTTGCAAGAGCGATATGGGATTCTTGTTACTAATCCTTGGCTCCCTGAGGGTGAGAAGAAAATTATTGTTGAGTCAGTTACTGCTGCTATGAGATCTGGGGATGCAAAAGCGCAGCATATCTGCACTGTTCTGGATACAGGCACGTGGGTTCTCCCAGAGATCTTGGAAACGGGGTATTCAGGGATCGAGCTGGCACTAGTGAAGAAGTCTTGACTGAACACTCAAAAGCAGTGGCGTGTGACAGTGACACGGAAATTCTTTTGAATGTTCTGACAAAACATCTGGCTGCAATTGATGTTTTATATGAATGCTATAAATGTGTGCTATCAGCTCTGTCTTCTGATTTAATTGAAGAACAGTATATTTCAGTGGTCCGTTATGCCACTGCACACACAGAGTGCCAGTTGTACAATCCTATGCAAATGTGGCAAATTCTTCAAAAAAAAACAAAGGAGACACACACCCTTGTTTATTTGAATTTATTGAACTGTGTATGTGTTGCCCGTTCAGTAATGCAGAACTTGAGAGATTTTTCTCACGAATGGGTAATGTGAAAACAGACATCCGCAATAGTTTGAAACCTGAAAACCTGCAAGATCTGTGCAGGGTTTTACTTGGTCCTTGTTTACAAACATTCTCATCAAGTATGGCCTTAAGGGCAGCGGATAGGTGGTTCAATTCAAAGGGGAGGAGGTTAAACCAACGCAAATGCAAAAAATATGCAAAGTGGGAAAGCAAGCACACGAATTCTGCCGCAGGGACAAGTTCGGGGGATATGGAATTAGGCCTATCAGATACAGAGTCAGCTTCCAATTCTTCAGACATTTCAAGTTCTGATATTAGTGACAATGAATGTATGCTTGTAAAATTCAAACACATTATTACTAATTTTTGTTTTAATGAAGTATGAATCTATGAACTGCATGGAGTTTCGATTTTAATCGATACTCCATGTAGTTCATAGATTTCATACTTCAGCCAGGCTGTCGGCGACAGTTAACACAGACTGAGCCATTTCATTCGGGGCATAGATTCATTGTCCCCAATCACGGTATTTTGTCAAGTTTACAAAATGTCATGATTTGCGACTCTGAAACTATGGCAATTGGCAAATTTGATTGTTAGTGATGTCCAAAAACCAATCGATTATTTCCTACATTCAAATTTGGGTTAACTATGGGTGGGCTAAACCACCCATACTTATCCCAAATTTGAATGTAAGAAATGTCCGGGCCGATTCTCAAGGGGTTAAATGTTGTGAGTTGAGATCCGAAATTTGTACACGGTACACCGAGTGTTAAGTTGATAACACCAAGTGTATACTGTATACATAGGCCTACTGCCTACATATCAATACTATTCCAGACTTTTCCAGCTAATTGTGCCCAGTAAGTTTGCAAACAAGGGGATTTGGGCATATCAGATTTAGATTGTATTTTCTACGATTGCAAATTGCAATCCTAGAAAATATATTCTAAATCTGACATGTCCAGATTTCCATGTTACACGGGGATTGCCCATGCTAAATTTATACATAAATCGGGTGCAGTCCACAGGTTTGGAGTTTGCGCACTCGCATTGTAAAGTACAACACTGGCTTCCATTAAAAAAAATCATCTGACTTTGAGGCGTTCAATTTCGTTTTATTTTCTGGTTTACCCACAGGTGCAGTCAACGAGTTCGGAGTTTACGCACTCGCATTGTATAGTACAACACGTGCTTCCAGTAAAAATATCACACAATGTTGAGGTGTTCGAATTCGTTATATTCACTGGTTTACCCCAAAACCCACCACTGGCACCAGCCAGGCCAATACTGGCTGGAAGGTTGAGTTGTGTGTCAGTCTGGGTCTGACGTCCATACTCCATACATTATCATACATTTATCTAATAACCACGGAAATTTCAAAGGAGTATCAACTGTTTCAAGTGTGTGAGAATGCACCAGAGAACACCATTTACAACGTAAGTTTAAAAAATTTTCTCAACATCAGGAGGGGACACGCCTCCTGATAACCTCCCTGTCTTGGCACTGCACCAAGGCAGACGCTGTGCATCTGTAAAGTTGTCCTACCAAATTAAAAATCCTTATTTCAGGCACTGATGATAGGGATACATGCATAGCAAATTTGGTTGAATTTGGTCCAGCAGTTCGTGAGAAGAAGTTGATAATGTAAAGTTAATGCCGGACGGACGATGGACACCAAACGACGGACGGAAAGTGATTAGTAAAGCTCCCCTTAAGCTGTGCTCAGGTGAGCTAAAAATATAAAATTACTTTAAATTTATCATATTTTTATATTAGAACCAATGGCCCAGACTTAGCTGAATAGTAAAAAGGCAGGAGGGCTTAGGACTTACAGAATAGCAGACTAAAATTCAGCTCCTTGGCCTGCATTATGACTCCCAAGGTGAATAGAAGAGTACAATTTAGGAATTACATATATCCCTCTCTATTCAACAATAGAGAAGGACATTAACCACCAAAATAAGGAGCAATATCCAAGTGATTCCTTATTACTTAGCATAAATTATTACGCTAATTGGGTGTAACAAGCCCCCAATTTTAAGGCTTGTCCAGAATAAGACACTTAAAATAAGGAAAAGCATGTCCGAGAGTTGGGGACTAAAGCCTACAGACATATATTGTATATAATGCAACAAGCTGTACATAAGATCAGTATAATCTATAGACAATAACAGCTTCACTCACAGTTACACATTTATTATAAGGCCAGAAGAGGTAAAGGGAAATCACCACACACCCCCCCCCCCCCCCCCCAACTCTTTTTCAAGGAATTGACCTTCAAAATAAAGAGGGAAGCAGCCTGGAAAAGGTGATAAAGTGGTACTGAATAACAGATAGGCACCTAAACAGTTCCCGGTTACTAAAATCGCAAGCTTCTAATAGTATGCCGCATCTGAAATACGTAGATAGGTCGATAACCGGTGATATTAATATGTACAACCTTAAGCTTGTCCAATTGAATCCCAATGGAATGTTATCGTTCAGGTGTACAAGTAAATTTCAATAATGAACTCCCAAATTGTAACAGTTCAATCTATGAGAATGAGAGAGCAGGATTCCCTTTTGTGTATCGCTTCCGGTTGAAGACTGGATTCAGAACCAGGAGTGGGATATGAATACAAGAGGCCCCAAGGAGCCTTAATCGCTCACCGGCCAAAGTGGTGGTTCATCAACACTACAAAGGAATGAAGTCATGAGAGACAAATTTTATGGAACTAGAGCCATGGCTTGAACAAACTTGAATCAATATCAAAACATTCCGACTGCTGAATCTGAAGAAGAAGATTTTCAAAGAAAAATTCCTCAAATTGACTAAGTTATAATTCAGGCTCCCACCGGGAGCCCAAATATTGACCCAGGGACTTGGCTTTAACAAAGTTGAATCTCACCCCACTAAGGATGCTACGCACCACATATCAAAACATTCCGACTGCTGGATCTGAAGAAGAAGATTTTTTAAGAAAATTCTTCATTTTGAACTAAGTTACAATTCAATTTCCCACAGTAAGCCCAAATATGGACCTAGGGACATGGCTTGAACAAACTTGAATCTCACCCCCTTAAGGATGCTGCATACCAAATATCAAAACATTCTGAATGCTGTATCTGAAGAAGAAGATTTTTAATGAAAATTCCTCATTTTGAACCAAATTATCATTCAGGCTCCCACAGTGACCCCAAATATGGACCTAGGGACATGGCTTGAACAAACTTGAATCTCACCCCATAAGGATGCTGCATACCAAATATCAAAACATTACGACTGCTGGATCTGAAGAAGATTTTTAAAGAAAATTCCTCATTTTGAATTAAGTTACAATTCAAGCTCCCACAGTGAGTCCAAATATGGACCTAGGGACATGGCTTGAACAAACTTCAATCTCACCCCCCTAAGGATGCTGCATATCAAATATCGAAACATTCCAACAGCTGGATCTCAAGAAGATTTTTAAAGAAAATTCCTCATTTTGAACTTAAGTTATAATTCGGGCTACCACAGTGAACCCAAATATGAACCCAGGGACTTGGCTTGAACAAACTTGAATCTCACCCCCCTAAGCATGCTGCATACCCAATATCAAAAGATTCTGCCTGCTGGATCTTGAGAAGAAGATTTTTAAAGAAATTTGCCTGAAATGCACTAAGTTCGAATTCGGGCTTCTATACTGAGCCCAAATGTGAATCCAGGGGGCCGATTTGAACAAACTTGAATCAGATCCACCCCACAATGTTGCATACCAAATATCAAAAGATTCTGCCTGCTGGATCTTGAGAAGAAGATTTTTTAGGAAATTTGCCTGAAATGCACTAAGTTCGAATTCGGGCTTCTGTACTGAGCCCAAATGTAAATCCAGGGGGCTGATTTGAACAAACTTAAATCAAATCCACCCCACAATGTTGCATACCAAATATCAAAAGATTCTGCCTGCTGGATCTTGAGTAAAAGATTTTTAAATAAATTTGCCTGAAATGCACTAAGTTCGAATTCAGGCTACTATACTGAGCCCAAATGTGAATCCAGGAGGCCGATTTGAACAAACTTGAATCAGATCCACCCCACAATGTTGCATACTAAATATCAAAAGATTCTACCTGCTGGATCTTGAGAAGTAGATTTTTTAAGAAATTTGCCTGAAATGTATTAAGTTCGAATTCGGGCTTCTATACTGAGCCCAAATGTAAATCCAGAGGGCCAATTTGAACAAACTTGAATTAGATCCACCCCACAATGTTGCATACCAAATATCAAAAGATTCTGCCTGCTGGATCTGGAGAAGAAGATTTTTTAAGAAATTTGTCTGAAATGCACTAAGTTCGAATTTGGGCTTTTATAGTGAGCCCAAATATGAATCCAGGGGGGCCGATTTGAAAAAACTTGAATCAGACCCATACCAAGATGCTGCATACCAAGTATCAAAAGATTCTGCCCACTGGTTCTGGAGAAGAAGATTATTTAATAATTTTTCAATAATTCATATGGTGCTATCAGTTGTGCCCCATACAGAGCCCCCAAGGGACGTGGCCATTTCATTGAACAAACTTGAATTGACATATGGTAATGAACATCCATACCAAGTTTCGAGCAAATCAACCTAGCGGTTTGAGAGGAGAAGTCGTTTGAAAAGTGTTCATGATGCCGGGCGGATGACGACGCCGGACGCCGGACGGTAAGTGATAAGTTTAGCTCCCTTCGGTGAGCTAAGAAAGATTTTTAAAGAATATTCCTCATATTGAACTAAGTTCGCCCAGGGACTTGGCTTTAACAAACTTGAATCTCACCCCCAAGGATGCTGCACACCAAATATCAAAACATTCAGACTGCTGGATCTGAAGAAGATTTTTAAAGAAAATTCCTCATTTTGAACTAAGTAACAATTCGAGCTCCCACAGTGAGTCCAAATATGGACCTAGGGACATGGCTTGAACAAACTTGAATCTCACCCCCCTAAGGATGCTGCATACCAAATATCAAAACATACCGACTGCTGGATCTGAAGAAGAAGATTTTTAAAGAAAATTCCTCATTTTGAACCAAATTATCATTCGGGCTCCCACAGTGAGCCCAAATATGGACCTAGAGACATGGCTTGAACAAACTTGAATCTCATCCCCACTAAGGATGCTGCATACAAAATATCAAAACATTCGGACAGCTGAATCTGAAGAAGAAGATTTTTAAAGAAAATTCCTCATTTTGAACTAAGTTATAATTTGGGCTACCACAGTGAGCCCAAATATAAACCCAGGGACTTGGCTTGAACAAACTTGAATCTCACCCCCCTAAGCATGCTGCATACCCAATATCAAAAGATTTTGCCTGCTGGATCTTGAGAAGAAGATTTTCAAAGAAATTTGCCTGAAATGCACTAAGTTCGAATTTGGGCTTTTATAGTGAGCCCAAATATGAAAAAACTTGAATCAGACCCATACCAAGATGCTGCATACCAAGTATCAAAAGATTCTGCCCACTGGTTCTGGAGAAGAAGATTATTTAATAATTTTTCAATAATTCATATGGTGCTATCAGTTGTGCCCCATACAGAGCCCCCAAGGGACGTGGCCATTTCATTGAACAAACTTGAATTGACATATGGTAATGAACATCCATACCAAGTTTCGAGCAAATCAACCTAGCGGTTTGAGAGGAGAAGTCGTTTGAAAAGTGTTCATGATGCCGGGCGGACGACGACGCCGGACGCCGGACGGTAAGTGATAAGTTTAGCCCCCTTCGGTGAGCTAAGAAAGATTTTTAAAGAATATTCCTCATATTGAACTAAGTTCGCCCAGGGACTTGGCTTTAACAAACTTGAATCTCACCCCCAAGGATGCTGCACACCAAATATCAAAACATTCAGACTGCTGGATCTGAAAAAGATTTTTAAAGAAAATTCCTCATTTTGAACTAAGTAACAATTCGAGCTCCCACAGTGAGTCCAAATATGGACCTAGGGACATGGCTTGAACAAACTTGAATCTTACCCCCCTAAGGATGCTGCATACCAAATATCAAAACATACCGACTGCTGGATCTGAAGAAGAAGATTTTTAAAGAAAATTCCTCATTTTGAACCAAATTATCATTCGGGCTCCCACAGTGAGCCCAAATATGGACCTAGAGACATGGCTTGAACAAACTTGAATCTCATCCCCACTAAGGATGCTGCATACAAAATATCAAAACATTCGGACAGCTGAATCTGAAGAAGAAGATTTTTAAAGAAAATTCCTCATTTTGAACTAAGTTATAATTTGGGCTACCACAGTGAGCCCAAATATAAACCCAGGGACTTGGCTTGAACAAACTTGAATCTCACCCCCCTAAGCATGCTGCATACCCAATATCAAAAGATTTTGCCTGCTGGATCTTGAGAAGAAGATTTTCAAAGAAATTTGCCTGAAATACACTGCATACCAAATATCAAAACATACCGACTGCTGGATCTGAAGAAGATTTTTAAAGAAAATTCCTCATTTTGAACCAAATTATCATTCGGGCTCCCACAGTGTGAGCCCAAATATGGACCTAGAGACATGGCTTGAACAAACTTGAATCTCCCCCCCCCCCCCCCCCCCCCCCCCCCTAAGGATGCTGCATACAAAATATCAAAACATTCGGACAGCTGGATCTGAAGAAGAAGATTTTAAAGAAAATTCCTCATTTTGAACTAAGTTATAATTTGGGCTACCACAGTGAGCCCAAATATAAACCCAGGGACTTGGCTTGAACAAACTTGAATCTCAACCCCCCTAAGCATGCTGTAAACCCAATATCAAAAGATTTTGCCTGCTGGATCTTGAGAAGAAGATTTTCAAAGAAATTTGCCTAAAATGCACTAAGATTGAATTCGGGCTTCTATACTGAGCCCAAAAATTAATCTAGGGAGCCGATTTGAACAAACTTGAAACAGATCCACCCCACAATGTTGCATACCAAATATCAAAAGATTCTGCCTGCTGGATCTGGAGAAGATTTTTGAAGAAATTTGCCTGAAATGCACTAAGTTCGAAATCGGGCTCCTATAACTGAGCCCAAATATGAACCCAGGGGGCTGATTTGAACAAACGTGAATCATATCCACCCTACAATGTTGCATACCAAATATCAACAGATTCTGCCTGGATCTGGAGAAGATTTTTTAATGTTTTTCCCATTGCCCACGGTGTTAAAAAGTGCTGACTCAGCATTTTTTCAAAGTCCTGAAAAAAGTACCTTGTGATCAAACCGATAGGGATTTTTGTTAACCATTCTATTCTACTGGGTAAAAGTAAGCTTTATACAAAATAAGAATTCTCAGTGCTGTGTAGTTTGGAGATATGGCAGTTTTAAGGTTTTTCCTATTTTTAGCTCCCGAGGTTCCCACGGGGTAATGAGAAAAAAATTTTTTGCATCAATCAACTACTTATGACCCATTATCATCTCTTATCAAATTTGGTTCAAATCAACCTCACGGTTCTGAAAATAGAAATTTTAGGCGTGGCCAAAATGTTTGCCCCTCCCATAACGAAGGCAAATAATGCCCGACAAACTTCTCTTGAACAAACTTGATTCTAAACCTCAAAAGGACTCTGTATACCACATATCAAGTCTCTGCTACTGGTGGTTCATCAGAAGAAGATTTTAAAAAAATTTGGCCATTTTTCCCCAGCCCTCTGCTCAATAAGAGCCGAAACCTAATTTGCATAAAAATCAAAATACCCCTATATAACCACTACTTACATGAAATTTAATTAAAATGTGGCCAGTGGTGTAGGAGAAAAAGGCTCAAACACCACCTTCACGCAGGACGATGGACAGACGGATGGATGGACGACGGATGAAGAGTGATCAGAAAACCTCTCCCTGACTTTCAGTCAGGTGAGCAAAAAACTGATAATATGTGCATTTATAAAAGAAAAAAGTAAAACTTGAAAAAATGTTTAAAAATGTATTTTTTTGCTTACGACTAAAATGGAAATTGTATTTTTTTTAAAACTTAATCCTTGAGAAGAAGCCAAACATACCAAGAAAAAGTGAAGGAGTGTGATTGGAGATCAGTTAACTCTTTACCCAACGAATCAGCAACATCCGCCCACACAATATGCCATTTCAGCAGCTGAAAAATTATTGTTTTTCAAAACATTTCAACAAACCATATCATGTGACCCCCTCTTTGGAATGATATGGTTTGATGGTCTGGTTGGAATTTTGGAAAAAGTTTAAAACATGATATTTAAAATAAAATTTTTTTGTATCGCCTGCATTGGGTAAAGGGTTAAAGCCATCAAGAAAATAATGAAGACTTCAAATGAATTTGAATTGTATTTTTTATCACTGAATATTTTAAGTTTATGTGGTGAAATAATGTGTTTAGACTAAAATCTTGTTTTTCTAGTTTTTTTTTTAAATACAAATGTTAAACACTTCTTTATTCAAGTCCCCTGTACCTCAACCACTCTTCACTTTTGTTACATAAATAAATAGAGAGTAATCACCTGACTGGACTGATTACGTGAAATAATTCATGAGAGGTGAGGGACGTTGTACAAACACGAGTGTGCAAATGCGCATGAGTGTTTTACAATATAGTCCCTCGCCTCGAATGAATTATTTCACGTAACCAGTCTAGTCAAGTGATTACTCTGTTTATTACTTTTCATTATTAACAATAATTACATTATTTAACCCTTTATCTAACATAACGGCCAAAACCGGCCAGTGCTATTCTCAAAAATTGCCAATTAATTTTTATTATTTTTTTTCATTTTTTTGTCTCTAAAACATAGGTTATGATCCCTCATTGGAATGAGCTCTTCCAATGAGGGGTCATAACCTATGTTTTTAGAGACAAAAAATGAAAATAATAGTTATTCAAGAATTTTATTTTGCAAGTGTCATCTGCTTTTCATTTTAGGTAAAGGGTTAAAAAAAAACAAAAAAACAATGAAGTCCCCATTACACCCACAGCAAAGTGTTTTCGTTTGCGTGCATGGATACATGACCCAATTGTTGATTGCATAATTCACTTGTGAAGTTATCGTTTATAATCAAACCTGGAAATCCCAGTAAATCACACTTTGGACAGTAATAATAAAAAAATATCACTTGTCCAAAATGAGTATATCACAAAAACTGAATTGCGTTGCTGTGAAATTGTTTTGGTAAGAACAAAAGAAAATACTGATAAAATTAATCTGTAGATGTTTAGTGTAAAACAATGGCTCAATGAGGATTTGCAGATTCATTAGTTAAAAATAATTATTTTGCCATGGTTATTGCATTAATTACCCACTGAAAAAGATTGATAATAGTTTTAAAACGTTTCTATCGATTTTCACCACTTTCCTTCGATTTCCATTAAGTTCCGTGGAAGAGTTTTTTTCACTCCTTGACTTGATATTTTTCCATCAATTTCCACCAATTTCCATTGTTTGCCATAGAAGAACTTTTGTTCCATCACAAAACACTTTTTCATCACCATGAAACTAAAATGGTACCATGGAAATCATTGCAAACTGGAAGCATTTTCCTTCGATTGCTGTGGAAAAAATTCCGAATACTCCATCAACTTCTGTCAGTTTACACAATTGTCCATGCTTTCTGATATTTCCATTACTAGTAAATTCCATGGCAATTGATGGAAAATGATATTTTCCATGGTAAACCAAGAGCGTGGAACTTTTTCATGGAATTCCATAGAACTGGTATAAACAGGCAAATTTCTAATTGGCTAACAATTTTTAATTTTTCTTATTGATCCAAAAGTACCAAACACAAATGAACAATGATTTATTGACACTCTGTGAAGATAAATATTTTCCTCTATTCTGTGAAATGTGGAAAAATAAAATTGTAATCATATTAACCCTTTACCTAACATAAAAAGCAGACGACACTTGCAAAAAAAATTCTTGAATAACTAATTTTTTTTCATTTTATGTCTCAAAAACAAAGGTTATGACTCCTCATTGGAATGAGCTCGTTCCCATGAGGGGTCATAGCCTATGTTTTTGAGACAAAAAATAATGAAAATTAATTGGCGATTTTTTTCGAATAACGTTGTCTGCTTTTGGCCGTTATGTTAGGTAAAGGGTTAAGAAAACTGTCAAAAGGACAGTTGAATTATGGAGGAAAAAAAGCTTAATTTTTCATGAAATAAAAGACCTTTCAGTACATCATCCTTACGAAGTTACAATGAAATCCCTTCATCCCTTCATAAATATGACCTGTAGACTGTGCTCAGGGTTTTCGGGCTTCGGGCCCCTGTAGCGGTCCCAGTTGACCAATCATGACCAAAAGGGGATGTCATCATCTAGGCATTATATGGAGTCAACCTAACAAGTTACAATGAAATCCTTCCATAAATATGACTTATAGACTATGCTAAAGGTTTTTGGGCTCGAGCAGCGATCAAGGCTGAATGATCGCGATCAAAAGGGGACGTTCGCATATAGACATTATTTGGAGTCATCCTACCAAGGTACAATGAAATCCATTCATAAATATCACCCGTAGACTGTGCTAAAGGTTTTCGGGCCTCGATTCCCTGTAGCCGTCGCACTTGCCCAATCGTGTCCAAAAGGGGCTGTTCTCATCTAGACATTATATGAAGTCAACCTACCAAGTTGCAATGAAATCCTTTCATAAATATGGCCTGAAGACTGTGCTCTAAAGGTTTTTGGGCTTCAGGCTTGGGCAGCCATCATGGTTGAATGATTGCTACCAAAAGGGGACATTCTCATCTGGGCATCATCTGGAGTGATCCTATGAAATTACAATGAAATCCCTTCATAAAAATGACCTGTAGACTGTGCTCTAGATTTTCTGGCTTCGGGTGCCTGTAGCCATCACAGTTGACCAATCACGACCAAAAGGTGATGTCATCATATAGGCATTATATGGAGTCAACCTAACAAGTTACAATGAAATCCTTCCATAAATACAGCCTATAGACTATGCTAAAGGTTTTTGGGCTCGAGCAGCCATCAAGGCTGAATGATCGCGATCAAAAGCAGACGTTCTCATCTAGACATTATTTGGAGTCATCCTACCAAGGTACAATGAAATCCATTCATCAATATCACCTGTAGACTGTGCAAAAGGTTTTTGGGCCTCGATTCCCTGTAGCCGTCGCACTTGCCCAATCGTGTCCAAAAGGGGCTGTTCTCATCCAGACATTATATGAAGTCAACCTACCAAGTTGCAATGAAATCCTTTCATAAATATGGCCTAAATACTGTGCTAAAGGTTTTTGGGCTTCAGGCTTGGGCAGCCATCATGGTTGAATGATTGCTACCAAAAGGGGACATTCTCATCTGGGCATCATCTGGAGTGATCCTATGAAGTTACAATGAAATCCCTTCATAAAAATGACCTGTAGATTGTGTTCAAGATTTTCTGGCTTCGGGCACCTGTAGCCATCACAGTTGACCAATCACGACCAAAAGGTGATGTCATCATATAGGTATTATATGGAGTCAACCTAACAAGTTACAATGAAATCCTTCCATAAATACAGCCTATAGACTATGCTAAAGGTTTTTGGGCTCAGGCAGCCATCAAGGCTGAATGATCATGACTGAAATGGGACGTTCTCATCTAGACATTATCTGGAGTCATCCTACCAAGCTACAATGAAATCCCTTCATAATTATGACCTGTAGACTGTTCTAAAGGTTTTCGGGCTTCGGGCCCCTGTTGCCTTCACAGTTGCCCAATCATGTCCAAAAGGGTACGTTCTCATCTAGACATTATATGAAGTCAACCTACCAAGTTACAATGAAATCCCTTCATAAATATGACCTGTAGACTGTGCTAAAGGTTTTCAGGCTTTGGGCTCGGGCAGCCATCATGGTTGAATGATCCAACCAAAAGGACACATTCTCATCTGGGCATCATCTGGAGTGATCTTACGAAGTTACAATGAAATCCCTTCATAAATATGACCTATGGACTGTGCTCAAAGTTTTCAGGCTTCGGGCACCTGTAGCCATCACAGTTGACCAATCACAACCAAAGGAGGATGTCATTATGTAGGCATTATATGGAGTCAACCTAACAAGTTAGAATAAAATCCTTCCATAGGTTTTTGGGCTCAGGCAGTCATCAAGGCTGAATTATTGCGATCAAAATGGGACGTTCTCATCTAGACATTATTTGGAGTCATCCTACCAAGTTACAATGAAACCCCTTCATAAATATGACCTGTAGACTGTGCTAAAGGTTTTTGGGCTTTGGGCCCCTGTAGCCGTCACAGTTGCCCAATTACGTCCAAAATGCGATGTTCTCATCTAGACATTATATGAAGTCAACCTATGAAGTTAAAATAAAATGCCTTCATAAATATGACCTGTAGACTGTGCTAAAGGTTTTCGGGTTTTGGGCTTGGGCAGTCATCACGGTTGACAGATCATGCCCAAATGGGGAAATTCTCATCTAGACATCACACAGAGTCATCGTACCAAGTTAAATGACATCCCTCCATATTAAACATGACCTGCAGACTGTGCTAAAAGTTTTTGGGTATCGGGCTTGGGCAGCCATCACGGCTGACAGATCATGCCCAAAAGAGGACGTTCTCATCTAGGCATTATACAGAGGCATCCTACCAAGTTACAATGAAATCCCTTCATAAATACGACCTGTGGACTGTGCAAATGGTTTTCGGGTTTTGGGGTCGGGCAGCCATACCGATTGACCAATCACGACCAAAGGAGGACATTCTCATCTAGACATGACCCAAAACCTGCATATAAAATTTCGTGATGATCAGACAAGAACTACGGGATGTAGCCTGTACTTGAAGGTTGAATAGAAAACTTTAACCACAAACTTTAACCAAAACTCCAAATGTTAACTAAACAGGGAAAAAAAAACACTTGAACCTTCAGTAAAAAACTTTAACCACAAACTTTAACCAAAACTCTAAATGTTAACAGATGGACAGATGGATGGAGGGCCAAAAGTCATGACTATAGCCCTCACTGTAAACATTCGGGCTAAAAATGTCTATTGACAATCTCAAAATTCACCAATTTTACAGACCATCTGGGTCACAATACATCCAAATATACAAACTTTAATATCCATGAGATCTGTCAGGTAAAATGCAATAAACTGCATATCAATTTTATCTATAGAATGTAGGGAAATTAAGACATTTTGTGGTAAATTGAATTTCTTGTTAATTTTATTTTTCTAATTGAAAAAACGATTATTAATTTAACAAGCTTTTTTCATGTTTTGGATTGAAACTTGTTTATTCCGTTAACTCCTAGCACTTGGGGGTAATATTTCAAAAAAAAATTTTTGACTCCGTATTGCCCACATAGCATGAAAAATTTAACAAATTATATCTTGCTTGTGCAGAGTTAGTAAAAGTCCGACGTTTGGAGAGTCTGACATTTGCTCATCAATGTTCAGTGGTTCTCTCAGAGTACTTCTACCTGTAAACTATCTGACAATGTGACCCTAGCTGGTGAGATTGCCATTAAACCACAAAAGCAAATAATAAGGCCAAACAAAATTAAATAATTGATTCTCATGCAATTTTTTTTTAAATGAATGAGGGCAGGCAGTTTTTATTTTGAATTTCTATTCCTGATGGAATGGCCACCAATGCCCAAAATCCAGTTGTGAGAGCCTAAAATTAAATACTGGACCTTCTGTGTTGATTTCATTAATATGTTTTATTATAACAGTAATCACACAACACAAAATCAATATAGAAAAATAGGCCGATGAAATCGTCAGATGTGTACCCATACGCGCAACTAGTAGAAAGCTGTATGACGAAGGGCCACCACGGATGCTGACATTATGTACACCATACAAGGTATGGGTACATATAGAAATGGATTGGAGGAGTGTCAAATTTGATGGATAAAGGGTTAATATCTCCGGATCAAATTATCAGATTTACATAAAAAACTATACAGCACAGCACATCAGTAACCTGAATAAATATATAAAGAAACATGACAATCGGATTGATCTTTTTTGAGTTATCTCATGCCAAAGGGATTGGAGGCATTTTCAATTTGAAGGATAAAGGGTTAATATCTCTGGATCAAATTATCAGATTAACACCAAAAACTATACAGCTTGGCACATCAGTAACCTGAACACAAATATAAAGTAACTTGACAATCCAAGTAATATTTTTCAAGTTATCGAATGCCAAAGGGATTGGAGGAATTTTCAATTTGAAGGATAAAGGGTTAATATCTCGGGATCAAATCATCAGATTTACACCAAAAACTATACAGCTTGGCACATCAGTAACTTGAACACAAATATAAAGTAACTAGACAATCCAAGCAATATTTTTCAAGTTATTGAATGCCAAAGGGATTGGAGGAATTTTCAATTTGAAGGATAAAGGGTTAATATCTCAGGATCAAATTATCCGATTTACACCAAAAACTATACAGCTTGCCACATCAGTAACCTGAACACAAATATAAAGTAACTTGACAATCCAAGTAATATTTTTCAAGTTATCGAATGCCAAAGGGATTGGAGGAATTTTCAATTTGAAGGATAAAGGGTTAATATCTCAGGATCAAATTATCCGATTTACATCAAAAACTATACAGCTCTGTACATCGGTAACCTGAACACAAATATAAAGTAACTTGACAATCCAAGCAATATTTTTCAAGTTATCGAATGCCAAAGGGATTGGAGGAATTTTCAATTTGAAGGATAAAGGGTTAATATCTCAGGATTAAATTATCTGATTTACACCAAAAACTATACAGCTCGGCACATCAGTAACCTGAACACAAATATAAAGTAACTTGACAATCCAAGCAATATTTTTCAAGTTATCGAATGCCAAAGGGATTGGAGGAATTTTCAATTTGAAGGATAAATGGTTAATATCTCAGGATTAAATTATCTGATTTACACCAAAAACTATACAGCTCGGCACATCAGTAACCTGAACACAAATATAAAGTAACTTGACAATCCAAGAAATATTTTTCAAGTTATCGAATGCCAAAGAAATGGATACGAACACCAGATGGACAGACGGATGGACAGACAGATGGACAAAGGATGGACGAACGATGGGTGGTCACCCCGGATGCCGGCATTATGTGTACCATACATAGTATGGGTACACATAAAAACTAAAATGGAAATAAAAAATAATAAGAGTTTTTTAAATAAATAATACTCTTATTATTTTTGATCTGCATTTTATAGAGCACTATCACAAAATTGATCCTAGATCCTTTTGCAACCTCACTGTTCCCAAATTTGAATTCACTTGAAATTTCTCAGAAAATAACATGCATTTTTCTGAATTTTTCTTAACATATCACACTATTATCATTTATTAATGAATTAAATATTCCAATTTCCCAAATATCTTGTTTATACATGTAGGTGTACACTTGATTCAAAACAGCTGTCTGGCATCAATGTGAGTTCTTGAGAGTTCTTGAAAACATTCCTGTGCTGTCTGACATCAGAGTGATGTCCCTTGAGAGATAAACATTGCCAAAACATTCTTCAAAACACCTTTGAAGGTAGCAAACATTTTTGCTTTATATTGAACGATACAGTATCACTAGCATTTTTTTTATTTATTATTTATTTAGTCACTCTAAAGTTAAGATACTACCTGGTTGAGGTTCAGGTATGAAAATGCCCCCCAGTCACCAAAAAAAAAAAAATCACTTTGTGTGATTGTTTTCTGTATATATGACAATCGTGTTGCATTTTGCGAAGAGAATAATAATACTGTATCAATGTGTATGACATATTGCATCACAAATCACGATGCAATACTGCTAAAAACACACCCTGTGGTGGTTTTATACATTTTTCATTTTGCTCCCGATATAAATATGACAAAAATGACACCATGGGATGGTTTTACACATTTTTAATTTTGCCTCCAATAAGATATGTGTGACAAATACAGGCAAAAAACACTCTGAGTGTGCCACTGCCTAAGAATTAAAAGATTAATTTAGTTTAGCCTAAACAAATTGAAAATAAGCACAAATAATTGAACATGATTGCATTCAAGGATCAGAAGTTTGTTCTTTCCATCTACTGTTAAAATTAAGGTTTTGATTTATGCTAAACTTACCCAACATCCCTCATTTGACCATATTTTCAGTTTGTCCACAAAGAATAAACAACTTGTTGATGTTACTCTCATACTAAAATTAGATGTAAACCGTCCAGATAATGGCTCAAATTCTTTTGGAACATCTTCTTTACTTCTGAAACTGTCTTTTTCATCATCTGCCATCTGACGGAAGGCAATGTAGACAGTTCCTTCAAAATCATTGATAACATCACTTGGTACAAAGAGCTTGCAAGGATCATTTTCTTTACTTTTCCCACACTTATCTAAATGAAAATAAATTTTAAAAGCATATTATACAGTGTTCAGATGTAGTCAAAGCTAACTGAATATGGGTAGGATGGGAAGCAGACTAGTTAATCCCTGAATATGACTGTCAGGAAAAGTTTGGTTAGTTGTCAGGGAGATGTCCATGTTGTAAAGATTTTCACAAGCAAGCAGCACTAATAATTGACATTTCATTCATGTCTTACCGATCCCATCCTATTTATTTTGTATTTAACTCTTTACCTAACATGAAAAGCAGATGACACTTGCAAAAAAAATTCTTGAATAATGAATTTCTTTCATTTTATGTCTCAAAAACATAGGTTATGACCCCTCATTGGAATGAGCTCGTTCCAACATGGGGTCATAACCTATGTTTTTGAGACAAAAAATGAAAAAATAATAAAAATTAATTGGCGATTTTTTAAAATAGCGCTGGCCAGTTTTGGCCATTACATTGGGTAAAGGGTTAATTTTATTCTAACAATTTTAATGGATAACAAAAGTATATGGATATCACAAAAACTAAATCACTTGATAAAGTTTAATGATATTTCATGTTTTCTTAGCCAGTTGCAGATTTGGTCTCCACATTAGGATCCATTGGAGGAAAGTTTAGGTACAATTCAGGGTGTTTTTGAGAATTTGATATCTCCCTGAATCTTTAACTTATTATCACTTTCAAAAACTGTCCTGTGTTCCAAATTCATATCTTTTGGTCAGCTTCAATGCTAGTTTCAAGTAAGGCCCTGCGAATATTCAAGATTTGATTTGATATTGATACCACAGTCTGCTTCGAGATCGATCCTGAATACGTCTCATGATTCAATTTTTTCGAATCTCTCGAACTAACTTCAAATTGTTACATTTCCAACAAAATTGCCATTAGAAAATTCATTCATGTAGGCTCAATTCCTATTTAATGGAGTAATTGACAATGTTTAATTGTTAGGTAAGTAGTGAATTTTGCCCAGAACATTATCCATGGTTTTAGGTTTTGAAAGCTTAACTTGTTACTCTTCACGTTCTTGAGAACGTGAAGAGTAACAAGTTAAGCCTTCGAAAACTAAAACTATGGATAATAGGCCTAGCTGTTTCGGCAACAGTGCTACAGAGAATATTTATTTATGGGTGTTTAAGGTGTTCACTCAGTCATGTAAGGGTCATCACAGTATTCCATAACTTCCATTTGGTACAATATTAAATAACTTGTCTTTTAATATTCAATTCGGTATTCATTTCAATATCGATATCAGAGACATGATTCGAATCTAAAAAAAAAATTTTGATTCGCAGATCCCTAGTTTCAAGTTGAACCCACACCAAATCAGCCATGATTGAAAAATAAAGAAGCTTACATGATGTATCCAGGATTCCAGTGTTAGAGAACACTGACAGATGGAGAACTACAGTAGAGCCTTTTATGAGAGACCACCCTTTTGCCAGCCAAAACAGATAGTCTCTCATGACAGGTCCATTACAGTGTAAAACAACTAACACAAGACCACAGTGGTATCTAAAGACAGGTGACACAAAAAAAGTGTCAAAGTGGATGAAAGTTGGATGTTACTATGAGGACTTGAGATTGGGCATCAAACCAGGGGTTTCCAAGTGAAATTGGGAGAGTTAACTGGTCAAGAACACAGTGTCCAAGATGTACAGTGGAACTCTGTTAATTGAATAGCCACTTTGCCAGTAGAAAATATTCAGTAAATGGGTATTTGCTCATTTTTCTGTGCTTTTTGGCACTCTCCAATAATTTGTAATAAAACAAATTTTGACCACCAAAAATAATCTGGCCCTCAAACAGTTAAAAGGTGTGTGTGTGAGTGGTGGTGGTGGTGGTGGCAGGAAATTTGGCACATTGATTAACATATTATACCATCAAAACAGCTGATGTACTACATTGTATGTGATGTCACATCACATCACATATTATATAGTCTTATTAAAGCATACTTCACAAATACCTGTAAGTCCCTCACTTTGGAGTTTATGTTATGGTCGATCATGCTTTCATTTATTTCTTCTACTTCAACCATCTTAATATACAAATGTTACCCTAAAGGATGGAGAAGTAGAAGAAATGAACTCTAAATTGCATCTTTAAGCCCATAAAAGAATATTTTCTTTTAAATTTGCATGATTTTTGTCCCACCTTGTCCCCATGGAGCACAGTCACTCAATTTGAATAAGAGCAATTAAATGCAATGCAATAACACAGACTTTATGATTCTGGAGAATTATGGCTTTTCCAGATGAGATTCCATGATTTTTCATAACCCCAGAGTGTCTGATGAATTGTTTTTCACTGTCTCACTGAAGTTCCTTTATTGATGTTATGATACAGGTGAGTATAGCAGTCTCAAATGACTCAGTTTGATAAAAAATGTTTAGGCAAAAACCAACATTAATGGTGGAGAGGGTTAATATCAATATCATTGTCCGACAAGTTAATGACCGACAAAATGAGTTATGTTTGTTTGACACATACCCACTAAGTGTGTGGCTATTTGAAAATGGTCCATTTTATCTCAAATGTATCAAAAATATTGATGTCTGGCAGCTTGTAGAGGTTAACAAGTGCTAACAGGAATATTTTTCCATGCAACTTGGAATGTCACACCAAGAACAGCAAATGACCATTTTTTCTTTAAAATCTACAAGATGTTTTCAGAGAAATCCAGGGAGAACATGAATTTTAAGATTTTGATGAGTATGATTGTTTATCCAGTCCAAAATGGGTTAAGGGTCGTTTTTTGAATACCCTTATTACTTCCAAAAATAATTCTCAGTGAATTCTACATCCAGTTGATCTCTCCTCTTAACTTTGGGTGCTGTGGGTACACAAACACAGCCCATTTTATAAAAATTTTGTTGTTTGAGAACCTGCAGTGGGTTCACAAATGCTTACTGGAATATCTTGTACATGCAACTTGTAATGTCACACTAAGATCTGAGAATGGCCAAGTTTTCTTGAAAATCTACGGGATGTTTTTAGAGAAATCCTCGGGTAATATGAATTTTTAACCTTTTGAGGGGTATCGCTCTGTAACCAGCCCTAAACAGGTTATGCCTGGTATTGTGAATACCTTCATTACTTACAAAAATGATCTTCGGTGAATACCACTTCCAATAGGGGAGGTCATGTTTATCTCGGAGGTACACATTGGGTGTTATGTGTGCCCCAAAACAGCCGATTTTCTCAAAATGTCTATACTTGGCAGGCTCTGGAAGGTTAACAAATGCTTACCAGAATATTTTGTCCATGCAGTTTGTAATGTAACTCAAAGACCTGCGAATGGTCAATTTTTCTTGAAAACTTGCTAGATGTTTTGGAGAAATCCAAAGAAAACAGGAATTTTAAGCTTTTAAGGGGTATATCTCCTTAACCAGTTGAAAATGGGTTAAGACCTCGATTAATGAATACCCTTACTACTTACAAAAATGTTTCCCTATCAGTTTTGCGTCCAGTAAAAGAGGTTATATTTCTTTCTGGCATTCCCATTTGGTGTTGTTGGTGTCCAAACACAGACTATTTTTTCAAAATTTTAACATTTAGCAGTCCACGGAGGGTTAACGAATGCTTATCGGAATAATTTAACCATGCAGCTGGTAATGTGACAGAAAGACCTATCAATGGCCATTTTCTCTTGCATTTATTTATTTATTTATTGGTGTTTAAGGTCACATACTTATGCACAATGGCTAATCATGACTGTGACAGTTTTATGGGTGGAGAAAGCCGGAGTACCCGGAGAGTACCACCGAGCAACGATGAGCAGCTGCCAGCTCCCCAACATCGTAACTCCACACAGCAGCACAGGCAGGGTTAGACTGGTTGAAAACATTCTCACCATCAACGTGCAGTACGCCGTAGTACACGGCATCATCGTGCCCCCCATGTGGACAATCGGGGTTAAGTGCCTTGCCCAAGGACACAACGCGGGAGTCCAAATCGATCGCTAAGATGGTCACCCATCCGAAGACTAACCGGGCTCGATGTTGCTTAACTTCGGTGATCTTACGAGAACTGGTTACCGCAATGGCACCGCGTCCCCATTTTCTCTTGAAAACCCTACAAGATGTTTGTAAAGAAATCCAGGGAAAACATGATTTTTTTAAGCTTTTGATAGGTATCACTATTAACCACCACAAAAGGGGTTAAAGCTTGGTTTTTTGAATACCCTTATTACTTACAAAAATGATCCTCAGTGAATTCCACTTCCAACAAAGGAGATTAGGTTTATTTCTCGGGTATATATTGGGTGCTGCGCGTGTCCGAAAATCGTCCATTTCAACAAAATTACAATGCTTGGCAACCTGTAGAGGGTTAATAAATGCTCACTGGAATATTTTGTCCATGCAACTTGTAATATCACACAAAGACCTGCGAGAAGTCAATTTTTCGTGAAAACCTACAAGATGTTTTTAGAGAAATCCACAGAAAATGGGAATTTTAAGATTTTAAGGGGTCTGTCTCTTTAGCCTGCCCAAAATGGATTAAGACTTCGACTTTTGAATACCCTTACTACTTACAAAAATGTTTCTGTATAGATTGTACGCTCAATAAAAGAAGGCACTTTTCTTTGTGGCCTACCCATCAGTTCGTCAAAAAGTGTGAAAAAAAAAAAAAAAAAAAAAAAAAAAAAAATAATAATAATCCGTAGAAAAACAATAGTCTTTTCCAGAGGGAAAAGCCTATCCCCTCCCCCCCTCCAAAAAAATAAAAAATAATAATAATAATCCATAAAAAAACAATAGTCTTTTCCAGAGGGAAAAGCCTAATAATAATCTAATAATAATCCATAAAAAACAATAGTCTTTTCCAGAGGGAAAAGCCTAATAATCATCCATAGAAAACAATAGTCTTTTCCAGAGGGTAAAGCCTAATAATTCTCTCACATTTCATTGAAATTGGTCCTGAGGTTTCAGAGAAGAAGGCACAAACACCACCTTCACAACACATTTTAGATAAAGGACAAAAGTGATGAGTTATATAATAGTTCACACTAACTTTCAGCCAGGTGAGCAAAGAAAGAGAGTGCGAGGATGTGAGCTGTAATTAATACAGCAGCCAGAAAATTTAACCACAAGAGTACATGATGTCAGAGCACATACCTTGTCTCTGTAAGGCATGGCATCACCTCAGGCCTACCTGGGCACAGCCAAGCCCAGGTTGGCCTGATGTGATGCTGAGTCTTAGAGGAGTTAGCACATCTTGATTAACTTGTGTCAGTATCAATAGTTAACCCTTTACCTAACACAAAAAGCTGTGAATACTTGCAAACAAAAGTACTGAAAAACTAAATATTTTCATTTTTTGCATCAAACACATAATTTATGACCCATCATCAGAATGAGCTCAATGAGCTCATTCCAATGAGGGGTCATAAGCTATGTTTTTGAGACAAAACTGAAAAAAATAATGAAAATTGAATGGTAACTGTTGTGAATAGCACTGACCGGTTGTGGTTGTTACGTTGGGTAAAGGGTTAACCTGGCATACGATATGAAAGAGCCAATTTTAGATGTATTGGGAAACTCACAATTGTTGAAGTTTTTACAGATCTGAATGCTCCGATTTTTTTTATCACATCACAAAATGCAAATCACTATATACTTTTATGAGCAGGATTCCCCTAATGTGACACAAAATTAAGAAGGTGGAAAAAATCAGTTACTGGACCAACCGTAAGGCCGGAAATCTGGCAAAATATGGAAAACTTACATCCCTGACAGTGCATCAATTTGGGATATTCTACTCTTCAACTGGTTAAGTTCTGGAAGCCCATATTTGGGATTTACTCTAAAGTGCAGGTACTGCAACTCAGAGGCTTCATACTCTGTGGGTGTCCTTCATATTATCTTTGAATCTAAATTATTTGGTCTGAATGGATTTTCCTTCTTACAATTTATGGGAGAGTGCCTGCAGGCACCTTTCCATTCATTGCAACAATGCAAAGATTTGCAAACAAATTTTGATGAGTAAAATAAAATTTAGCACTCAACCAGGTAGTAAAAAGACAAAAAACTGTATACCAAGCATAGCTTACCAATATCTAATGAGTTGTTTGGTACCATAGCAGTATAGTTCCATTCTCCTTTCAAGAGGTTGGGAAGTGCTCCAAAGCGCACAAGAGCCAAAACTTGTATCTCTTCTTCGAACTCAAACTCAGCAATAAGTGCTTGTCCTTTACCTTTCACTCTAACTGACTGATAGCTGAAGAGTTCATTGTCTCGATCTGCAAATGCAGAATCAACCTTTTCAAAAGGCTTCGATGACATTCTCCTGTCTAAGGGTATACTGAGGCGAATAGGTTTTTTTGAATTTTTGACACCAATAGTGTCACCATTCGGTTTTATGAGATCCAGGGAAATGGCACTGGAATGTTTACAAACAAATTCTCCTCCTGTTTTATACAGCTGTGGTGGCTTGGGAACAGTCAATGCCTACAATTAAAATCAAACATTATTAATCCTTAACCAATAGAAAACAATATCAAAAAATGTTATTTTAATTATTATTACTTTTTTGGAATTTTTAACGTAAGTTCAACAATACCATATCACGTGACCTCAATGGAATGAGCTTGATAAGCTCATTCCAATGAAAGGTCATATGATATGGTTTTGCCTGCAATTGAAATCAAACACTATTAATCCTAAATCCAAAGAATGCAATATCAAAATTTGTTATTTTCATATTTTTTTTTAAAAATTGTTCCCTAATGTTCAACAATACATATTAAATGTACGGCAATTTGCTTGAAACACTTTTTCTATCTTCCACGTTCCACTCAGATTATTTTTTGTAGTTAATAAAACTTGAAAACTCGAGACTCAAGTTTTCAAAACAAAACATGCGATCTCATTTTAATTTTTCCCCCAATCGTGAGGTCAGGAGATGGCATAAAAAATTGGGAGCCTCCCACCAAAATCATGAAACTAAACATGTCTGCATATTGATAAGCTCATTCCAATTTGCGGTCACATGATATAGTTTTTAAAAATAATTTTTATTCAGGAGAATATGTGGTCAATTTATTTGGTGAAAGATACCAGACAGTTTATTCTGTATAAGTCAAAGAAAATCATCAAAAATGTTTAAAAAAGTTTTGATAAATATTCAATGGGTAACTATCTGTACACTAATGTTGAAATATTAAAAGTCCAATTATCAGATTTTTCCAAAAATGTAACAAGGAATTTAACTCTTTGCATGCTGCTAGGGATATTCATGCCCAGCACATGGGTTTCCCTTGCCTCTGAAACAAGTATAATTTATGCATATTTCATTAATCATATTGCCTCCCGGTAAATGCAAAAGATTTTTTCACCAATGATTTCTTGTGTCACATTGAAATTAATTTTTCATCAAATCTAGTCATAGCAGCTTTAAAGATTTGATGAAAAATATCTACAAAATACACAGCGGGTTAAGAGTTAATCAGTTCAATCTTGTTTAACAGAGTTCATTGCACACTGTCAAACAAGATTGAATTGGTTAAATTCTAAATCGCATAATGGGAACATGTGTGGCTTGAAATTTCATAATTTGGACATCGGAGTGTAAATTAAGACATCTGACAGTTTATTATGTGCACTTCAGAGAGAGTCAACAGAAAAGTTTGAAAGGTTTTGAAAAATATTCAAAGGTTAAGGCTACCTGACAGATTATTTTTTATCACATATTCACCATCAAATAGCTTATTACGTAAAATATTTTCTTTTACAGCACATCTAATATGGGAATGACCTTAGAAGTCAATATCGACAAGGTGGTTTCGGAAGTAGAACTGAATGAATCTTCTCTTATTTTAGGTTAACTATCCACCTAATACAAATTGCAGAACACCTTTGCAGGAAACATTTCCTGAATAGCTAAACATTTTCATTTTTGTCTCGAAAACATAGCTTATAACCTCCTCATTGGAATGAGCTAGTTCTAGTGAGGGGTCATAATCTATGTTTTGTTGGCAAATATTGAAAAAAATAATGAAATTTGGATAGCGATTTTTGTAAATAGCACTAGCCAGTTTTAGTCGTTATATTAGTTAAAAGATAAAATAACACATTATGTGATAAACAGACAGAACGTGATGTGTGTTTGAATCAGTGGGTGTTTTACATAACAAGTTGGAATGGAGTAGTCATATTTCGCGAGAGCCGTAGACTCGATTGAAACATGACTATGCCATTCCAACAAGTTATGTGAAACACCCACCGATTCAAACACATCACATTCAGTGTTTTATTACACATCCCATGCATTTAAATTCATTTAAATAAACAAATTTTAATTCTGATGCCCAAACCCAAAACTGAAAAGTCTGTTTGTTTTGTTTGAAGCTGTACTGATGAAATGGATCGATAAAAAATCAAAACAATCTTTTGGGAACCAGTCTAAATTACATTCGTTTTCTTTTCTATTCAGTGTGTTTGTTGAAGTTTGTATTGCTGTTTCTCTTGCTGGTGTCCAGTCGTGCCTAACCATTTGGTGAGTATTAGTGTTAGAAAAAATATAAGGACAAATTTGGCTTAGATTTGCAAAACAGCTGGGAGAAACTTTTTAAAAAGAAGTTTGAAGCATGTCAAGATGTCCGAAGATTTACCGAAATAAAGCTGACCAATATAGATATAACAGGATCCACAGATGAGATGGCCATGGGATTGGGTTAATGTTGAGTTTGGAAATAAATGGGTTCTTTTGGTTAACAAATTTTTTTGTGAACCAACTTTATTTTGCTTTGGACATTTTTGTTTTCACACTATGCGGCAGATGATCGATAATTGTATAACAAAAATTTTGAAACTTTTCGAAGTGTAACTAATGATTCGACGGGAAGGGAACTAGTTTAAACAGTGCTGGGAAAAAATTTCCGACTTGCACATCACCAGTTGAATACAGAAACATTTATGTCTTAGCGGTGATTCCATTAAATACAAAAGAGCAAATCCTTGTATTCAACGGAATTAAATTAGAATTATCTTGGCATTTGGGGACACTTTCACATCTATGATGAAAATCAAATGAACAAATGTGAGAATCAAAGTTGATTCTCATTGTTTTTCTTGCAAGAATCAAAAGTGAGAATTGATTTTAATTCTCACATGAATTTAAGCCCTGCTTCAACCTGTTATTTACTCTGCGTGAATAAGTATAACATTCTCTTCCTCTTGTCAATGCATTCCATTGTTAAGTTTCACAAATATTTGCCTTGAATTAATTGTGTTGTTATATATCAGGGTTTAGTGAGAATTTTAACACCCCCAGTCAGTTCGGTGCCAGACAGTTTTATGGGTAGAAAAAGCCAGAGTGTTTCATCCAAGTAGTTTTCAAGATCATCATCTGACTCCGAGGTGCTAACAACTGAAATAATGGAGCTTCCACTTGTTATTCAAGAAACACTGGTCAGAGTGAAGGCTACCCTTGCTACCACCTGGAGTATCCAGGTGCTCAAGGGTAAAATTCACCTGACAAAGCTTCGCTAGCCTTTTCCGACTGGGACCTCATCCAGGAAGCAATCACCGCAGAGTCCATGGAAGGCATCCTAGAAGAATAGGTCAGAGATGACGACCACCTAAGACACTTTTAAAAACTGATCAAAAGCTTGGAAGACATAGGGCTCAATGAACACCTCCTCAAAACCCCAATAAGGGTCTTAGCAGACAATACTTATGCACAACACCAAAGAGCACTTGACCACCGGCAGCTGTGAGGGCTAGACTTTACCAACCAAGTCAGCCCTCCATCACACCTCCTTCAACACCACCTCAGGAGGTATCATCAATGCAGCCACCTCCTCCAAAGAAGAGCAAACAAAAACACAGACACTTTCCTCCTTTAACGCGCCCAGACACGTGGAAAAATATACAGCCAAAGAGGGTCAAAAGGGGCTTACTCCACACCGTCCCTTCGCACCTTCGGCATGCAAAAACCATTACTTCTCCAAGTAGTTTGGAAAAGACACCTTTTCTAGGTCTTGGGGAAAATTATTCAATTGGTCATCTAAACATAAATCCACCTGGAAACTCTTTTCCATAGAGAATACAGGTTAAAATGAGTATCATTTTATTAGTATTAACTATCAGAAGAGCACAATGGATATGTAATCTTATTATGTTGCATAAGTTGAGGGTAAGGAGTGTTTTGTGTCAGAAATTGGGAATTTTAAAGCATGTACCTCATTGGGAAAGGGGCCTTATTTTGACACTAAAAGGGCCTCGACTAAACCCTGGAGTATCTGGAAAAAACCTCCCAAACTTACTGACTCCGCAGGTTTAATACTGGTTGAATGAAAGTCCACCATTTACATTCTGTAAGCCTTAGTGACTACCATGCCCCATCATGGGCAACCAAGATATAGTGTCTTATCTGAGGACACTACAAAGAATGAACGGTTGAAATGCAAGTCTTATATCCAATATGTGAACCAATGAGCAATGATGTTCCCTAAAGTGCATTGTTAGTTTTATTCTTATAATGCCATTATTGGCTGTTAAGTTTGAAAAAAAGATTTGTTCACTCTACCAACTGAAATTCAAATATTAGGGAATATATTTTGTCAATTATAACTAAACTGTTAAAAAACATTCAATTTGAAACATTGTTAAAAATGTGCACACCATCAACATATTCATTTTTGAAAGGCAGAAAACTATCATATTTAAATATCAAAAGGCTAAGTATACTGGACATTATGAGTTGACTGGTAGAGTGCTAAAATATTTTTGACTATCAAAAATTATTCACATGTCTTTGCCTTGTTACAATTTAGGGGAGATGCAAAAACCCATAAATTATAACACAGGAACATCCATACAGACTAAATAATTTCATGTTACGGATAATATGAAACATATCTACAGCAAGCCTGATAATAAGCAGACTGTCATCTACAAAATGATGTCCCCAAAAGTGGTAATTTGGTGATGGTACCCTGCACAACAGGTTACCATCACAAAATTTACCCTCTGTGAACCTTAATCTGAATCAAAACAGAGATGTACCTAGAAGATAAATTGGTCCACTGTATGGGATAGCATCAGCAAATTCACCCTCTGGGGACCTCATTTTGCAAATGACAGGTTGCTTATATTCAGGCTTGATCTACAGAATATGACACCTTTGACCCTCAAGGCCCTAGATGTTGAAATATCACAATTTCAAGCTACACATTTTTCCCATAATGCATCTAGGAAATTGATCAATTCTGTCTTTTTTGGTAGAGCTCATCTAATTTTATTTCATAAGTTAAGTACTTACCTGCCACATCCTATAGACTACCTTTCCTGACTTTGTTTAACTCGCCCGTTTCTGATTCCGGAAAAGAAACTTTTCCATTTAACCGGAAATGACCTAGACCTCCGTGCCTTCGAATCAGTTTTCCTTTACTGGCGTTTGTTAGCAAACGTGTTTTCGCCTACGGCTCCATTTTGATTTTCAACAAATCTCTTTCTGTTTTCTATGGAGTCAGACTCGGACAATATGTCTGTTAGATCTCAGAAGTGTTCTTCAGCACGAACTAATTCCTCTTATATTTCCAAAGTGGAACGTTTAGAAGAAAAGATGAACAACCAATTCACCAACTTTAGCGGACAATTATCAGCCATTCGTCAACTCTTACTTGATTCAAATTCGTCTCGAAAACATTCTCAACCTCAAAATCATCAGGATGTACCTGAAGTTTCAAGGAAGTCTAATAGAAGACGTCCCATTATTAATAGTGACAGTGACAGCTCGGAAGACGAGCATCGCCTGTCTCAGCATTCATCTCGAGACACTTCATGTATGGGTACTAAAGACCCTGACTCATTATCCGTGTCAGTAAAATCATCTGCTCAACGTCAGCTGTTAGACAGTTCAGATACTAATGAAAAGGTGACTCCTTTGTCAAAAGGACTTTTGGAAATGTTTGGTCAAGATGCCTTGACTGGTCACAAGAAGGAGAGTGCTGCAGGCCTCCTCCTAGAAGACTCTCAGAAGTCGGTCTTAGAAGACAATTGGCATTCGCATGAACCGGCCTCTCTTTCAGCTTTTGCAGAAGACACCCGGAATAGTTTCCCCATTGGGAAAAACACATTGGAATTTTTACAAGTCCCGTCTTTGGACGATATTATTGAGAGAGCTTTGATCAAGAAATTTGGTCCCAAGTCCAGTTTTTCGAAAAATTCGAAATCTTTACACAGTGTTCCATTCAAAGAGGCTGAGAAAACGGCCTTTAAAGGACAGTTGGCTTCCCAAATGGGCATAATTATATCCTTATATATACAACAGGGCCTTGGCAATTTGCTGAGACTCTTACAAAATGGCATTGATCCCGAAGATGCTGTGCAGCCTGTGCGTGACATTTTCAGTATGTCCACAAAGTGTCTTGATCAAATTGGACGCTCCGGTGCTTTTTTCCATACTATTCGTCGCCAGATGGCAATTTCCGATACAGATTTCTTTTGTTTGTCTTCTTCCAAAGAATTATTAAATTTACCGTTGGTAAGTGATGGAGTTTTTGGTTCTCACCTCGAACAGTTCCTCAGAGAACGCTATGAAAAAGACAAAGCTTTAGAGGATCTTCTGCCAGCATTATCTAAGAAACCTGTAAAATGTCCTGCCACTGAGACAACAGGCTCATCTGGATATGTTCCTCCTCATAAACGGTCTTACAATAACACAAATAATCGTCAACAGGACTCAAATTGGCACAAATCTGATCGTTTTCAGACACAACGATTTACTGACTCAAAATCAACTTTTCAGAAGTTCAATTCTTCATTCAAAATCCCCAAGAAGGGAGGCAACTACGGTAGCTCAGAAACCAACCGTGGACGACAGGGGAAAAGATGACTCGGTGAGTATTCTACATCTTTTAAAACCAAGCTTGCCGGAAATACCGGTGGGCGGTTGACTGGCCTATTTTCTCCCACAATGGGAAAATATAACACACAACCGTTGGGTATGGTCGGTAGTAAGAGAGGGATTCAAATTAGATTTTCAGATCAAGCCTCCTTTCTCTGGCATAAAAGAAACTCATGTCAGTCCCGACAAACTCCAACTTTTAACAGACGAAATCAAACATTTATTGGAGTTAAACGCTATCGAAATTGTTCCCGCCAGTCAAACGCAGACCGGTTTCTACAGTACACTCTTCCTTACCCTAAAGAAGAACGGACTGTGGTGTCCTGTTATCAATCTTCGACCACTCAACCAGTATCTTCAAAAAGAACATTTCAAAATGGATACTATTGCAAAAGTCCTTCAATTTGTCCAACCAAACGATTGGGCCTTTTCAGTACATTTAAAGGATGCTTACTTCCACATCCCTCTTTTTACAGCTCACAGAAAATTCCTCCGGTTTTCTGTCAATCAAACTGTTTACCAGTGGAAAGTTCTGTGTTTCGGCCCAACATCTGCACCCTGTTGTTTCACAAAACTAGTCTCGGAGGTGGCGGGCCACCTTCGGCAACAAAATATCTGTCTGGTAGTTTATCTGGATGACTGGATGTGCCTCAATCACGATCACAGTGTTCTTTTACAGCACCGAATGTACATACTTAAAACATTACACGACCTCGGGTTCATAGTCAATCTCGAGAAGTCCCAACTTCAACCCACTCAGGTCATAACTTACTTGGGCGCGGTGTTCAATTTTCAAACAAATATTGTTCACCCCTCCATGGATCGAGTGCAGGGAAAACTTCTTGCAGTGGCGAAGGTTATGCAACTCAATGCGCCAGCCAGACATTACCTCAAACTACTAGGCAAAATTGCTTCTTGTCTAGAATTGATACCCAATGCTATTCTCTTTATGAGGCCGATTCAGTTGTTCTTGTTGAGCAAATGGTCTCCAACCAAAATGAGTCTCAATCTTTCTCTTTCGCGACCGCCGGATCTAGTTCCACACCTTCGGTGGTGGTCTCACACTCAAAACATTCTTGCGGGTCGATCTCTACTCCCAAAATTAGTCAACAAGACTATCACCACCGATGCGTCGCTTCAGGGCTGGGGTGGTCATTCAGAAGGGAAAATAGTTCAAGGAATTTGGACTCCCAAAATGAAATTACTTCACATCAACAATTTTAGAAATGGAGGCAATACTGTTGACACTCAAACATTTTACGCCTCTACTACGCAATTGTCATGTTCTGATACGGTCCGACAATGCCACAGCAGTTCAATACATTGTCAAGCAGGGGGGGACGCATTCTCCCCAACTATGTGCCAAAGTTTGGGAACTTTGGTCTCATGCACTACAGCACAACATGACTCTTTCCACAGCTCATATTCCAGGGAAAGCAAACTCACTAGCCGACCAATTAAGTCGAGGTCAGATACGGGAAACGGAATGGGAACTGCACCCTCATATAGTCGATCAAATCTTTCAGAAATGGGGTTTTCCGTTAATCGACCTTTTTGCGACTTACATCAACAAAAAGACTCCAGTGTTTTGCTCTTGGCATTCTCACACTCAGGCCCTTCAGATCGATGCTCTCTCGATGGACTGGTCCAACCTTTTTGCGTATGCATTTCCTCCAGTGAACCTCATACCTCAAGTTCTCAAACATATGACTCTCTTTCAGTGCGACTTGATTCTCATAGCTCCCCGGTGGCACAATCAACACTGGTTTCCAATGCTTCTTCAACTTCTTATAGATCACCCATTTCAGATTTCCATCTCCGAGAACATGTTGACGCAGCATCAATTCAGAATCAAACATCCCAACCCGAGTTGGTTCAATCTGACTGCTTGGCGTCTCTCGACCAGCAGTACAAAACAAAGGGCTTTTCAGAAAATACTAGACAGCTGTTGTCAGCCTCCTAGAGAGCCAAGACCCAGAAGGATTATAAATGCAAGTTCAGAAAATTTCATAATTGGTGCAGTCAATGAAAAATTGATCCATATTCAGCGACTCTGAATAATTGTGCAAATTTTTTAGCTGATTTATTCTCAAATGGTCTTAAATACTGCACCATCTCTGGGTATCGATCCATGTTCTCTAGCATGCTACCCAAAATTGACAATTTTCCAGTGGGTCAACACCCCAACATCATTCGTCTTCTGAAAGGGGTGTTTAATATTCGACCTCCCGTACACCGTCTACTACCGGAATGGGATTTGCCATTAGTATTGGAAATGTTGCAAAATCCCCCCTTTGAACCACTCAATTTAGCTTCTCTGAAATATCTTACCTGGAAGACAGTCTTTTTAGTCTCCATTACAACATTTCGACGTTGTGGAGACTTACAGGCTCTCCGCCTTGGGGAGGGTCTAGCGAAAGTTCAGGGCAAGGGTGTGACTTTCATTCGTCAAGGTCTTTCCAAACAAGACCGTGCATCTCACTGCAGTCCGTCCATCTTCATTCCTGCTTTTCCAGAGAACAAACTATTGGATCCACGACAGGCTCTTACAACCTATATCAACCAAACTAATACTCTCCGTCTCAAGGATGAACAAAAATCCAAACTCTTTTTGACTATTAACAAGCCTCATACACTGGTTTCTTCTCAGACCATTTCACATTGGATTGTTCAAATCATTAAGCAGGCTTATACTTCTTCTTCCAGGTCATCAGATTCACAGAATCCTATTTTGGTCAAGGGGCACTCCACCAGAGCTATTGGTGCATCATGGGCACTTTATAAAGGAGCAAATCTCAAGACGATTTTGGATAGTGCAGATTGGAGCACACCTTCCACTTTCATCAATTTCTATTTGCGGGATGTCAATATGTGTAATTCGATTTTTCCAACTTAGGGCAATCCTTATACTGGCGAGTTTGTTCCAGTTCAAGGTGTATGTTTAAATTCAACAGCATTTGGATGAGTATTCAGTTGTACCTCGTCTTTTAGGATCATATTCAGTGAGAGGTTCCGGCATATGCTGTTATATGTACATACTTATATATATAGATGAGTATTCATGTCCTCTTTTGTGGAATACACAGTGGGAAAATACTGTACACATCAATGTTTATGTGCACTAATTGTTTATGGAAACGTCACATCTAGTGTGAGTGTATATATACATATTACTCAGCTTCAGGGTTTATACATGTAGGCAGTCATGCTTCTTCCTGTACATAGCTATGTATATATGTTCAGTGCCATCAGAAAAAAAAAAAAAATAAGAAATGGAATTATCCATTCAAGACATCATGTGGAAATAAAAAATTTAAAAAAAAAACCAAAAAAAAACAGAACAGGGTGGAGGATCTAGTGTTAGTCTGTTTACCACTCTCAACCAGATGAAATCTCTACAGGTCGATCACCATCATCTACCCACAACATGCCAGACAGCTCGGCAATCAAGGGTAGTCTATAGGATGTGGCAGGTAAGTACTTAACTTATGAAATAAAATTGTTTGATTTGGACACAAGTCCAAATTTTATGAATAAGTTATACTTACCTGCCACATACAACCCACCCACCTCCCCTTCGATGATGTTTCTCTTAGGGCTAACAAACGTCTTAAGGAAAACTGATTCGAAGGCATCAATCCAATGTGAAAGTCAGGAAAGGTAGTCTATAGGATGTGGCAGGTAAGTATAACTTATTCATAAAATTTGGACTTGTGTCCAAATCAAACAATTTGAACCAACTTGAATCTGACCTCCATCAGGCTGTTCTATTACCAAATATCAAAACATTTTGAACAGTGGATCAGAAGAAGAGATTTTTAGAAATTATTTCTTATGTTGGAATAAGTTAAAATTTGGGCCCTCCCATAGGAGCACCATATATTAACCCAGAGACATGATTTGAACAAACTTAAATCTGACCCCTTCCCAAGGCAAGCGCAATTTATGTGAGCCTGAGATTCTTATGAAAGTCTGAATTATGTGAGCCTGAGATTCTGACTGTTGATTATTGAAAGGAAGATTTTTAAAGAATATTGCTAATATTGCACTAAAATTCAGGCTCCTGTGGAGAGCCTAAGAATGAACTCAGGGACTTGATTTGAACCATGGATCTGAAGTAAAAGATTTTTAAAGATTATTGCTCATATTGGATTAAGTTACAATTCAGACTCCCATAGGAATCCACAATACCAACCCAGGAAAATGAAAGGAACAAACTTGAATCTGACCGCCTAAGGCTGTATTATGCCAGATATCAAAAGATTATGACTGGTGATTCTGGAGGAAAAGATTTTAGAGAATATTTCTCATATGGATGCCGTATATCAAACATAAAAAAAAATTCTGATTGGTGGTTCAGGAGAAGATATTTTTTTAAATTTTTGAAAATATGCTGACTGAGCAATTGTTTTTTTTATTCCACCCTGCTGTACTCTATGCAACAACCGATTGAAATATTTTTTACCATTTGATTTTACTGGTCCTATAAGGATGCTTCAGAACAAATAACAGTTTTCTGTTTCTGTGCAGTTTGGAAATATAGGCAATTGAAAATATTTCTATTTTTTGCTCCTGGAGTTCACACAGAGAGATGCAAGAAAATTCTTTTTTGCATGAATGAAGCACTTATGACTCAATAATACCACATACCAAAATTTGGTTAAAATTGCTTCATCGGTTTCAAAAATAAACATTTGGGGAGGGGCCAAAAATCTTGACCCTCCCATTACAAAAGAAAATATTGTGCTACAAACTTCATTTGAACAAACTTTATTCCACACCTCTGCAGGAAGCTCAGTACCAAATATCAAGTCATTGTTCCAATCAATTCATGACAAGTTGATTTTTTTTAAAATTTGGAAGCATTTTCTCCCACTCCCTCCCTATGGTATATGTATACTGCTTCATTTGAACGAACTCAAAATGCTATGTCTCAACAATCACCTCAGATTGTACTGAAATTGGTTCAGTGGTTTTGAAGGAGAAATGACGAACACCATGTTGACTTACAAAAGATGACAGAAGACAGAAAATGGATGGGAACTGATCACTTTTGCTCTCCCTAACTTTCAGTCAGGTAAGTAAACACTGTAAAGACATGGGGACAATTCTAATGAGCAACTGGAGGTAGCCGCCAAGGGTGGCAAATCCCCCCAAAATCACCCTGATACAGTAACCTTGGTAATATATTACATTAAATTAACACAGCCACTGCTGGTAGTCTTTACTCAAATAATTCAGATAAGATTACCTTATTTGATGACATGTCAAGTTTGGTTTCGATCAAGACAGATAAAATTTCAAGTTCAAGGTCACTGTGAACCTTGATCTTTGGCACAATAACCTAAAATGAAAGTGTCAATGACACTGCAACTCAACTTCTATAAGAAGGGACTGAACTAAATAGAAAGATCCAGTAATGCCATGTCATTCACTCAAGTTTCTATAGAAAAGACATCACACCAAAGCTACATATGAAATCTGGAAAAAATCGGGTGAGGGATAAGGCCTGTTGGGTGTACTAATGGAACTGTTGACAATTTATATGTAAAATCCAAGATGGCCAATGGTGGCTATCTTTTTCAACGGAATGCAGAAAATTTTGATAACTCCCATCTGGACATCATACCAAAGTTACATATAAAATATGAAAAAGATCAGGGTGAGAGGTGCAGCCTGTAGGGCCTGCTAATGAAGTTGTTGACAATTTATATACCAAATCCAAGACGGTCACTACTGGCCATGTTTTTCAACAAAATTCAGAAAAATATGATAGCTGCCATCCAGATATCACCCCAAAACTACATATGAAATTTAAAAAAGATTGGGTGAGAGATGCAGCCTGCAGGGTGCTAATGGAATTGTTGACAATTCATATGCCAATCCAAGATGGCTGTTGGTGGCCATATTTTTTAACAAAATTTAGAAAGATTTGATAACTCCCATCTAGACATTGCTCCAAAGCTACATATGAAATTTGGGGCTGATCGGGTGAGAGCTGCGACCTGTAAGGTGTGCTAAAGGAATTGTTGGACAATGTATATCCAAATCCAAGATGGCCACTGGCAGCCATGTTTTTCAACAAAAATTCGAAACAAATCGATAGCTCCCATGTAGACATTGCCCCAAAGCCACATCTGAAATTTGGGACAGATCGGGTGAGAGCCGAGACCTGTAGGGTGTGCTCAAGGAATTGTTGGGACAATTTATATCCAAATCCAAGATGGCCACTGGTGGCCATGATTTTCAACAAAATTTAGAAAAATTCAATAGCTCCCATCTAGACATCACACCAAAGCTGCATATGAAATTTGAAAAAGATTGGTTGAGAGATGCGGCTGTAGTGTGTGCTAATGGAATTGTTGACAATTTATATTCCAAATCTAAGATGGTCACTGGCAGCCATGTTTATTTAACGAAATTTGGAAAAATTCAATAGCTCCCATCCAGATATTGCCCCAAAGCTACATATGACATTTGGGACTGATCAGGTAAGAGCTGCGACCTGTAGGGTGTTTTAAAGGAATTGTTGGGACAATTTATATCCAAATCCAAGATGGCCACTGACGGCGACGTTTTTCAACGAAATTTGACAAAAATTGATAGCTCCCATCTAGATATTGCTCCAAAGCCACATATGAAATTTGGAACAGATCGGATGAGAGCTGCAGCCTGTAGGGTGTGCTAAAGGAATTGTGGATGGACAGATGTATGAATGTATGGATGTACAGACATACAGATGCATTTGTTCACTTGGCTGTTTGCTTTGTTACAATTTATGGGAGAGTGCCAAATGGCACTCTCCTATAAATTAAAACAAGGCAAATCTTTATTGACTAAATAATATCACTTCAAAGGTAGTATGAGGCACTTCCACTTTAAATTGCCTCTATATGGGCTTCAAGCACTCTACCAGTTAATGGCAGATGAAAAACTAATCTCGATTGGATTTCTATTTTTCTTATATGTTGTATGAGTCTACATCAATTTTTTTCTGTTTTTTAATCAATGAGGTGTTTAGATTTGTTCATCAAATGTACTGTGGCTACAAACAGAACAATGATATTGTGCCAACAATTCAGTGCTTAACCTTTTATCATGCATAGTGGTCAAACATGACCAAACCTAAATCACAAAAATTGCCATTCAAATTTTATTTTGTATTTTTGCCTCAAAACAGAGCTTATCACCCCTCATTTGAAAGATCTCACAGAGTTTGTTTCAATGAAAGGACATACTTATGTTTTCAACATTATGTGTACATTGCATACAAAACCAAGACATTCGGCCTCCAACGACTGAGCAGAAAGTGTTGGGGAGGTCTGACATGCAGCCAACCTAGAGGAATGAGATCCGTCACCGAACCACAGAGACCAAGCAGCCGGGGAAGACTCTGAGCTGTTGCAGACGTGGACTGGGACAGAGTCAGGGCAAAAGGCTGAGAAAAACCACAGCCCTTGCCTGGGAAACCGCAACCATATCCAGCTGAGTATGGAAGTCCATCCCAGATAACAAAACGATGGAGAAGGGACCAGGTCTGTCTTCTCCCCATTGACTCTGAACCCTAGTGACGTAAGTAGGCTCAACAGTGTGACGACATCAGACTCCAGAAGGGCAGCATTGGAATGCCTCTGGAGGATATCAACTAGATAAGCTAAAGAAGACACCCTGGACTGTGTGCAACGTAAGACTAACACATGCGACATCAGACAGGTGAAGGTTGATCAAAAGTTCCCAACGTGTAACGTTGAAAGGGACTCATGTTGGAAGAGGCACTCTCGACTGAGTGGAATGCCTCAACCTGGGACGAATTCGAGGTGACTATTGCCGACGCCTACCCTTACCCTGTGAGTGAGGAGAAGTGGTGGCAGAAGGATCAGCCCTTAGGTTCACAGAGGAAGCAGAAGGGTACTTGTTAGGCTCTGGATGGCCCCTGCCTCCAACAGAAGGCTGATCAAGCTGACTAAGCAGCAGCAGATCAATGGAATGACATAGGGAGTCATCCCAGACCGTCGCCATGGAACATGGAATAGTCATGGACCCGCCGATAGGGACAGATCAAAGAGCAGCGCACTGCCCCTCAAGAAGGGAACGGCTTGTGTCCAGCACAGCGTCCCTGTGAACTAATTCCAAGTTAGCCGTGTTACAGGCATGTGTGTGAGAAGATGCATGAGTGCCTTGGACAGCACACACAAAATGAAAGTGTCAATGACACTGTAGCTCAACTTGACAAGACAAAGACATGTACAAGTATAGTATGTGACACAGCAATGACAAACATCTAGGTAATGACCTGATAACAAAGGTACATATAAAGTATTGTAACAGTCTGTACATAAATACTGACCGTTGCCTGTAACAAATGTATAGGTAAAGTATTGTAAAGGTGGGTGACAGTCAGATGCTAAACTAGAATAAAATCTTTGAGTCCCAGAGTGGGTCTGACTGAACCCCAAAATATTTGTTCTCATAGCACAGTGATAACAAAGGCACCCCAAAACACACTCGTTCCTGTCCCAAGGTGAAAACAAAGGTACCCAAGAAGTTTTGTGAAGATCAGATCAGATCATAAATACGAGCTGTATAGAACTTGTGACAAAAAACTAATTGGACCTAATTTCGGTACAAAATGGCCACTGGCAGCCATCTTGAATTTTGGACCGTACCCACAAACACTCATTCTCATCCCAAGGTGATAACAAAGGTACCCAAGAAGTTTTGTGAAGATCAGTTCATAAATACAACCTCTACCCTGAGCCGTATTGACATGTGTGCTTACATTGTGTAAGTAGCACTGAATAAATCGAAGTTCATCTAATTTGCATAATTTCTGCACGAAAAAAAACCCCTTACAATATGTGATGTATTCCATGTTACTAAACATTCTTACAAAAATTTATTCAAATCAGAACTTTCATACAGAAGTTCTGTACAAAAGACTGATTGCACTAATTTTGGTACAAAATGGCTGCTGGTGGCCATCTTGAATTTTGGACCACACCCCAAAACACTCGCTCTCATCCCACGGTGATAACAAAGGTACCCAAGAAGTTTCGTAAAGATTGGTTCATAAATATGGCCTCTAGCTGAGCTGTATAGAAGTTGTGTACAAAAAACTGATTAGACTTAATTTCGGTACAAAATGGCCACTGGCAGCCATCTTGAATTTTAGACCGCACCCAGAAACACTCGTTCTCGTCCCTAGGTGATAACAAAGGTACCCAAGACATTTCGTGAAGATCAGTTCATAAATACAGACTCTAGTCTGAGCCGTATTGACATGTGTACTTACTGTGTGTAAGTCGCACTGAAAAAATCAAAGTTCATCTAATTTGCATAATTTCTGCACGAGAGAAAAACCCGTATTATATGTGATGTATCCCATGGTACTAAACATTCACACAAAAAATTATTCAAATCAGCGCTTTCATATGGAAGTTCTGTGCAAAAATCTGATTGCACCTAATTTTGTACAAAATGCGATCGGCCATCTTGAATTTCGGACCGGACCCCAAAACACTCGTTCTTGTCCCACGGTGATACCAAAGGTACCCAAGAAGTTTCGTAAAGATCGGTTCATAAATACGGCCTCTAGCCCAAGCCGTATTGGCATTTGCACTTACAGTGCTGAAAGTAACACCAAAAAACATCAAAATTAGTCTAATTTGCACAATTTATGCACGAGAAAAAAACCCGTACTATATGTGATGTATCCCATGGTACTAAACATTCATACAAAAAATTATTCAAGTCAGAGCTTTCATATGGAAGTTCTGTACAAAAAACAGATTTTTGTATCGTTGGTACAAAATGGCAGCCATCTTGAATTTTGGACCGCACCCAAAAACACTCGTTCTCGTCCCACGGTCATAACAAAGGTACCCAAGAAGTTTCGTAAAGATCAGCTCATAAATACGGCCTCTAGCCCGAGCCGTACCCAATTGTTGACGTACGGACAGACGGACAGACGGACAGATGGACGACAGGCCATGACAAACGCTCAAATTTGGCTTCGCCAAAGTTGAGCTAAAAAACCTGTTCATTGTCAAACTCATCTGGGAGTAGATAAGCAGCAAAGCAGAGACGACGTGATCGAAGAGAGAAAGCATTCCAGCATCTCTCCCGATAAGCCCAACACATACTCCAGATATCCATATGAAAAATGGCTGGCTTGAGAGTTGGAGTCCTGATCCAAGACCGTCAAAGTCTGGCAGACTGACAGATTGGTGAAATCATACAAACGATAATGCACTGGAGACAAAAAAGTGTCAACCCTGATGAAGAACGAAGTCTTCATAGCCTTGGAACTCAGCTTAGAGTCCAAAGCTCTAAATGCTTCAACCACCTGTACTGACATGCATGGTCGAAGGTGCCCAGAAGCAGGCTGCTCTGCAGGCTGTAGGTGCACGACTGATGATCATAGCCGGGCTGACACAGTCGGCTGGTTTGCCGGTTTGAGACCTGGAAGGAACCCAAACACAAAGTCAAGAGCTGCCCCCAAGTCAGAAGACTGTTGGCTCTCTACATCAGGTATGTCGGACTCATCCCATGAGTCAGAAGGCACATAGCCCATCATGGGCAAACCAGTTGACACCTCCCATGGTGTAGGCACACCAGGGGGGATCAGAAAGCAGCTTGTTTTCAATCCCGGGAGGTGGTGCCGCAGGGGGCGCCCAGAAACCACTCATAGCCTCACTGGAAGCAACAGAAAAGGCTCTTGGATAGAACCTAAGTGAGCAAGGAGAGGGGCTCCTTAAGCTCACTGACTGTGTCAGAACGGTACGACGTGGGAACGAACTGACAAAGTTTCACCCCACCCATGGGTGCGGGAGAAGTGCACATCACCCACGGAGGGGGTATAACTCTCACCAGACATAGTCATGTCTGAGGTCCCAAAACGACAGCGTCCCTCCATCCCCCGCAGGAGAAATGGCCACGAGAACGCACCAAGGGCAAAGTGAGGGCAAAAGGCATTACCCTAAAGGAACCGAACTGGAGTAGAAGAAAAAGGTGAACTCAACAGCTACAGAAAGTAGAACACCACCAACTACGAGAGAAAGGTGGCAGAAAAAAGAACCGGCAGGAACACAACAGAACCCAGACGGCTGACAGGGACCTAAAAAAAAGAAATTCAGCCCTCAAAAGAGTGAAGAAATCCTGTCCATACAGTCCCTCACTGACACCTAACTCCAATAATAATAATAAAATTTCTGAACCGAAAAATTTTATGTCCGAACCGCATGGATCGTTTTCAAAAATCACGCACGACATCGGAAAATATATATAAAATTTAATGAAAATGTGGTTGAAAATATTAACGAGAATATATAAAAACACAGTCCTGTTATGAAATGATCCTCAGATCTATAATTCCAGTCACAGGAAACCATTATCGACGAACTGAATTATCACTGTTTCGTAATGCAAATGGCGGCACGTCCTTCACGTGCAGCGGACAAAAAAAGAAAGGCTTGATGACTGCCTTGCACACTTGTTAACGGAAGTCATGGAATTGTACTAAGAGAACAGCATCCCCTACTGGGTGTGTGCCGATGGCGCTCGACCCAGTTTGGCTTATTTTTTTGTGGTGTTTTTTACACCACTTTTCTTTCCCAAATCTCTTGGGAAAGATTAAAATAGAGAGTATTTTATCCCAGTTAGGGTCTTCCACTGTAGTGCAAGCCTGTAGTAAACAATTGTAAGGTAGGTTGATAAGAAATATGGGAACAAATGGAGACTTGAACTAAATGAAAGGAAAAGCAAATTTATACCCGTGGGCCATAAAGTGGACCCTACTCGAAGGTGGAGAGTGGGGGAGTTTTATATTCCAGAAGGTACCGGTAACAGCAAATTACTTAGTGTAGGAGACAGAAATGACAACGAGTATCTGGGGGAAAATATAAACATCACAGGAAGAGGCATCTACCGAAACCACATAAAAAAAATTGATTGTGAAGGAGGGGTCGAATCTTTAACCAAATGAAACTTATAGGGAGAAACTGTTTCAATAAGGTTTTTGTGGGGAAAACCATTTGGGAAATGGTGGGTCTGCCAAGTATAACATATGGTACAGAAGTGGTACCCCTAAACCAAATGGCTATAAAGAGCTTGGAAACCCTGCAGAACGATGCAGGCTGATGGATAACGGGGTCGACTAATGCCACAGCACTAGAAGCAATCGGGATGAGCTTGGGTGGATGAGGATCAAGGACAGGATAGACTTATTGAAACTCGGTTATCTTAATTATTTGGTAAATTCTCCCCAAAGCCGATGGTGTAAAGTAATGTTCCAGAGTATTTTGAACTCAGATATCAAGACAGGGTGGGTGGTCCAAGTGAGGAAGCCAACAGAGAACTACTCATTGGAGATCTCGGACCTAGACGTAGGGCAACCCGGGGTGAAAAAAATTGTCAGATAAAGGGTCATGGAAGATGGTAACCTTAACTGGAAAGAGGGGGTCAAATCAAAGAGGTCTTTGGGTGGCCTGCAAGAGAAAGAGAAGCCTGGTTTTGAAGAGTACCCTGATGGTACCTTTGGGGGATCGCTGTTGTTCAAGCCGAGATCGCGGTCCCTGGAGCTGAGGGAAAGATTGGGAAAACAGTGAAAAAGAGTGTCAGATATGTAATTTAGGTGTGGTGGAGACCCTGGAACACTTTCTTCTAGAAATTTGGGATTTGTGAATTATGTTACAGTGTTAATATTATCAATGAAATTTATTTGATTTTTTCTGGTCTTATATAACAAGACGCAACAGTACATTTCTCCTCCTTAATGCCATTTTACCATCACGTCTTCACCATAATTACATTTTTTACCGCAACGTCTTTTCCATAACAAAGTTCTTCACTATCACATGTAACTCTTTTTTTTATTCACGGCTATTAGACCGTTGTATTCCGTTAATAAATGAAGTTAGACCACAACTTTATGTAAATAACTTCAAAAAGTAAGGAAAAAGTCTTATTTTTTCTTAAAATTCAAGACTAACATTTAATCAATATTTCCAAAAGACGTTTATTTTAAAACATTACCCATTACTTCGCTTTCACGGTATTATTTTCTGGTTATATAGGTTATTTCATGTTTTTTAACTTGAAACATAACTTCGTGTTATCAAACATAAAAGAAAAACATGAAACAATTATTAAACACTGGAATTATGGCTACTCCAAAATTTGTGACGGTTAAGACACTATTATCATGTGAACACAACGGAATCATGTGGCTTTGAAGCACTAGCTCTGCGTTCAGCTCTGCTAAACACCTTATATATACCAGACCCGTATAAACTTTTAACTGCCACTAAAAATATTCTCCCTGAAGAATATAATTTTTTAAACATTTTAAAATCAAATGTGCTCGGTTGTCAGAGAATTACCCATATTTTCAATTTTTTTTCAAAAACACAGCTTATGACCCATTGATTATTTAAATGGGTTTTCAAGGCGACTGAAATTACCAGAAGTTATTTTGCATTTAATCACCGAAGAGCAGGGGAACAAACTTCCCGCGCTTTTCAGTAAAAATTGCAAAATAATTCCTTGATAATCCAGTATAAAAATGAAAGTGCACATAGATTTTTAAATGTTTCTGGCTGGTTTACAGCAGCCATGATGTGATTTTGTTTTTGTGGGAACACGCTTTATCGATCGGAAGGGTCCCCAGTTGAATTTGGATGCCATGTTTTAAAATAGCTCTGGAAAAAGGCACGTGTAGGTGGATCTGATCTGTTTCAACAACAATCCACTTCACTGAATTTTCGAGGCTGTAAATAGCTGCCAGATATGTCACAAAAATCGTGCTATAATTTGACATTTGGGTGGATTATGATGTTATTCCCCTGACAAAAGCAGGTAAATTCCCTTGATGTTCAAAAATAAAAATGTATAAGCAATCTATAACTTTCCGTGACTGTTGAAAAACAGACTGAATACTGAGTTTGTTCGCCGGTCTCCAATGACTTCAGCATATTTCATGCAATGTAGATCCAATTGACGGAAGAGCCACACTGTTGCACGTGATCGGTGAAATTCGCATTTTTGGGGTCAAATTTATCACACAAATAACGGGATTTACCAAACCGATTTTTACCTTTAAAGATTTTATTTGATACACAAAATTCCCAAACAAAATGGATCAGGTACAAAAAAAAGATTTAGTGAACAGAAATTAATATGTTAATTGGTGAATCTTTTCCCAATACAGTCCAATCAACACTGATTAGTGAGTGGACATCTGACATTATGTAATTACACATAACACACTCAGACGATTTTTGGATAATTTTTTCGTATGGAGTGTACACGTAATGAGACAAAAAATGAAGTGGTTCACTTATTCAAATCATATTTCCACAACTATTTACAATTTGTGTTTGATTAGGCCACACAAAGTAGATGTTCTGTTTCTCTGGCCAAGTTTTGTAAAATTGCATGCGAGCGGGCGGTTTTTTATTTTATATTTTATTTTTGTAATTATTTCTTTGCCATCAGAAGTTCATATTCTTGGTTTATTTTATGTTTTAAGCCTCATAATCTACAGAATAGCAAGTGTGGTGGTGTATTTCGTCCCTTGGGTGCAACAAGGCTTTGCAATGCTAAAGCATTGCAAAGCCTTGTTGCACTCAAGGGACAAATTTATCAATTTTATTAACTTATCAGACATAAACCATTTAATTTTTATTTTTTCAAGTTTGCATTGGTCATAAAAAGAGAGCATGCGGCAACCAAAAGGACCATGCGGGAGGGCCTGAGAAACAGATTTTTAATTTTATTAAGCCTTAACTCTTAGCCTGCTGAGTATTTTCAAAATATTTTTCATCAAGTCTAGTCATGGCTGCTGTAAAGCAGCCATGACTAAATTTGATGAAAAATTAATCTAAATTTAACTCAAGAAATCATTGGTGAAAAAATCCATTCAATTTACTGAAGGAAAAATTGATTAAATGAACCCAAATTATCCTCATTTCAGTGGCAAGAGAAATTATATCCTGGACGGAATAACTGCCAGCAGCATGCAAGGATCTAAAGGTTAATAGGTTAATTTACACTTTGTAGATCTAATATCACAATTAGTCAAAACCTGCCAGCATCAAAGCTGTTAATTGTTGTCATCAAACATCAGCCCTGTATCCAACCCGAATGGCAGACAACATTTACAAACAAGAAGAATGTTACTAAGGTAACACATGCCCACCCCCCCCTTGTGACCTTCACCTTGCAGATGTGGCAGAAACTATTATACATGACACACCTTCTGACTGTCTTTAACATTTGTAAAAAGTTTAACAATTGTACTATGATTCGTTTCTGAGTTATGGCTGAGACACAAATATTGACCGATTTTTAGTGTGACCTTGAAATGTGACTTTGACCTTGAAGATACGAACCCGGCTATGGTGTGTGACACATCCTCCCATAGTCCTTTATAATTGTGTGACGTTTGATGACTGTGGCCCTAACAGTTTTTGAGTTATTGGCTCGGACACACACACACTTGCACGGATGGACACACGGACACACACACACACACTTCAATCACTATATGCCACCTGACTTAAGTCGGGGGGCATAAAAAAGAATTACAAATGACTAAAAACTTTCATTTTATGACTCCAATCCAATAATATGGTAATAAACTATGTTTTGGGGCGAAAATTGAGAAATTGATAAAATTTGAATGGCAGTTTTATGTGCATTATGCTGGAAGTTTGGACTGTTGCACTTGGTAAAGGGTTAAATAAAGAAACAATTATGCAGCTTATTATAAGAAAAGCAAGAATAGGGCTCTGCAAATTAAACTGTTTCTGTTCAAATCGAATATGACTCGAATCACAAATGTTTAAGGTTTGATTTCAAACCAAATTCAAACTGAATCAGACATTCAGTCTGTATATGTGGTGATCGCATAGATCATAGCTGACCTGTCTCTTGCATTCCTGCCCTTTTAACCCTTTACCCAACAAATCGCCCTCATCCGCCCACGTAATATGCAAATTCAGCAGCTGAATAAATATTATTTTTCGAAAAACTCCGACAAAACCATATCATGTGACCCTCTTTGGAATGAGCTCATCGATCTCGTTCCAAAGAAGGGCCACATGATATGGTTTTGTTGAAATTTTTGGACAAAATTTAAAAAATGATATTTAAAATAATAAATTTTGAAATCGTCTGCGTTGGGTAAAGGGTTAAGATCATGAATTTTTTAGACATCTGTACAACTGATATTCTGGTATAACATCTGCTTGGTTGCCCCTAATGATTTTACTCATGCCCGGCTACTTTTAAAATAATGACCACCCAACAACTCTGATTAAAGAGTTAACTATAATATTCTTGATGCTAATGTAATTTGTGTGAAATAATGACCACATATCATCCTTTGAGGGGAATCCTTTAGCACAGCAGATGGCATCTTGTTCCACTCAATGGGCAGTACATAGAGAATAATTGCTTGACTGGACTGGTTACATGAAATAATTCATGAGAGGTGAGGGATATTGTATTAACATGAGTGCGCGAATGTGCACAAGTGTTTTACAATACAGTCCCTCACCTCAAATGAATTATTTCATGTAACCAGTCCAGTCAAGAGATTACTCTGTTTATTACTTTTCATTATGAATGATAATTATATTATTTAACCCTTTGCCTAATGTAACGGTCAAAACAGGCCAGCGCTATTCTCAAACATCGCCAATTAATTTTCTCTATTTTTTTCATTTTTTGTCTCTAAAACATAGGTTATGACCCCTCACTGGAACGAGCTCAACAAGCCCATTCCAATAAGGGGTCATAACCTATGTTTTTGAGACAAAAAATTAAAATAATAGTTATTCAAGAACTTTTTTTTGCAAGTGTTGTTGGCTTTTCATATTAGGTAAAGGGTTAAAAAAACAATGAAGTCCCCCATAACACCTACGGCAAAGCATCTTCATTTGCACACACGGATACATGACACAATTGTTGATTGCATAATTCACTTGTGAAGTTATCGTTTATAATCAAACCCGGAAATCCCAGTAAATCACACTTTGGAAAGTAATAAAATGACATACATGAAAAGAAATGACATAAGTTTCTGTGACTGTCATCGAGATATTCAATTTCAGTATTCGGCAGTCAGGTATTTGGGAATTGAATCTAATCAGACAATGGATTAAAAATTTGAATCGAATTCAAAGATTTTGAGTGCTCTCATCAAGTAATTCTATAAATAATACTCACCCTGACAGTTATATCTTCATCTGTATTATCATCTGCTAGGTCACTAAAAGAAGGTATGTCAACAGATGCATTCTCCATTGAGACTGTTTTATTAGTTGCTAATGAGGGTTTGTTTTTTTCTAATTTCATAATCAAATCATTAGTGTTTATTTCCATTTCCTCTCCAGGCACCATGAATGTATCCAAGATATGTGACACTTTTGCAATGACCACGGCAGATGAATCAGCAACTTTATCAGTCTGAAAACATACAGGTCAGAAGTTTATTTATATATGAAAACTAAAATCTAACAGAGAAATTCAGATGATAATTCAGTGGAGCACACTTATTTGGATATCTCTTAATTGTATATCCCTGTATATAGCCACTTGGCCAATGAAAATTATTCAGTTAACAGGAGTATTCAACTAACAGGGATTGTGTTACTTTCCTGTATTCTAGAGATAAACTTAGCATTTATTCTATTATATCTTGTTTGACAGAGCTTCATGAGCTCTGTCAAACAAGATATAATAGAGTAAATGCCTGTATTGGATGTACAGAGGCCAAATAGGTCTATAAGCAAAGGAAACTTGGGAAGAGTCAGGATAATTTATCAACAGGTTTCAGATTTTTTATTCAATTAACAGGAGTTTACTCAATAACCTATATTCAATTAACAGCTCATATTTGTATTGAAGGTATGGTAAATGGTTTTGTGTTGGGAAATTAAAATCAATTAACAGGGATATACAACTGAGATATCCAAATAAGTGGGCTCCACTGTACACTCAATGACCCCTGAGTAATAATAATAATAACAAGGCCACTGCAAGGTGTGGGTCATGTCCCCCAACAGCAAGCTCTTAATTACACTGCACAAGTTGAAGACTACAAAATTTCAAAGTGAAAATATATACCAGATTTGGTCTTGATTCGATAACCCAAACTGAAGTTATCACCTGGACAACAAATTTTCGAAGTTGAACTAGACCAGAGTATTCTGGGAATAAACTCATATACCAAATTTGATTGTGATTAGATAATCCGAATCAAAGTTATCGTCAGGACAACCAATTTTCAAATTTGAGACATCTGAATAAGGACCATAACACAGCCAAAATTATTCATACCAAACCTAAATTATTGACCAGTATTTTCTTGAGGCAATCTCATTTACCAAAGTTGGTTTCAATTTGATCACCCAAACTTAAGTTATCATATTTTCCAAGTCAAAATGATGGAAAAAGGGACATAACTCAGCCAATATTGGTCCGATCAAATCCAGATTTGCATTTGACCATTTGATTTGCATTTGACCAGCATATTCTTAAGACAGATACATATACCAAATTTGGTTTGATCAACCAAATAGGGCTGCAACGGTACACTTACCTCACGGTTTGGTATGTATTGCAGTTTTTCGGCGGTGGTACAATACGTATTGTGGTACATTTTTTCTAACATTATGCGCCCAAAAACTGATGGTGAATCATGTTTGCAATATGCTAGAAGCCTAGAATGCTGCTGGACTGCTGTGGCAGCTGTGCTGTGCAAAAATGCACTGCAACAAAAAAATTGAATAATTTATAACACCCCTTCCCCCATGGCTGTGTGGTTTTATTCATTCTGAGCCAAGCTGAGGAATTTACCATGATTCACTATCAGCAATAGTGTTCAACTTCACTTCAGTGCAACATAATCTGCACACAGTGATCTTCGTATCTGTTTTGCAGACACCATTCTCATTTTTGTATGAGGGAAAGCCAAAGTGTTTCCAGACAGGGGATTTAAATTTTGCAGGTGGGCTGACGATACCTTCATTGTTATTGGCAGTATTTCTGTCACTCATGTTGTTACAATTGGATGTACATGTACTTCAGATCTGACATGTGTGCACGAAGGCGAAACAGAAATACGCAAATAAACAACGCAAAACTTGACTGGCGAATTGTTGAATGATCAGCCAGTAAATAATCGTCTTACTTCTCCTGACACACATTCGGAATTACCCAAAGCCCAAGTTATGTCAAGTTGGTTATTTATAGATGCACGACATGCTGTTCTGTTTAAGTTTGCATACTGTGTGCTTGTGTCAACACTTACAAATTTTCATACAGACCCAGTTCCCAACAGCCGTCCATTAAAACTAACAGCATGCTTCTATGCACTGCATATTTGGTAGACTAAAGCTGAAATGTTGCAGCCCGTTAAGCTGATGTAGAAATATGCACCCTTGACTTGGCAAAACAGGACAGAAAAAACACATGGTTGACCATGTGCTAAATGTCTGACGGCAATATGAAAATGAGTGTTGTTTGTCATGAACCAATAGAAACATATCCCCAAATCACATGATCAATACTGAGTATATTTATCGCTTATCTGAACTGCACCAACTTCGTGGAAGACCCCACCACATCCGATTGTTTTATGGACTTGAAATTCCACACTTACTTTTATTGTCAAGTGATTTGAATAAGTTAAATTTTTAAAATGAATGTTTGAAATACTGACCTCACCAACTATTACAAATATTATCCACCAAGATTATATGCCCCAATTTCCCAATAAATTCAGATGAATTTCCAGGTCTGAACAATCGGGTGAGTTACTAAGTGTGTGTGTGTGTGGGGCGGGGGGGGGGGGGGGGGGATAGGGGCAAGCCCCTTCTATTTTTCAGAGAGAGGGAAAGGGAGAACAGTTCGATCCTACGGAGAAATTGAAATTCACATCCGACTTCATGGGCCCTCTTTTGGGGGTGTTGGAATTCTCCTGCTGCGACCGCTGTGCCGTGAGCATACCGAAAATTAGGCTGAATGAACTGAGTATTGTATCGTGGAAAAATACTGCGGTGCACCGAGACCGCGGTGAACCATTGCAGCCCTACAACCAAACTAAAGTTATCATCCAGAAAACTGATTTTCAAAATCCCCCAAAAAAGGAAAAAGGGCCATAACTTGAGCAGACCAAACCCAAATTTGAATTTGACCAGTGTATTCTTGAGACAAACTCATATATCAAAATTGGTTTTGATTCAATCACCCAAACTAAAGTTATCATCCGGACAACAAATTTTTAAAGTCAGAAAAATGGAAAAAGAGCCATAACTCAGCCCCAGTTGGTTGGACCAGGCCTAAATTTGAACTTAATCAGCCTATTCTTAGGATAAACTCATATACCAAATTTGGTTACAATTTGATCAACTAAACTAAAGTTATCATCCAGACAACTAATTTTTGAAGTCGAAAAAATAGAAAAAGAGCCATAAGTCAAATTAGGTTGGACCAAACCGAAATTCAAACTTGACAAGTGTATTCTTGAGACAAATCAATATAAAAAAAATTGGTGTTGAATTGATAACTCATATTAAAGTTATCATCTGGACAACAAATTTCCAAAAGTTGCAAAAGGGGTCAAAAAAGGGGCATAACTCCAACAAACATTACTGGATCAAACCCAGATTCACAATTCACCATTTCATTGGGGTAGAGGATGCATATACCAAATTTGGTTTTCATCTGATGATCCAAACTTTAGTTATCATGCCGGATGCATGCACACATGGTGGATACATACACAGATGCATGCATGGACAGACACAGCCGATTACAATAGTCCTCCGACAAAATGTTGGGGGACAATAACACTTTGGGAAATCACTGATTTGTTGTGGCTCTCAGATGAGAAGCCCTTGAGTGTCTCCCAATAACCTGAACCCATATGTTGATCTCCCACTCAGATTTAGCTAATTTGGTATTGCCCGAAGTTGATATGCTATACCATGAATGAAATATTAGTATGACCCACTTTCTGAATTTTAGGCTCTGTCCACTTTACTGAAAATGGGATTCAGGAAAGTACTGAGGTTTCAAAAAGCAATATAAGAATTTTTGAAACTGAAACATTCACTCAATGACCTGTGGAGATGCAGTGGCCTTGACCTATATTTTAACCATAGACTTATTTTCAAATCACCGGGTATTTGCTGTTGGCTCCAAATCGATATCGACATACCCGAATAAGCATGATCAACTTTCAGTATCATTAACTCTGCCCTTTGGAAGTCACAACAGATATTGTTTCATTGGAGTGGGGAATTTCTCACAGGTAACTAATATATGAAAACCAGAGGCTCAAGTGAGACTAAAATGCTCGCCTGACTCAAATTGTCAAAAGAGATGAGTGTATCAGTAAGTGATCAGCAGCAAGAGCAATTTTTTGATTTGCTACGACACAACCAAAGGCAACTATTTTGGCCATTCATTTCTGCTGGCCCTAGGAAAGCTTCCTAGCAAACCCTGTTCTGTGAAGTATTAAAAAACAACAACCAAACAAAATTTTTATTTTGTGTTCAACTACTGTGATTCTCTCAGCCCCCCACTCACCCCTCCCCCCCCCCCCCCCCCCCCCCCCCATAAAAAAAAACTATAAAAAAAAAAACAAGGAAAACCAAGCGACTTGATTTGAACAAACTTGAATTTAACACCCCTAGAGATGTTACATACCAAATATAAAAGGATTCTCACTAGGGGACCTGAAGAAGAAGAATTTTCAAGAAATTTTCTCATATTGCACTAAGTTAAACTTTGGGCTTCAATAAAAAAGCCCAAATATTAACCCAGGGACCTGATTTGAACAACCTTCAATCTAACCCTCCCAAAGGTGTTGAACACCAAATATCAAAAGAATCTGAATGTTGGATCTGAAGGAGATGATTTTAAACGATAATTCCCCATATTGCACTACGTAAATATTTGGGCTCCCCTTGGGGAACCCAAATATTAACCCAGGAACTTAATTTGAACAAATATGAACCTTACACCTCTACTCCAGAGAAGTCACTTTCTAAATATGAAAGGATTCTCACTAGTGGGTCTGAAAAAGAAGATTTAAAAAAAAAATTTCTCATATTGCACTAAGGTAAAATTTGGACTCTAATAAAGAGCCCAATATTCATTCAGGGATCTCATTTGAACAAAACTGAATCTCTCCCCCCCCCCCCCCCCCCCCCCCACCCTCCCCCCGAGATGCTGGATACCAAATATCAAAAGAATGTGACTGGCGGATCTGAAGAAGAAGATTTTTAAAGATTATTCCCCATATTGAACCAAGTTAATATTCAGGCTCCCACAGGAAGCTCAAATATTAACCCAGGGACTTGATTTGAACACATTCTAATCTGACACCTCTAGAGATGTCACATACCAAATATGAAAGGATTCTCACTAGCAGGTCTGAAAAAGAAGATTTTTTTAAGAAATTTTCTCATACTGCACTAAGTTAAAATTTGGACTCCAATAAAGAGCCCAAATATTCATCAGGGATCCCATTTGACAACACTTGAATCTAACCCCCAAAAGATGGTGCATACCAAATATCAAAAGAATCTGACTGGTGGATCTAAAGAAGAAGATTTTTAAAGAATATCCCCCATATTGCACCAAGTTAATAATCAGGCTCCCATAGGAAGCACAAATATTAACCCAGGGACTTGATTTGAACAAATTCAAATCTTACACCTCTGGAGATGTCACATAACAAATATGAAAGGATTCTCACTAGTGGATTTTTAAAGAAATTTTCTCATATTGCACTAAGTTAAAATTTGGGATCCAATAAAGAGTCCCAAATATTCATCCAGGGATCCCACTTGAACAAACTTGAATCGAACCCCCTGAGAGATGCTACATACCAAATATCAAAAGAATCTGACTGGTGGATCTTAAGAAGATTTTTTAAAGATCATTCCCCATATTGCACTAAGTTAATATTCAGTCTCCCATAGGAAGCCCAAATATCAACCCAGGGACTCAATTTGAACAAACTTCAATCTGACCCCTGTACAGATGCTGTATACCATGTATCAAAAAAATCTGACTGTTTGATCTGAAGAAGATTTTTAAAGCTTATTCCCCATAGCACCCTAAGTTAATTATTTGGGCTCCTGTGTTGAGGGACTCCATTTGAACACACTTGTATTTGACCATCCTATGGATGCTGTATACCAAATATCAAAAGATTCTGATCAGCGGTTCCGAGGAAAATTTCTTTTTGTCAATTTTTGCGAATATGCTGCCCCAGCATTTTTTCCAAGGCCCCTACAGAACATCCTGACACAACCAATGGCCATTTTGTTTTTTTAATCCATTCTACTGGTCAAAAGAATGCTTCATACCACATAACACTTCTCTGTTCTGTGTAGTTTGGAAAAAATGGGCATTTGAATTTTTGTCTATTTTTAGCCGTTGGGTACCCACGGGCTACGAAAAAAAAAATTGGGGGCATCAATCAAGTACTTTGGGCCCACTTATACTACATGCCAAATTTGGTTCAAATTGGCCCATTGGTTCTTGAAATAGAAATTTTGGGCAGAGCCCAAAATGGATATGTGCCCGCAGAGAGCCCAAAAGTTTAATCTTCAACACAAAAGAGTGTTCCAAACCATATATCAAAGCAATCTCTCTGGTGGTTCATGAGAAGAAGATTTTTAAAGATTTTTAGGCTTTGGCATCATTGACCAGAGCCCGAAGAAGGCAGCCGCTTCATTTGAACAAAATAGAAAGGGTATAGTCCAGGAATAGTTTGTGTAATATATGTTTGAATTTGGCTGAATGGCTGTGAAGAAGAAGACAAGTTGCAAAAGTTAACGGATGGCGGCCAACAAATGTCGGACGACAGACGATGGATGCCAAGTGATGGCAATAGCTCACATTGACTTGCAGTCAGAAAGCTAAAAAGTGTTTTCAATGAAAAATGGGTGAGATAGGCAATTTATAAAAATATTGTCCCTCAAACTTAAATGTACACCTCATAAGGAAGCTCACTCACACCAAATATCAACTAATTCCATCCATTGGGGAGACTTTCTCCACCTCTTCCTTATGGGGAGCAGTGGCTTCATTCAGAATCAAAATATGATGTCATAACACACAAATCAGTAAAATTTCACTGAAATTGGTCCAGAAGTTTGGCAGAAGATGCACATACCATGTTCACAGATGATGGACAGATGGACAACTCTAACTTTCAGTCAGGTGAGCTAAGAATTATTTTCTATGGACAAAACACACAATAAACATGAAACAATAGACAGATCCTCAAATGAAGGAAGGGTAAGTAACTCTCAACTAAGCATGTGAAGACATCCATCTGTCATAGAATACATTCCCCCCTGCTCTGAAAAAAAAAAATCATTTTGATCCAACAATTGGCGACATTGCTGGGGCACAAAACATGTATTCAAATGTATTCAATCTTTAACCCTTTAGGGCCTAAATAGCTGTTCTAAATTCACACCTGACCACATCTTGTACACACTTTAGAGTGATTTTTAGTAAAGTTTTGGCTGCCTTAACAGACATTAAAGACCTGACAAGAAATCACTGCCTATGTAATTTGTTTATTGTCAGTAGGACCTACTTATGATGGCATGTTACATGGACCTATTCTGAGGTCTTAAAAGTCGGAAATTGACCTTTGAGAGTTAAATATCGACTGTCATATAATAAACAACAGTCGATCAATCAGGGTTGTCATATTCCACCTGGTTGATGAGATCAGATCACTCAGATCAAACACAATGCCTATAGTATCCCGTGTTTGTAAAATATCAAGTGGTTATTACTTACTGATTTTATATCAGCCTGAGGTAAAAATGTTATCAGTCTGAGACTGATGGTCAAAGGCTGACATTACTGACGACTGATATCATGACAGATATAAAATGAAAGTATCAATGACACTGTAGCTCAACTTGTCAAGACATGTACATGTATAGTATGTGACACAGCAATGACAAACATCTAGGTAATGACCTGATAACAAAGGTACATATAAAGTATTGTAACGGCCTGTACATGAATACTGACCGTAGCCTGTAACAAATGTATAGGTAAAGTATTGTAAAGGTGGGTGACAGTCAGATGCTAAACTAGAAAAGAAATCTTTGAGTCCCAGAGTGGGTCTGACTGAACCACAAAATATTAGTTCTCATAGCACAGTGATAACAAAGGCACCCCAAAACACACTCATTCCTGTCCCAAGGTGAAAACAAAGGTACCCAAGAAGTTCCATGAAGATCAGTTCATAAATACGAGCTGTATAGAAGTTGTGACAAAAAACTGATTGGACCTAATTTCGGTACAAAATGGCCACTGGCAGGCATCTTGAATTTTGGACCGCACTCAGAAACACTCGTTCTCGTCCCAAGGTGAAAACAAAGGTACCCAAGAAGTTTCGTGAAGATCGGTTGATAAATACAGCCTCTAGCCCGAGCTGTATTGACATGTGCATTTACAGTGTATAAGTAGCACTAAATAAATCAAAATTCATCTAATTTGCATATTTTCTGCAGGAGAAAAAAAACGTACTGTATGTGATGCATTCCATTTTACTAAACATTCATACAAAAAATTTATTCAAATCAGAACTTTCATACAGAAGTTCTGTACAAAAGACTGATTGCACTAATTTTGGTACAAAATGGCTGCTGGTGGCCATGTTGAATTTTGGACCACACCCCAAAACATCCGCTCTCATCCCACGGTGATAACAAAGGTACCCAAGAAGTTTCGTAAAGATCTGTTCATAAATATGGCCTCTAGCCTGAGCCGTATAGAAGTTGTGTACAAAAAACTGATTAGACCTAATTTCGGTACAAAATGGCCACTGGCAGCCATCTTGAATTTCGGACCACACTCAGAAACACTCGTTCTCACCCCAAGGTGATAGCAGATGTACCTAAAAAGTTTTGTGAAGATCGGTTGATAAATACAGCCTCTAGCCCGAGCTGTATTGACATGTGTACTTACTGTGTGTAAGAAGCACTGAAAAAATCAAAGTTCATCTAATTTGCATGAGTTCTGCACGAGAAAAAAACCCTATTATATGTGATGTATCCCATGGTACTAAACATTCATACACAAAATTATCCAAATCAGAGCTTTCATGTGGAAGTTCTACACAAAAATCTGATTGCCCCTAATTTTGAACAAAATGGCTGCCAGTGGCCATCTTGAATTTCGGACCGCACCCAAAAACACTCGTTCTCGTCCCACGGTGATACCAAAGGTACCCAAGAAGTTTCGTAAAGATCGGTTCATAAATGCGGCTTCTAGCCCGAGCCGTATTGGCATTTGCACTGACAGTGCAGAAAGTAACACTAAATACATCAAAGTTAGTCTAATTTGCATAATTTACGTACGAGAAAAAAACTCGTATTATTTGTGATGTATCCCATGGTACTAAACATTCATACAAAAAATTATTAAATCAGCGCTTTCATATGGAAGTTCTGTGCAAAAAACAGATTTCTGCATCGTCGGTACAAAATGGCGGCTGGCAGCCATCTTGAATTTGGACCAGACCCAAAAACACTCATTCTCGTCCCACGGTCATAACAAAGGTACCCAAGAAGTTTTGTAAAGATCGGTTCATAAATACGGCCTCTAGCCCGAGCCGTAGACGGACAGATGGACGACGGGCCATGACAAAAGCTCAAATTTGGCTTCGCCAAAGTTGAGCTAATGAAAGTTGTTTAAAGAAGGATTTAACTTGCATCTATGGCTACTTAACACAACAGAGGAATGAAGTTACTTCATTATTTATACATCTGTTGTCCATGCCAGATGATTTTTTTTTTAATTATTGGAATGCTATCACAGAAATAATGCCCAGATTTCCAGTAATGCAAAAATCGGGAGTCCAAATATCAACCTAGGGACTTAACCTGAACAAACTTGTATCTGACCCCTTCCCCTCCGCCTCTAGGATGCCATATACTAAATATCAATAGATTCTGAATGGCAGATCTGAAGGAGAAATTTCTGTAAAGATTATTTGTCATATTACACTAAGCTAAAATTTGGACCCCCATAGGAAGCCCAATTAAATCCAGGGACTTAATTTGAACAACTTGAATGACACTTCATTTGGAACAAAATCTGCTCGATGTATGAGAAAACTAGAAAAATGAAGCAGTTTACAAGACAAGTCACTTCACTGAAGAAGTAATTATAAACTAGGCAACGGCATTTCAAATATTCTGCATGTTGAATTCAGATGTTGGACCTTAAACATAAAGAAACTGAGTGAGATTTTAGTCTCATTGAAATACTGAAAATCCCTGTCAATTAAATCAGATTAAGTTTAGCCATATTTTTTCAAAAAATTTCGACAAAACAATATCATATGATTCTTTAATTTTCAGCTCATTCCAATGTGAGGTCACATGATATAATTTTGTTGAAATTTTGTGGAAACTTTAGAAAAGAAAAAGAAATTTTGACATTGCATTAGTTTGGTAAAGGGTTTTAATATAGGATATCTCTGCCAACATGTATGGTATTTAATACCTGGATGTTGGTTTTTAAACACCGAGGTGTTTAAATGAGACATTCGGGTAATAAATCTCCATGCACCCTATATTTTGGCCAAGATAATGTTTTTGTCCTGTTTGAAACACAATAGAAACTATATTGTGGATGCATTTCTCACCCTCTGCAATCAGTTGGACAAAACGCTTGAATAATTGTTTGTTTTTACAAATGAAGAAGACAACAAATAGAGTTATAGCCCTTTCCCTTGGAAATGTGTAAACATATTGGCTCTTTTGTTGACAGATCTGCTCTTATATTTTATTTTTCTCAAGTTGTCTGATTAAATTATTCAATTATTTCATTTATAACAGCAAAATATAATCGAATTGACAGAAATCTGATGATATTTGTGACTATATTCATGTTTTTGGTTTGATTTTTATATCGAGGTCATCGAAGGCAAAAAGCTTTCATTTAAACCATATACCCCCGATGTTTCACATTTTTCCTAGGCATTCTGGCCAATCAAAAGACAGAATTTATCGGGATATATGGACAACAAGATTTGTAAGCTTCTCTCTTTTTTCATTCATCACATTAAAGTAGAGTCCACTTAATTAAATATTCTTTTCCATAAAGCCTTCCAGCTTTGTCGGATGTAACACTGGCATATTGTATCGCACAAAATAGTCATTCCACCTCATTTCAAAGAAACAAATGAACAAAGGAGACGCACACTATAAAGGCGATACTCAAGTGGGGAGAAGCATTTGTTTTTTGTTTTGAGTGGATGGTTGTCCCACTACAATGTCATCATACAGTTTAGATGAATCGGTTTCATCTGAAAGTAGCACCAGCGATTCTAAATCATTTGCATTTGAAAATTTTGACAGGTCCACTGCAATTGTTTTTTCACACTCTCCTGCTTGGTCAGTAACACACTGCAGATTTTTTCTGAAAATGATGACCACAGTTTTGAAGAGTATATTGTCAGCATAATTTGCAGATCACCATTGATGTGGATGTGGATGCAGTACTGTCACCTAGGCACGGTGAGGGAGAGGACAAGGTCCCTCCAATTATGCTACAACATATCTGTAGCCTAAGTGTACAATAAGGTTCTGCTCTACAGTTTCGCACTATTGCACAGGAGTGAAATTCTTAATATAGTGTACATATTGAAACTAATGCTAAGTAAATTGGAGAAATATTTTTAGTATCAGATGTATGATTACATTAGACTATTTGTTGGAGAAGAGAATTTGAAGTTTTGGCCCCAAAGTTGGAGTCTGATGCACAGGGGTAAATTACCTGATGAATTATGGGAAACAGTGGTTTAAAAAAATTGGCTATTTTTTAAATGTTATTTTTACACAGGTTTGTTACCAAACACATGACTAAAAAATGGAATGGAAACATATAAAAATTTGTTTGCATTTTAGAAACAGGGATGGTATGCTCCAGGAGTAGGTAGGTGGGGGTAATGGGAATATTTTGCTTTTGAAGCTGCTGGGTGGCTGAAAATGACTGGTTTTGGCATTTTTTATGCAATTTTCCAGGTTGTGGCCCTGCATTTGACAGTAAATTATTTCAACCGCATTCACATTGTTTACTTCTACTTAATCAGATAGTGTTGTATGTTTTTAATGGATTTGAGAAATGTAATACATGTTATGGGTTAGATAACTAAGTTACAGAATATTTGCATTTGAAGAGAGTGTGTGGCATGTCATTTCTGGAAATGCCTGGAAAACTGTGGAGCAGAACCTAAACATCACGGCGTGACCCGGATGTGTTTTTTGAAAGCAAAAGTAACCAGTGGTATTAAAATGACCGATTCTAAAATAAGTTCTGTCTGGTGTTCCTAAAAAAAAACATTAAAATGAACATGAAAAAGTCAAGTGTCATAAAAAGTAAAAATCGCATCATCATTCTACTATAGTACCAAAATCTGTTACAACCCAATCTTTCTGACTTTTTCGGATCCGATTCAGAGCACTTTCTAGGTCATGCTCATAATGAGTACACACACCCCCACACAATCTGATGGTGCTTGTTCTGATGATGATGATTTCTTTGCACTTCTCAAACTTTTTGATGATGAAACCAATTTAGGCACAGCCATAAATGAAGAAATTGCTGACCATGCAAATGGATCTGTCACTGCCTAAATTGATCTTTCAGAAATCATCAAGAAGTTGTCAACTTGTTTCTGCCCCTAGAGTAAGTCCAGAATTTTGGACCATCTTGACTCACGCTGTAAAAAATGTGATTGTCAGTTGCAGAGCACTCAGAAACTTCTTGGGCATGCATTAACTCCCTTTTTTACAAATACAATGTCAAAGAAATTAAAATTGTTCTGCATGATCATGAGGCTCTAACCTACAAAACCAGTCTACTTTAAAGCACCTCAATGAAAGATTTCATAAGTCACTAGAAGCTACAAAAACTTACCTTGTGGAAGGGGTTACTTTAGTAGGGTCAACTGTGTGTGACCTCTCTATTAAGCATCAGCTTCTGATTAAACCTACTTTCAGTGCTGAATACAAATCTCTTTGCTGCGGATAGACCTTTCTCCTGGCACCTTTTTGGAGACGTTTGTTACGACCCATAATGTAATAAATGCCCATAATGTAATACCTACCCATAATGTAATACAAAAATGCCTGTAATGTAATACATACCCATAATGTAATAAAAAACTACCCATAATGCAATAAATGTAATAACGTGTAATAAATGTTAGGCACCCATAATGTAATAAAATTTAAAAAAATTTAGATACAAATTACACTCATCCAGGCCCGTAATGTAATAAAATTCTAAGCTTGATTTTTGTTTTTTCTCTTCACTCCAGCAGTGCATTCGGCTACTTATGATACATCTTACGCCTCCGTCAATGCTGCCAATGGCCCCTATGCCATACACAGGCAACATGTATGGGTGTGTTGGATTACGATGGAGAGTATTCCGGGACCTGAGGTGGGTATACTCTGCTCTATGTGACAGGCATTATCCCTCTTCTATTTGTACCCACCCATGCAAACAACTTCCTCGATAGCCTCTACTGTCCTGC